>QLTV01002126.1:229225-242788 GCA_003457575.1 Thermophis baileyi
AAAACAATAACATTTTGTAAAAAAACATTACAGAAAAACAACGAAATGCCCTGAAAAAAAGTAACAATAAAATATCCTTTTAAAAAAACCATTAAAAGCATAAAGAAAAAAAAACCCAGCCACTTAGTAGCAGGCAGAATCAACCATTCTCCAACCACAGCTGCTGTGGCTTAGAGGTAGAACTTTTGCCTCATAATCAAGAGGTTGTGAGTTCGATCCTAGGTAGAGGTCCGTTGGGCTTCAATTTGAAAAAAAATAAAAATAAAAAAAATAAAGCCCAAAAAAGATGGCGACCGCATGCACAGTGCTGGAAGTCACCTTCTGAGCATGCTCAGGAAAAAAACACAAAAAAATTGGAAATTTTTTTTAAAAAAAAGATGGCAGCCCCCACGGACCGGCAACCACCGGTCTGGTTCGGATGACGTCACTAGCGGGTCGCTACCGGTTCGGGCGAACTGGTCCGAACCGGTAGGAACCCACCCCTGATGTGTCTGCACAACACAGTATGAATACTATATTATCCTATTCTCTGGGGGGTGGGCGGGCATATAATACACTGAACACGCTGAAGCCCCAAATAAGCTGCTTCATACAGCACCCTAAGCTCCAAAGAGAACTTAACTAAGATTCAAAATAAGGTTAACGGGTTGTGCAAATACAGTTGCTAGGTCTTTCATTTACCTGCTTGGCCTACTCTGTGAATACAGCCTGTTAGTTTTATCTGTAGGGATTAGTCAAGTTAATATGATTAACTTTACAACATCTAGTTTCATATTGTCACTCAGTTAAGAACATTACTGGTTGATCAAAGGTCCGTTGTGCCTTCTTAAGTCAACCCCCCACTTTGAGCTGTTTAATTAAAATACTTAAAACATTTTTTTCCCCGTTCATATATCCAGAAAGCCATTCTTTCCTTTCCTCTCTTCCCCAAAAGAAAGTTATTGAGTAAGTTGGAAATATCCTTCAGTTGTCCTAATTGGTGGGGAAAAAGAAATACTTGTTTTATTTTTGATGGAGATAAAAACTGTGGCAAGCAAATAGGATTATATACTTTTCTTAAGAAGACTCCAGGCTACTGCTCTCTTCTGATATCAGCCATTAAATGTTAAAACATGTTGATAATTTGTGAAGTGAAACTAATAGCTCGCATGGCCCCAGAGGTAGCCCTCCTGCCTTTATTCTCATCACTGCTGAAGTGTTCTCTAGTGGGCTCTAAAGCATCAAGGCATATTATTATTACCCGCTCTCTGTTTCTCCTGCCTGCCACTTCCATATGTAGAGAACTAGAGGCTATACAGAAGGAAAATAGGGAACTGAAGAAGAAGTACTTCAACCTGAAGGTAAGAAGTTTGGTGGAAACAATTATATTTTCCCTTATTTGGTTTCTTGTCACCCTCTGCTGGCAGCAATGACTACTGCTCTTCTGCTTTATTTTTTGAGGAGTGTAAATCAAACCCCTTTGCATGTTAGTTAGGAGCCCAGACCCCCAAACCCTCCCTTTTTCTCTCAACAGGCTTTTCCCAGACAGCACCAGGGTAGTAGGTCAGTATGTCTGTTCTGTCCTTTGGAAACGTTAAATCAGGATCGGCAGCCCATGAAATAGAGGCAGTACTGTAAGAGACCTCCGTGGCAAAACGAGGGAACTGGGTTTTGACTCTTGAGCCATCATAAGCCAGCACTGAAAACCCAGGACGAAGAAAACCCCCAATGTTTAGGGGTGGGTGGGGAGGAGGAATTATCCTAACTGATCAAACTGATTTCAATTTGATGCAGAAACAGCACCCCAAGGCCGATTGCCATCACTCCTCCGTCACAGACAGGTAAGAGAGAGAAGGATCCTGAATCACTTCACTTGGTTCAGGGTAATATTTTGTGTATGCGTAGATATGTGTATGGACGGAACTATATGGATGTTTGCCTGGATCTCTGAGGGCAATGTAGGATATGGACAGATATATCCAAGTAGAAGATTTCTTATTATCTCAGGCTAACATTACGTCTAGCAGAGTTAACCATGACTACATAGCAACTATCTCATACTTTGCAGTTACACCGCAACCAATTTTCCAGCGCTCCAGTGAGGTGGTCAGGTAAATGTTTTTTTTTTTTAAGTTAGGCGTGATTCACACTTAATAGTTTCTATCAAAAACTCCTTGGACAGGGTTTGGTTTTTTTGTAAAAACTGTCAAATATGGAAATAAAGCCAGCAAAAATGCTACATTCTAGTATACCTTTTACAGAAGTATCTTAGGTCCACACAAAAGTCCCAGTTGGATGGTGAAAATATCCTGAAGAGCTAGTTGGTTTTCTGGCAAAGGATATTTTGGCCTAAGTTTCCCACGGCAGCCACTATTCTAAATGCGCTCCAGATCCTGAAAGATTGCATAAAGTTTAGAAACTTGCTCAGAATTGAAGTGAAGAAACTGTTTTCTTAAAAAAAAAAATCAGAATTCAGAATAGAATAGAGCTGGAAGGGACCTTGGAGGTCTTTTAGTCCAACCCCCTGCTTAAGCAGGAGACCCTATACTATTTCAGACAAGTGGCTGTCTATTCTAAGGTGTGCATATTCTAGGTGGAATAAGTGTCTTTCCATATCTTAGAATCTCCTTGCTGCGACTATGGTCCCTTCAGTCTAGCTTCCTTACAGCAAAATTTGATTATTATACTTAAAAGACCCCATAAAGGTACTGGGCATCTGATTGCAGATTTAGCTTTCAGTTGTACTAGTGACAGCTCCTTGACCTATTGTGCCTCTTTTCTCAGCCGCTCATCTTCTATGGATTCCATTTCTTCCAGAGTCAGCCACCCATCAAGCTGGCAGGTTAGTTTCTTTTCCCAGGAAAGTAAAACCATGGATAGACTGCTTTGCTTTGTGCAGTTATTTGAAGTAGTTTTGAGAATAAAATTCCACTGATACCATCTGCCCAAATGAAAAGCTGTTTTGGGACATAAAACATTCTGGGCTCTTTCTTCTGTTTAGCTGCACATGGCTTGGGCAAAACCACCGTTTCCTTAGCAATAATATGGTTAAAAAGGAGGTTTCATTGGGGAATCCTAAAAGCCCCAAATCCCCAAACTGGTTTATCTGCAACAAAAAACAATGAATAATGTTAGCTCTAAGGTGTTTCTGAATATTTTAATTGTTGCCCTTTTAGTACTTTTGCTCCATTAACATCCCTCCATCTGGCTTTTTAAAAATAGTTCTTAATATTTTTGCAATGATTTTACATATTTAGTCACTGTTCTTACCTTTGTTGTACGCTGCTCCGAGTCACTATACAAATGAGATTAAATAAATGAAAATTCCTTTAAACTTTTCTCCCCTTTATTCAGCATACCACGAGAACCACGAGAACGACCCCGGCGGTCTCTGCGAATGGTAAGAAGTGTAACTGTCAACAAACAGTAAATTTCTGCCATATTTAGATTCCGGGCAAAAGAGCCAAAGGAAATAAAATCAAGAATCTTCCAGGGTTTCATTTCTACAGACAAGCATCGTTTCACAGCTTATTATTTGGAACACAATTTATTGTGAAGAGAAACAACATTTCTATTTGATCTCCTCCTCACCGTACAATACTCTTTTCCCACATGCCTACCCTTAAACTTCCTATCACCTTTCCATGTGCTGTCCACCATTCATTCCAGGTGTAACACCTTTACATTCTATTTGGCAGCCACTCCGTCTTCAGCCTCCATGCAGAGCTTATTCTACAGGTGAGTCAGAGAAGTGGGGAGAGGCCTTGATGATGGTGCTGCTTACATATAGTTTATACAGTGTAAGTTAAAAACATTTAGTGTCGTTTTCCACAATAATCAGGACTTCTGTCACCCTCCTTCCTCCTTAGGGCCTCTCCTTCCACTTCCCACACCCCCAGTTTCAATATCTTCAGTCTTCAAACTCCGATGGCGCAACTAAGTCAGAGTGCTAATAACCCTGGGCAGCCACAGGAAACTCCATACTTCAACCTCAGCATCTTTCCCGGTGAGGAAAGTTGTTCCTCTTTGGCGAATATACGTTTATTCCATATAGTTTTCGTGCAGTATCACACTACTTTTGGTTGTGATCTAGCTCCTTATGTGAATTTGGCTTATAATGATTTGTAAATAATAGCAACATCTAAGGCCCACTCTAGCTACAGGTGAATCCCGAAGCATTGGATTTAGCTTGAATGACCCCTAAATTTGTCATTGAACAGTACTGTTTAAAGTTAACAGAAGGGGAACCATACACAAGGAATAATCACATCGGCTATACTGTTATTTTCTTTTAAGTAAAATTAATCCTTTGTCCTAATCTCCCTCACTTTTTCCTAGAAAAGTCCTCTTTTCTTTTGATGCATGCCTGACATCACCAGTCTGCCCAAAGTATATTGTGCAATTTTTAACCCTGGCATTATATATTCCAGGATGGTTAGACAAACTAGGGCTTAGCATAACATACAAATGCCAAAATTTACTAACGTGTTAAGATAGCCCTTCAACTCCCACAGAACTTGCCCTCTTGTTCAGTTTGTTTCCTACTGCTTTCGTTTTACAGATCCAACAGGTGCTTCTGTTCCTGACCACCACAATGCTGAAAGACTGCGCCCCCTACAGGTAAAAGTTAGATTGCAGACAGTCCCAAAGGTGCTTTTTCAGGATGCATCTGGACTTTCTTGTTTTTTCTTTTGAAGACATTTCGCTTCTCATCCAAGAAGCTTCTTCAGCTCTGACAGGATAGTGGGGAATGGAAGGATTTATATTCCTTGCAGACAGCTGGTCATTTGCATCCTTTTTAGAGGGTCGTTGAAGCACTTGGAGGTTTATCTGTGACCTCAGGGTCACCTGAGTGGTGCTCCTGGTTGCTGTAGTCTGCAATTTTTTTTCTCTGGAAATCCATTCCTACTCCCACACCATTCAAAGGGTGTTCATCCCAAATTGTGTAGCTAAAAGTCTGTAGAGATTCTCCGTCATCCAGGTCATGGTTCCATTCCCCACTATCCTGTCAGAGCTGATGAAGCTTCTTGGATGAGAAGCGAAACGTCTTCAAAAGAAAAAACAAGCAAGTCCAGTTGCCTCCTGAAAAAGCACCTTTGGGACAACCATGACCTGGATGACAAAATCTCTACAGACTTGTAGACAGGTAGTTCATACTAAGAAAAGCTTCACTCATTTCAATTGCTTTTCCTTTTCTGTCATTCTCAGCTGCGATTCACACCTCACTCTACACCATCCATTCCCCACAGGTAAGTGAGACCCACATGGATTCTTCATTCTCACCCTTTCATATGTTGCATGACACAGCTTTGTAAAAGACGATGAATGTAATCCATGTCCAGGTGAAATTATGGTTCTCCTCTACCCCCCCCCCCACCGCGGCTCTAGTTTTCATCACTCTTGCCAGTAAGATGCAATAATATTGATTTTTTTTGCTGTTAAAACAAATGTTAAATTTGTTTTAAGTCCCAGCTTTGGGATTTAGAAATCTTAATGGCAGCATCCAAAGGAACAAAGTCCCAATTTTTCCCTCATTCCCCATGTCTTCTGTTAAACTAAACTTGTAATATGTTAGACATACATTACTTGCCATTATCAGAAATTAGAATATAATTTTGCTGAGCAAACTAAATAGTGATCAGCATTTAATGCAGTCCTAAACTGGGAAGACTGGCTCCACACAACTAGTTAATTGCACTTTTCCCCAGGTATTCATCCATCAGCCAAATCCATCAGCAATAATGGGGATGACCAAAGCAGCTGTGCTCTTTCTTAACCATCATCCTAATGTTAGATGCAAGATAGACTCTTCTGTGCAGATTTCCTGCAGTAGAGATCTTCTGAATATTTGAGCCTGATTAAAAAGCAATCCATGAGTAATGGAGTGATGCCATTAGGAGACCCTGTTTTGGTTAAAATTCTATTTAAATATTTTTTGTGACTTGAAATAAGCCATTCACAGTTGCTTGAAGCTGACTGGTGTATGAATCGTAGTAAATAAATAAAAATTATTATACAAGGCAAAGTATATTTATGGCACTTAGCATATGTGACATAATTTTTAAAACAAATCCCTATAAAGTCTTTGAGGAAAATGGCTAAAATTAGCTGGTGAACTCTGCAGTAGCATTATTGATACATGGTGTTTTAACTGTCAATTATAGCCCATTAAGTAACCTGTGGGTCCTAGCTCCAATCTTACTTTGTGACTAGATTTGTTAAGAAAATGTATTACGTTGTATGTTCTCTGAGCTAAAATGCTTTGTGTACTTCCAAGATGGAATATTCAAATAATTTGACCCACGTTGCTCATAATGTAGGATTATTGTATTTGCAACCAGTTCTGTCCCAGAACTAAAACAAAACAGCCTTTAAAAAGACTATACTTAGAAAGAGGAAAAAGACAGATATAATTTACTGAACATAATTATCTATTAACTCATTCAATTTATTAAGTAACCAATCCACAAATCAAATTATTCCGCTCAGTTCTATCTTGGACAAGCTACAGCCTTTGAACATTTCACTAAGTACGGCATAATCCATGTACCACTTTCTCTTTACCTAAGGTTGATTAGTTTATTTCAGTATTTTTAAATTCTCTTGCCTGCAGAATATTTTTGTAAAGATTCTACTTAATTTTTTTTTGAAAATGGTATTTAATAAATAGAAATTTTAAAGTACAGATGATTAATCTCTGTCTAGTCTCCTACCTCTTCATACTTTCACAAACTTCCAAATTCCTCTCTACTTTCTTTCAAAATAATCTCAAAAGCTATTCTCAGAATGTAGAGGTTTTATTTTCCCCATCAATCTGAGGGCAATGAGTTTGACAAATGAAGATAACTAAGCATTTAGGAGTGTTTGCACTTCTTTTGCAAGAGGCCACTCTTGTTATCTTACAATATCTCTAACTGGCATTCAATTCACTATATCAACCAACTACTACAGACCAGATATATGACTTGAATGGAAAAACTGGATGACAGGGAAAGCTGGTGAATCAAGGCACTAACGGAACAAGGAAAAGAAAACAGAGCAATTAAGAGAAATGATATGAAAGTCACATGATAAAGAAGACCATCAACAGCAGATATTAGAAGTCATTCCAAAAATGATTTTTTTTAAATAAAGGAGAGAATGAAAATGGAAGATAAATGACAAAATATCAATTTAAATATAACAGCTACAATCACCATCTTAAGTACCAATCTAGAAACTAACATTTTTTAGTCCCAACGTATCCTGAAGGCATGAAAACAGGAAAGATAGCCTTAGTCTGTCTTCTATATTTCTTTGATTTCAAAGAACTGGCTTATAAAAACAAAACATAAGCACCGACAAGCAAATAATTACTTTAACTATTCATTTACTCAGGAAAATATAGTTGGTATGTGAGCTTAGACCAGTTAAATCTTATGTATGGCTTTCATGGAATTTGAAAAAGTGGGGTTGCCAAATCTCTGCAACTCTGGTAACAAACGGTCCAGTTTCTAAACTCGAATAAAAAAATAAATGAATTGGAAGAAACAGAATCAAGACAGGTACATCCAAGCGTAAATGAAAAATATCTGTATTCCAATCCTTAGAAAAGGTAACAAAATTAGGCAATTGTTGGGCTTCAGGGTTTAGTGACCTAGACAACAAATGTATAATTATTAAGGAAAACATCTAGAGGAAACAATATGAAACCAAAACAATGCAATTAACCCACTGAAGTTTTTTTCAAAGAAATCATTTGAGACTCAGCAGATTGCTGAAGGCCACTCGCATCTGAAGGATTGGAAACCCCCTCTTTATACCATTGTGATTCTGCCTTGATAAACACTGAATGGAAGCAAAACTAGTTTTGTTTTTAAATTCAGCGGCTCAAAGGAAAAAAAAAAACCATTCTAGAACGTAAGTGATGCGGGTCACTGCTACCAGCAGGAAACAGTTGGGACAGAAACCTGGCTCCCAGGATTTACTAATCTGTCTCACTGATCCTTCCGCCTGCTCCTTGGAGAAGTCCAAAAACCTCCAGCATCCGCACAAAAGTCCTTCAGTCTTCATCATCCTCCTCTTCAACGTCCTCGTCTTCGTCGTAGTCTTCGTCTTCCGCCTTTATCATCGCGGCCGCCACCTCTTCGTCTACTTCGTCGTCGTCCCCCAGACACACCTCCACCTCGCACGGCGCCGGCAAGTGCGAGCGAAACCACTCCAACGCTTGCTCCGCGCTCATTCCTGATTTGCAGCAGAGCATCGGCAGGTCATTCTCCTGCAGCTGCGCGTGGGTGGCCCAATACTGTTCCAGGGGGCTCGTATCTGGAGGATTTGTGCATGGCTGGGGAGGAGGAGGTCCACCTGAGGATGCAGGCTCTGGACTCTGCCCTGCATTGTCCCGAAACCATTTCAGCTGGCCGTGCTTCAGGGCGTAACGCGTGTCTCCAAACCACTGGATGATCTCTGCCCGGGGTAACCCAGTTACTTGCTCCAACTGGTGATAATCCTCTCTCCTGGCCCACTGCCGGTGAAGGAAGAAGGCCTTTAACAAATCCAGTTGTTCTTTTGTCTTCCGCCTAGGCTTCCGTAAAACCTCTGGCAAAGAGGTCTGCTGGTCGCTGACAGAATGCTGATGGTTTTGACGGTCCGCGACGCTGGTTGTAACTTTCGAGGAGGACGCGGAGACTTTCACCGAAGAACCCAGCGGAAGAATCACCGGGTGGTGCCCGCCATTAACGGCAGGAGTGATGGACTCGACGGGCGGTTGGGACGCCGCGGGGAAGCTCCAGGCCATCGTGTGAGAATCCGGGAGGTTATAATCCAGGCCGAGGGTTGTGATGGGTGGATAAGCACCGGAAACAGTCTCTTTGGTATTTTGAAAATTCACCATGATCCCTGAAGGTTCAAAATGTTCCTGAGATTTCTTATAGTGGGACGACGGGGCGTTTTCCTGCAGTTTCCAAATGTCCTGAGCGATCGTCCCGAGTTCTTTTGTCCCTGGAGCCGTACTACAATGATTTAAGGAGGTCAGAAGAGGTTGCTGGTTCTCCGGATATTTACCGGAGTAGTGCAGGGAATGGGGAGCCAGCTGGTGGTGGTGGTATGAAGGGCTTTTACAAGTCTGGTGCCAGGAGTCGCCCTCGTTGCCAGCAAGCAAGCAACTAAAGTGAAGCTGGTCCTGGTGGTAGATGAGGCGAGCCCGAGTCTCTTCAATTTCCTCGGCGCTCCAGCTGATGCCGCAGCGCAGCCGCTGCGCCATGAACCACGCCTTCACCTTCTCCATGTGCAGGCCGTGACGCAGGCAGAGCAAAGCCAGGTCAGAAAGGCTGGGATACGGGAAATAGCTGAAAGTCTGCAGCAGGTGCTGGTTACCATCCAGGTCGCTCGTCTGGGCCGCCTGGGTCCACACCAGCTGGAGGTCCTCGGAGATGGGCGGCAAGCAGATCAAACCTGGCGGTGAGCCGAGGCAGCCAGAGGCGTCCTTGTTGGAGGGCATGGCTGCGGCGGTCGAGAAGTCTTCTCTCTTTGGGAATCAGCTGCGGGCTTTTCAGAAGAGCTGGAGCAGAGGAAAAAGAAAAGGGAAAGAGCAAAAATACATCAATTGTAGGGGGAAACGTAAAAAGACGTAAGTAGTAAATAAAGGAGGCACGGATAGAGCAGAGAATTCAGAGAAAAGGCGAGCACCTTTTAATGTAATACCTCAAATCCATTTTTCTCTCTGGTCACCACCCAGCATCTGGGCACTACAACTTCAGTCTACAAGTTACGAGGCTCGCATAATTGAGTGCTCTTCTTTAAAAAAAAAAAAATAAGACTTCGCACACCGAAAACTATCGCTTAGTCAGAAAGAGGGCATCGCACCGAGACCCAGCTACCTATGGGTTGGATAATGAGGGTGTGTGTCATGGTTCCGATTAATGCTCCCAATCCATTCAAGACTGAGGCTTTTCTCA
Source organism: Thermophis baileyi (assembly GCA_003457575.1). Lineage (NCBI taxonomy): Eukaryota > Metazoa > Chordata > Lepidosauria > Squamata > Dipsadidae > Thermophis > Thermophis baileyi. The sequence continues at coordinate 239,140 of QLTV01002126.1, forward strand.
AAGATCCTGTTTATGGGGCGCATCGTATCGGCACGTTCAAATGTGAAACCAATCATTCCTGCGCTTTGGTATAATGAAAGAATAGATATTGCCCACCCCACCCCACCCCTTGTGTGACAGGTCACGTTAACCAACAAAGCAGGCGATGAACTTCTCATCACTGCCTCCTGCCATTGCTAGGACACGTTGAGCTGACCTTGGTTCTCATGAGCCGTATCGCTGTTATGTCTGCCACTGTAGAGGAAAACGTTCTACATTCTTCAAATCTGCCTCCCCCCCCCCCCCCCCCGTTTAATTGCAGGGATGAAAAAAAAAAAAAAAAAGAGTTTGAAGAGCCAGACCTGCAGTATTGATCATTATCCAAAAGGGGGCGCTATATGCACGGCAAATTAGAAATGAAGCAAAGTAAAGTATGGCTTCAGCGAGAGTCGTTTCGAGAGTTGACAGAGGGAAGGCGATCCGAGCACCGTGTCACATAAACCTCTTATTGTCCGAAGTGGCCCCATCCAAACCCTGGTTCAGTGCCAAACTGCTAAACTTCTCTGCATTACCAGAGCCTCTTTTCTAGACATGTAATGCATCTTTTCTAGTGCATCTCCTAAGTTATTTTGGTTTCTATGCCAGACTGAAAAGACATTTGCAACCGCTCTTCCTTGTCCTTGTCTTCCCTCGTATGGATTTGCAATTAATATATTTTACTTGGCCAAGAATCTCTCAGTTCACGTGAAGTGGGAAACTGTGGTTTAAGTTCCGCTTATTAATATTATAGAGAGAATATATAGAGATATAATCATAATCTTAACAGGTTTCTGGAGCAAAAAATATTTTTGTGCACTATCAATGTTAACACAGTACCAGAGATCTCGCGTTGCCCCCAAGCTAAATTGTGAGCGGTTTTGGCTTAACATGAAGCATGAAACATTCAATGTATACTAATTTATAAACTACAGCTTCTAATTTGGCTTATTGAAGCTTGGTTAATCAAACTATGTACGCAGGTGAAAGTAGGCTTTTTATTTCAATTCTGTTATAGAAAAGGATGCAAAAGTGTTGAGTTCCAGCTTATTATTCACAAACACAAATTCCTTTTGCTAAAGCCAACTTCCACCCACCCCCCTATTGGTATTCTTTCTGCATCCCCCCGAAATATGTTGGAAGCTTTTTATCTGGAAAGTCTATTTGGAGGAACTGACGGTGTTTCAAAGCGCAATAATTTATATAACCGAGGAACTTAAACCTGGAGAAGTAATAAATCGAAGTGAAATGCAGTGCCGGGCCCATTGTGCTAATCAGACTGAAGAGCCAATTTCACTTTAATAGCCATGGAAAAAACAGATGGCTTCAACTTAGTAAACAGATAATATGGAAATAATGGGGCAATTAATGCCACTTTAAATGACAGGAGGAAATGAGGTGCCTGAAGTCAAAATTCATGGGAAACTGCTCCATTGCAGCTTCCCCCCAAAGCCACAGCCTCTTAGTAAATCCTGCCACTAATGGAATAATGTGTCTTGCTCAGTAAATGCACTTCAGGAGGAGCAAACATTTTTTCGTGTGTGTGTGTGTGTGTGTGTGTGTGTGTGTGTGTGTGTGTGTGTGTGTGTGTGTGTGTGTGTGTGTGAGAACTATCCTGAACCAATTTCTGGAATGATAACAGATGTGAACACCACCAAAATCTCTCATTTTCCAGCTTCGCATCCCCAAACGTCCTCAGTAACCCCCTTTCTTTGTGGGTCCCCCACTCCAGCCCTTCTTCAGTGGCTTTCCCTTCCAGTCTTGCCTCTCACCCCACCCGTATTAAAATCCCTTCACTGAATTCTGGACGCTGTACTGTACTTACTTTTTTCCCCCTCCCACTTGAGGAGTTTCCTTCCTTCCTTCTCTTTCCTATTCCCTGCAAGGCATGCCGGGAAACAGGAGGCGGAGTTTCTCACGCCAAGGGACACTGGCTCTTTAAGGGAAGAAGGGGAGGGGCTAGGGACCTAGAATGGGGGGGGGGGTTTCCCTAATGTTTTCTTTTTCACCAAAGCTTTTCTAAGTTGCCTCTCGCTTTCTTTTTTCTCCTCTCCATCTTTTGCTTCCTCAGTTCACCTCCCTTAAAATCCCCTGCACGTCTTTCTTTTTAAAAAAAAGACCGCCTTAAAAATGAAATGCCTCCAAAGATGCCTTCTGCATTTTCTTTTTCCCACGGAAAAGTTTAGAAAAAGCGGAGTCAAATAAACGGAGATGTTTATTTCCGCCACAATGCCAGTTGTTTGCCTCTTGATGCAAAACAAAGCCCACACTTCTGACCTCTTCACTCCCAACCCCCGCTGCAATAAAGGTAGTCCTCGACTTACAACAGTTCATTTAGTGGCCGTCCAAAGTTACAACGGCACTGAAAAAAGTGACATGAACGTTTTTCCAAACTTATGACCGTTGCAGCGTCCCCACGTTCACGGGATTTACCTTCGGATGCTTTGGCAACTGACTCACGTTTATGACGGTCACAGTATCCCGGAGTCGTGTGTGATCCCCTTTTGCGTCCTTCTGACAAAAGCCAAAGCCGATGGGGAAACCAGATTCACTTCACAACCGGGTTACTAATGTAACAACTGCAGCAATTCACTTAGCAAACGCGGCAGGAAGAGTCATAAAACGGGGGCAAAACTCACTCAACAAGTGTTTCACTTGGCAACATAAATTTTGGCCTCCATTGCGGTCGCAACTCGAGGACTATCCGCAAAGGCTTTCTGTAAAATGAGGATAATTGTGCGGCAGCCTTAGGCAAACACAACGCAGGCCAGACAATACATTGCTGTGTAAAGCTGGAGTTTTTGCCTAATGGGTTAGCTAGCATCCATCCAGAGGCTTCCTTCCATGGGTTTCCTAATCCCAGATCAACCAGCAGTGGGAGGTAGTAGTTACTCACTTGATGAGAGAAAGATGCTACCTATTGCAAGTTGCCGCACCGGACTTCTTGAGAAGCAGGTGTAAAGATTGTGCACGACGTCTACTTTTTGTCAGGTTCTTTCAAAAGAGGAGGAAACCCAACTTTGAGAAAAGCGGCACTGCCAGAGAGTGGCTGTGCATGCTGGGCTCTGGTGTCCCAAGATTGCTTCTCAACAGCTTCCCCCCCCCCCACGTTTAAGGGTTCCCCTAAACGGGCTGCACGTTCATCCATCTCATTCGCTCCTCATCTCTGGTCTCACCATCCCAGCCACTAAGCCAGCTTACCCTGTGCCCTCTCTGCTGTGGGGCAGAGCCTGCCCTCTGGCTCACACACACACACACACCAAAATCCAGAGGTGGCTTCCACCCACCCACCCACCCTCCTTCCCTCCACGCCACCTCTTGGAATGGGCTCTTCCTCCTCCTTCCTGCACGATTTGTTATAAAACAATAAGCCTGCAGGGTGAAACAAACCAGCATGGGCTTTGCGGAGGACCTGAACGCTTAAGGAGCCAGTCCTCAGTGAGGAATGCCACTCAGTATTGTAATCCCAAAACATTCGCGTTCCAGCCAGGGAGAGAGAGAACCTGTGGTCGCGACCCCACGCGCGTCTGCGAAAGCAAGCGTCCCTTTTTTTCCGGGACCCACGCTTCTCTGCCCCTGCCCCACGCAGCTCCCCTACGCGGGACCCCCGGCAGCCCCCACCCCCAAACTGCTT
>QLTV01002126.1:253539-263745 GCA_003457575.1 Thermophis baileyi
TGGGAAGGCGGTGGATGGTCGGGGGGGGAGGGGGAGATCGGGCCTCCTTTCCCCCCTCCCCAAATGCGGATGATCTCTTCGGGGCAGCCAAGAGGACGAGCAGGTGGGGGCTCCTCCGGCTTCTCTTTATGCAAGCCGCGATTTGGGGGCCTTCCTTCCCTTCCCTTCTTTCTCTCCTTCCTTCCTTCCCTCCCTCCCATCTTTCTTCCCTTCCTTCCCTCCCTCCCTCCCTCCCTTCGTTTCTCTCCCTCCTTCTCTTCCTCCCTCCCTTCCTTTCTTTCTCTCCCTCCCTTTTTTCTCTCCTCCCTCCCTCCTTCCCTTCCTCTTCCTCTTCCACTCCCTCTTTCTTTCCTTTCTACCTTCTCCTTATTCCCCTCCCTCCCTTCTTTCCTTGATTTTCTTTCCCACCCTCCCTTTTTTCTTCTTCCTTCCCTCCCTCCCTTCGTTTCTCTCCCTGCCTCCTTTCTTCCCTCCCTCCCTTCCTCCATTCTTTCCCTTCTTTCTCTCCCTCCTTTTTCTCTCCTCCCTCCCTCCTTCCTTCCTTCCTCTTCCACCCTCCCTCTTTCCTTCCTTCCTACCTTCTCCCTATTCCCCTCCTTCCCACCCTCCTTCTTTCCTTCCTTTTCTTTCTTTCTCTCCCTCCCTCCCTTTTTCTCTTCTTCCTTCCCTTCCCTCCTTCCTTCCCTTCCACCCTTCCTCTCTTCCTTCTCCCAGCTGCATCCTCCTTTGCTTCCTCTTTTCTGGTCTTCCCCTCAACTGTCATCCATCTCACAAGGACAACACTTTGCCCTTCCAGGAAACCTCACTGTTAAGCTCTTTGGACAAGAGAATAACAACAACCCTGCTGTGTCGGGCAAGCCAAGACCTCCCATTGTGGGTCTGTCTTGAAAAATCCCAGTTTTCATCCAGCCTGCCCCTCAGGATCCCCTGGATTCAAAGAGCTGCAGATCTTTAGGCCAAAAAGTGTGTTTCCTGGGTATAAAATGTGAATTAGGAATCTCTGGGTTTTCCTTCCATGTTTATTTATTGGAGAGATGATTCATTCATTTATTAACATGATGATTATTTATTGGAGAGATGATTCATTCATTTATTAACATGATGATTATTTATTGGAGAGATGATTCATTCATTCAGTTATTAACAGGAATGAATGAATGTAAGTTTCTTTGGTATCTAGCAGAAATCTCTACCTTAAATTCACCATTCAATCAGACACACAAATACATGAATAATTAAATGATTGAGCTGGTTATCAGTTTCATATAGCCTGATAATTACTCTGGACATTTTCAGTAATTGGGTTAGGGTTAGGGTTTGGTGGGCATGGGGATGGTTTGGTGGCAGGGCCCATAATGGGGTTCCTAGAATTTCCAATAGTGCCCCCCCCTCAGGAAAGGGCCCCCATCTTACATCTTAACTTTTTAAGTTATAGAGCAAAGTAGGTCAGCTCAGAGATAAAATGCAATAGAATCTGGAACAGTATTTCTCAATTTCAGCAACTTTAAGATGTGTGGACTTCAACTCCCAGAATTCCTCAGCCAGCAGGCTGAGGAATTCTGGGAATTGAAGTCCACGCATCTTAAAGTTGCTGAGGTTCAGAGACACTGATCTGGAGGAAGTGTTATAAAATCTGTCATCCTTAAGGTTCTTCTCATGCCCATTGGGTCAAACTACTTATTCCAGAAATGGCACCTTGGATTTTCCCAGAATCCTCTAGCCCAGGCATGGGAAATTATGGCCCTTTTATGACGTGTGGACTTCAACTCCCAGAATTCAGTTCCCACCGGCTCAGGAATTCTGGGAGTTGAAGTCCACAAGTCACAAAAAGGGCCATAGTTCCCCACTTCTGCTCTAGCCAGTATGGCTGTGAATTCTAGGAACTGAACTGCCCATGTCGCAAAATTCTCAGAAATACCACTATCCGCTACTGTGTGAGTGGCATTCAGACATTATTAAATTCTTTTATATTTGTGCTAGAAAACAACTTAGAAATCCGTTAAGCATAGAAGTGATTGAAATGTTAGGGTGTTCTTTCCCCCATAAAGGCACTGATCTGCAGCTTATGCTGCCATTTCTAAAATAACTTTTCTGGATTTTTTGCTGGGTCTAAGAAAACATTAGATCGATCAGGGTCTATGACGCATTGGATGAAAATAATAAGAAACGCCCCATCAGGAATAACAAGGGTGATATTTTTTTTTCCTTTAACCAGCCAGCATAAAAGTAAAATAGGATGCGAAGAGAAGTGTTAATACATTCATTCATGCAGAAAAATGAGGAAACAGTATGTGCAAATGAGTCCCTTGGAATGGAGATCCAGAATGTTTTCCCCAAGGCAAGGAAAACAAGAAATTGAAGAAAACCGCTGTTCTTCATCCACGTAGACGTGGATGTGTTTTTCCCCCCAATGTACAATGTACAAGGTGGGCATTTCAACAGAACAGAACAGAACTGTACAGAACAGAATAATATAGAGTACAGAGTCCTTTGGGAGTTGGGCGGCATACAAATATAATAAATAAATATAATAAATAAATAGCAGAGTTGGAAGAGACCTTGGAGGTCTTCTAGTCCAACCCCATGCTCCAGCAGGAAACCCTATACATTCCAGACAAATGGATGTCCAGTCTCTTCTTAAAAACCTCCAGTGATGGAGCATCCACAATTTCTGAAAGCAAGCCATTCCACTGGTTAATTGTATTCACTATCAGGACATTTCTCTTTAGTTCCAGGTTGTTTCTCTCCTTGATGAGTTTCCATCCATTGCTTCTTGTCCTGTCTTCAGGTGCTTTAGAGAATAGGTTGACCCCCTCTTCTTTGTGGCAGCCTCTCAAATATTGGAAGACTTCTATCATGTCACCCCTAGTCCTTTTCATTAAACTAGACATACCCAATTCCTGCAACCATTCTTCGTATGTTTTGGCCTCCAGTCCCCAAATCATCTTTGTTGCTCTTCTCTTATTCTCTTTTATTCCGATCCCTTTGTCTCCAAAATCTCCAGGGTATCAAGGTTAGTTTACAAGATGGGAGAGTAGAACTCAGATCTTTGATGACATCGTTGTGGCTAACATGTTGAGGGGTTTTTTTACCCTTTTCTCGCGGACATCTCTCCCCTTTATCCTTTGGAGGAGACCCCCATAGGGTGACTTCCCCACTCAACATCGACACTGGATTTGGATTGCAAGCAAGCCAGCAAGTCTAAACAAAGAGTGGTCCTCCTCGCAAGGCGATGGCCTAATGTCAGGGGTTGTGTGAATGCTCTTGTCGGGGATCGCAAAAGCTACAAGCAGTGGACTTTGGTTTAGTGAACTGCCTGCTGGGGAACAGGAAGCAAATCCAAGTGTCTGAGTCAATTCTGGTGTGTTTGTGGGTGTGTGCCCGCATGCCGGTGTACCTTTGGGTTTCAACCTTGATCTTCTACTTTTCCTATCAAACGTAAGGTTCAACAAGTCTGCCCATCTTTTCTTCTCTCCTGGACACAGAGCTTTGCCTACAGAAAGTGTATCCAGCCAGTTTCACAGCAATCTTGGATGGGGCTGGGGAACTCGTCTTCCTCGGCTACGCAAGGAGGAGGCCGCAGAGAGTAGTTACGACCCTGGTTGTTGTCCCAGAATTCCTTCCCTCCCACCAGGTAGCAGAGGGCAAACTCGAGTACCACCCCTGCGGAGAGTGGGACTGGCAGAGGCAGCCGGAAGGCAAAGCGGTCAGCGTGGTCCCGGTCCCGCCCTGCTGGGGCGGCGTAAGAGGCACGAGCTTCGTGCTCGGTAGCCCAAAAGTCCCAGGTGTATCGCACGGAGACCCTTTTCTCATAGGCCAGGTTGAGCACACGGATGGTGCCAGAAACGCAGGATCCCTCGGCCCGGACACCCTCCAGCAGCACACATTGGGCCAGAAGACGGGGCAGGAAATCAGGCATGCTCAGAGGATCTGGGAACATTGGCTCCAGCAGCCGAGTCTGCAGGTTCAAAGATTCCTGAGGAGGTAAACGATGGGAGAGCAAGGATTAATCATCTTCTTTTAAAGACCCCATAATCCCTTGCGGGGTGGAGCCTGGGCAACTGAATGGAGCTAGCAGAGTGTTTTAATGGCCGGATGCCCTTCCCGTTGCCGAAGCGGAGTTTTGTTCAGCAGATATACTCTCAGTGTGCCCAGAGAAAGAAATATCTGCCTCTACCTAGGATCGAACTCACAACCTCCTGATTGTGAGGCGAGAGCTCCACCTCTAGGCCACCGCACCACTCCGCAAGGATTAATAAACAGAGAAATTGTAGCTTTTGTTGCAGTATTAGAGGCAAGGGGTGTGCCGTGGAAGGTCAAAAAAGTCAAAATGGCAGCCATAAGCATGCAATCACAGCCCTGCCCTAAGGATTACAACAGTGGTTCTTAAACTGAGCTAATTGGGCATATTCTGGGGGGGTGATGGATAAATTTGTAATTGCACATTTGTGAGTCAGGGATCCAGTTTAGGGCTGTGGTTGCCGAAGTGCTTGTAAAAAACCATTCTGGGTATAATAACATTTTTGGAGACCAGGTTAGGGGTAATTGGGTCAAACAGTTTAAGAACCACTGGATTAGAGGGAAATTGGGTTGATGGGAAGGAAAACAATACAGAAAGATAAGGAAAATGTGTAGGATTGTAGATGTATCAGACAGGGAAATGATGAAAACAAGTACTATATGAGAGTTTGAAGGAAAGGGAAGGAAGCACAAAGCAAAAGGGCCCCAAAGAGAGCAAATTATCAAAATCCTGTCTAGGAAGTATAGAATAAGGGAAACAGGGAAAACCAAAAGGGATTGTAAGGAAAGAGGAAGAATCAGGAGCAGTGGTGGGTTGCTACTGGTTCGCCCCAGTTCGGGCGAACCGGTAGCAGCGGCGGCGGGAGGCTCCACCCACCCACCCAGACGTCATCACAGATGATATGCGCAGAAGCACCGCGCGCAAAGCGCGCACGTGCATTCACAGTTCCGAACCGGTAGCAAAGGTAAGTGAAACCCACTACTGATCAGGAGGAAATGTAATGGAATAAAATGAGGTGATGGGCACCATAAGAGAATATAGATATAAGGGGGAGAGCTGGAATAAGGGGAATCAGATGGGGATGAAACTGAGCCTTCCAGCTGGTGCGCTTGTAGAGAAAAGGCTGAAGAGATGATGCGCAAAAAAAAAAAAAAGGAGACCAGAAAGGGGGATAGGTCAGGGGAGAGAAGAAGAGAGGGAAAGGTGGAAAACCAAGGAAGATGGGGGAGCTAAGAGATAGAAAGTCAGCAGAAAGAGAGAAGGAAAAGATGGGAGAGAGGGGGGGGAGAGAGAGAGAGAGAGAGAGAGAGAGAGAGAGAGAGAGAGAGAGAGAGAGAAAATATGACAGCAAGATTTTCCCCCCTAAAGCTCCAATCAGTTGGAATGAAGAAATTAATTACATATTTCAGTTTGGGGCAGATTTTCAGGACCGAGGAGAAAACGACATTTTTTTAAGCTAGCGTGATAGAACAGCCATCCACACCGACCAATCGATAACACTTCTTACTTTCTTTCTTTAGACTTTGAAGACACAGGAACATCTCCAGGGTATTAAGAGCCTGAAGAGATTGGTCCCTACCACCCGCATAGCTCAATAATATCTAAAATCCCAAAGCATCTAAAAAAAAAAAAAAACAGCAGAAAAAATGTTGAATTGCTAAACCCAGACTTTCGGCAGCCGAAACTATGGCTACTAGCCACGATTTCTGATTATGGGTTTTTCTTGTAGCCTGAATCTCTAAAACCTTGAAATGTTCTTTGCTACCCTATTATTCCTAGAAATGGGGTTTTTTTTTCCTTTTCTTCCTGATTCAGATCTTTTGCGCCGGTTCAAGGCCAGGTTTTCAATGCTGTAATGCACTGACATTATTATTTTTTTTTATTAGAAGTAATGGACGCCGTCCTCCTTGGATAAAGCTCCTGAGATAGCCGTAACTTCTGGATTGTGCATTATTCAGCAGGTTTAAATTTGCTAGCCCTGTTGCCATGACTTTGTTGTTTTCTCTCTAATGGACCAAGGTAGACCCTTCCAGCATGGCCATCGTACAGAGTTCTGCAAAATAGGGGATAGCAATAGCAATAGCACTTAGACCAGTGGTTCTCAACCTTTCTAATTCCTCTCCCTCCCGCGACCCCCTCCCTGCCGCCGTGACCCCCTCCCCGCCCCCTTCCCACGTGCAATGAGGTGACAAAGGGGGCGTGGCACCAGGGGTGAAATGCTCCCAGTTCGGCTGTGCCTGCGGGTCGCCGGACAGCCAGTAGCGACGGAAGCGGGCGACTTCGCCCGGACGCCGCCATGGGGTGATGGCTTGCGTGCCCACAGAGAGGGCACTGCGTGCCACCTGTGGCATGCATGCCATAGGTTCGCCATCACGGGTATAGGTTCTCCTGCTTGAGCAGGGGGCTGGACTAGAAGACCTCCAAGGTCCCTTCCAGCTTCGCTTTGCTTCGCTTCGCTTCGCTTCGCTTATTATTTATTAAATTTTAATAAAAAATTATTAAAAATCGCTTCCCTTCCCTTCCCTTCCCTTCCCTTCCCTTCCGTTCCTGTTCCATTCCATTCCATTCCATTCCATTCCATTCCATTCCATTAATAAAGTAGTCTATTCAAAAACGGTATCTTGCTTAAAACTGGCTTACGACAGCACCCCCATGTGGCCACTGGAGGCAGCACTATTTCTGTTGCAAGGAAGACATTGTTGACCTTCCGAGACCTGGTCCTGGTTTTTTTCCCCTCAAGGAAATGAACACCGTGTTCTTCTCCTTTGCTGGGGAAAAGAAAACTCTGAATTGATTGCATGGTTCTAACTTTTATGGCTCACCCAAACCCCACCCCGAGGTGCTTCCGGGCAGGACTGCCCCCCCGTTACCTTCACCGGCGGGCAGAACGGCAGACATGGCGCGAAGTGGCTGAGCGAGTCGCGCCTCAGCTGGTTGTGGACCCTCTCTGGCACCTGCGGGAGGTCGTTGGGCCAGAACTGCCGCACGCTGATCAGCTCCAGGCCCAAGGAGTCGGCGAAGCGCACCCTCTTGCGAGTCCCGGGGCTACGGCTGCGTGATGCTCCTTGTATCCTACCCTGAGCCGGGGCCGAGCGAGTCCGGCGCCTTCCCCTCCTTTTTGGTCCCTTGAAGAGATGGCGACGTCTCTGGGTCCTGCCTCGCGGCCTGCCCTCGGACTCGGATTCGGAGCCTTCGGTTCCTGAATCCTCTGCGATGCTCGGACGGGCCGTGCGATAATAAGCCCTCTCGTACAAGCCGGCGATGTAGCTTAAGTTGCGGGGAATGTTGCTGGGGGTCAAAGGGGAAGGCGGAGCGCGGGCCATAGGAGCAAAGTTGCCGACCCCTCTTCCTTACGGCCCGGCTCACTTGCCCCGTCCAATCGATTATGATCTTTTAGTCGTGGTTACCTTTAGGGATCACAGTCCTTGACCAACCCTTCCACGAGACTCGTCCTTTCTCTCACGGTGCTCAGGGGTGTCCTGTCCTATATCTCCTTGGGTGGGTGGGGAAGACTTGCCTCTTGATCATTCTTCTGCCCGTCTTCCAATCTTCGGAGCACCGAGATCTCCTCGGATCCTGTTACCTCCTCGGATCGCGAATTCTTGTCTTCTTGCTGCTCAACAATTGTTCTGCTTCTTCACAGGAATTTACGCGGGGTGGGTGGGGAGGAATAAACGCTCTGTTGTCTGCCACTGGTGATATCTCTTTCCCCCATTGAGTCTTCTGCCTGGTTCCTTTCTAGGAGGAGAAAAGAGGAATTGTCTGCACAAGATCTGTTACTCGTAACGTTAGGACCTCTCCTTCAGTGAAAATGTCGTATGTCTGCCTCATTTCTGTTTTTGGTCCTATCGCACCGGCTATCTAAGCTGCCCTCTGTCCTTTTTGGTTAATCTACGTCTCCTGAGCTTGCTGACATCTTAGGCAGATGCTGAGTGTCCAAACACCCTCTCCCTTAGGCTATTGATCCAATGGGGGGGGGATTTTCGCCTCTTGCCAAGGGCTCCATCGTTCCTTTCTGCCTTCCAGCTGTCACTCACTCCGTCCGACTGCCTCTCTCTCTCTGGCTCAATCCTTTTATATTGCCACCGAAGCCTGCCTTATCCGTGCAACGCCGTGTTTTCCTTGAGAGCTTGCAAGCTTATGAGCTTTTTTTGGGTTCGGTCCAGCCAAAGGTGACTTCAAAATTACTCTCACCGTCGATTTTGGAAAGCCGGACTTCCACTTTCTGCCCAGATCGATGGTCGAGCAAGGAATCTTTGCAAGAAATCCCAGAATCACACCCAAAACGAGAGGTTTGGAAGAGCGGAGAAAGAAATGTCTCTATGATGAGACTCCGAAAGGTTTTATTACTTCTGGAAAGATAGGTCCAGGTGCCAAGGACAAAATGTCTCTCTAAAAAGAGATCCGTGCCCAGAAATGTTTCCACGGAGATTAATAATTCAGAAGATCAAATGGAGTTAATGCACTGTCAGAGATACCGAAAGGAGAAAACCTCACACTCACCGAGGAAGGAGAGTGGACCAAGAATAGGGGGTCATTGACATGGATCAGTTTGGAAACAGGAGGTCAGAAATGGGATCCTGCCATGGGTGGCCCTCCATGTTGGCCTGAGGGGTTAAAGCAGAGACACTTTCCGGGCTCCCCAAGACATCTTATAACCTTGGATGTCAAGAAGAGGTTGTTGGGTTGGGTTGGTGGGATCATTTAACTAGGAAATTCTGTTTACATCTGAATCATCGAGGTTTATTCGTCCGGTCATGAATAATGAATCTCCATCTTGATCTGCTGAAATTCCCTTGGGCTCTTTGTCATGCAGCATAAAAAGGGTTGAGCTATGCAATTATAACAAAAGGGGGGGGGGTTCCTCTTCTCTTCTGATGCAAATTGACCAACTGCCTCCAGTCCACCAAGTCCGGCTGGTCAAAGCAGGAGAATAAACTTTAGGACAACTTCAGAAAGATACCTGAATCCAGCTATTTCGTTCTGTCTCTTACATTCTGGAGAGATGGACAGAGTTCCTTGCCTGTTCTACAATCTATGGTAGTAGCAGCTTTAAGACGGGTGGACTTCAACTCCCAGAATTCCCCATCCGGGCTGAGGAACCAGCTTTAAGACGGGTGGACTTCAACTCCCAGAATTCCCCATCCTGGCTGGAGAACCAGCTTTAAGATGGGTGGACTTCAACTCCCAGAATTCCCCATGCTGGCTGAGGAACCAGCTTTAAGACGGGTGGACTTCAACTCCCAGAATTCCCCATGCTGGCTGAGGAACCAGCTTTAAGACGGGTGGACTTCAACTCCCAGAATTCCCCATCCTGGCTGGGGAACCAGCTTTAGGACCGGTGGACTTCAATTCCCAGAATTCCCCATGCTGGCTGGTGTTGGAAGAAAAAATCTGGTCTGGTCCCAAGCTGAGAGAAAGACGCTGCAAATAAAATGGAGTCTGGCTGCAAGGAAAGAAGATCTCTGTTTATTTGGATGCCAGAAACTTTAGTGACAGCAGCATGTTTCTGGAGTGGCTGATCAAATGGGGTTGGGATAGATGGGCTTTGATACATTCTTTGGGGCTTTGTGATTGAGATGCCTGTCACTGCGTAAGAATGTGTCCTTTAATATTTTAATGGCTGTTGCCAGATTCCTATGGGGTCATGTAGGGATCATGGCTGGCTCTGAGGCACAAAGGGGAAATGCAAATCCTAGGTGTTTGAGCTAATCTTGTCAGTTTTGGCTTGCCTAATTGTGTTGCTTATCTGGAGTCTCTTTGCTTATGAATAGATTGGCCCAGTCTTTCTGAATGGATACAAAATCTCCATTCCTAAAGATTAGCCTCTTCAAGCTTCTGCTTGAGGCTGTTTTCCTATGGCAGGAAGACTGGGGCTCTTTTCTGCCTTTAAGAACAGAAGAATTTCTCCTTTGGAAATAAAATATTCTGCCTCTTTTAATATTACCCAAAATATTTCATTCTCGGGGGGGGGGGCTTCCCACACTGGAGAAACCAGCTTCAAGACGGGGGGGGGGGCTTCAACTCCCTCTGAGGCACAAAGGGGAAATGCAAATCCTAGGTGTTTGAGCTAATCTTGTCAGTTTTGGCTTGCCTAATTGTGTTGCTTATCTGGAGTCTCTTTGCTTATGAATAGATTGGCCCAGTCTTTCTGAATGGATACAAAATCTCCATTGCTAAAGACT
>QLTV01002126.1:273371-285108 GCA_003457575.1 Thermophis baileyi
GGGGGGGGGGGGGCGGGTGTGGGTCTGGGAGACACGTGGCTGCTTGGGATGCTTTGATGGGATGGTAGAGCTCCGGGGCAGGAAGAGCCTCCATTGCTTCTCAGCGTGGGAACAAAGAGCGTTTAGCGGAGGATGGGAGCTTCCCGCTATTTGGGCCAATCTGGGGGAAAAAGACCGCCTTTCTTTAAAGACCGAGGGGGCTTCCACCATCTGGAACAATGGCTTCGGGGGGGGGGCAGCCCAGACACAGCCGGGCATTTGTAGGGGGTTGTGAAATATATATATATATATACCATGTTTCCCCGAAAATAAGACCCTGTCTTATATTTGTTTGAACCCTGAAATAAGGGAAACAATGCTTCTTGGCGTCGTGCACGAGATGCCGGTTGTTGGGACAACTCAAATGGGGTTGGTCTGTTTCAAATGGAAAAGAAGGGGGGGGGAAATGGGACCCAAGAGGGAAAAATCAGGAGGCAGAGGAGGGGTGGGCAGCTGTTTGAAATGGTGTACAGATAACCCTCCACTTACGACTCCCAAATTGAACCCCGAAATTCGGTTGCTTGCTAAGCGAGACATCGGTGAAGGGAATTTTGCCTCCTTTTACGACCTTTCTTGCCACGGCGGGTTTAAGTGAATCGCTGCGGTGGTGGAGTTAGTAAAACGGTTGTTAAGCGAATCTGGCTTCCCCGTTGACTTTGCTTCATCCGAAGGTCCCAAAAGGGGGATCATCATGTGACCCACCCACCCCCCGGGACGTGACGACGGTCATAAATAGGAGTCAGTTGCCAAGCACCCGAATTTTGATCACGTGACCGTGGGGAATGCCGCAACGGTCGTAAGTCTGAAAAACGGTCATCACTCACTTCTTTTCACTGCCGTCGTAACTTCGAACAGTCACAACGAACTGTTTGTAAATCGAGGGACTACCTGTATTACCCACGATTGGATCCTAATTGGCAATGCCAATTAAGTCCTTGATTTATAACCACAATTCGGGTCCAGAATTTCCATTGCTAAGTGAGAGTTGTTTGCCTGATTTTACAACCGACCTTGCTATGGTTGTTAAGGGAATCACAAGGTGGTTAAAATGAATCCGGCTTCCCCCATTGACTTTGCTAGTTGGAAGCCGTCCCAAAAAGGTCACAAATGGTGTGATTGTGTGAGACCCCAAGACAGTGCAACAATTGTCAGTATGTGCTGGTTGCCAAAATTTTGATCAGCGTCACTGTGGAGATGCTGCCTTGGCCGTAAGCGCGAGGACCGGTTGTAACTCATTTATTTTTTTCAGTGGCATTATAATATCGAATGTCACTAAACAGATAATTGTGTGTCAAGGACTACCTGTGGTTTCGTTGTAGAATGGATACCGGTGGCCCTCGACTTACAACAGTTCATTTAGTGACCAAAGTCACGATGACACTGAAAAAAGTGACTTAGAACCGTTTTTCACATTTACGAACCATTACAGCATGGTTCACGTGATAAAAATTCAGACCCTTGGCAAGTGACTGGCATTTATGACAGATGCGGCGTCTCGCGCGATCCCACTTTGCGACCGTCTGACGAGCAAAGTCAATGGGGGGGGGGGTTCTAGATTCACTGAACCACCGTGTGACCAGCAATACAACTGCACGGATTCATTTAACGGTGGCAAGAATGGTCGTAACCTGGGGCCAAACTCGCTTAACCAATGTCTCGCTTAGCAACAGAAATATTTGGGCTCCGGTGTCGTAAGTCAAGGACTACCTATAGTTCTTTCAGAAGGAGCCTTTGGGTAGGAATAACTAGAAAAGGGCATTTTTTATTTATTTATTTATTTATTTATTTATTTATTTATTTTGCTCATTGCTGCTCGTCCATTCCTCCCCAGGAGCTGGAAGCCATTAAAGCCAGGGTACGAGAGATGGAGGAAGAAGCCGAGAAGTTGAAAGAGTTGCAAAATGAAGTTGAGAAACAGATGAACATGAGCCCCCCACCAGGCAATGGTGAGACACTCCCCCCCCTCCTGGAAATTCTGAATTTCAGCCATCTTCTCAAATCAGGAAAGCCGTTTAATTATTAAGGATTGTAGACACTCACACATATTCACACACAATGTCTTATATGGGTGTGAGTTTGCGTTTGTATCCATGAGTATCTATGACGACAGCCTCTTTGGTCTAGTGGTTAAGGCGCCAGGTGAGAAACCAGGAGATTGTGAGTTCTAATCCTCTCAGCATGAAAGATGGCTGGGTGCCTTTTGAGCTAATCACCAGGAGAGTGTGAGTTCTAGTCCTGTCTCAGCATGAAAGATGGCTGGGTGTCTTTGGGCCAGTCACCAGGAGAGAGTGAATTCTAGTCCTGTCTCAGGATGAAAGATGGCTGGGTGTTTTTGGGCCAATCACCAGGAGATTGTGAGTTCTAGTTTGCCTCAGGCATGAAAGCCAGCTGGGTGTCTTTAGGCCAATCACCAAGAGATTGTGAGTTCTAGTTTGCCTCAGGCATGAAAGCCAGCTGGCTGATTTGGGGTCAATCACTAGGAGAGAGTGAGTTCTAGTCCCGTCTCAGGCACGAAAGCCGGCTGGGTAAGTTTCGGTCTCTCCCTGTCTCTCAGCCGAACCCACCTCACAGGGTGGTGGTTATGGGGAAAATAGGAGGAAGCTATGTTGAATATTTTCACCGCCTTGAGTTATTTGTAAAAAATATTAAAAGCGGGACACGGATAAATAAATAAAATATACGTGTCTTTGTGCACAGAGTATACCGAAACTCCGGTCCCATAGGCCAATCACAATATAGTTTTATTTATTTATTTCCCCTCAGAGAAAAGGTAATTGTGCTTTTAGAAATGTTCACAGGTCATAAATTGGACCAAGCGTTAAGGAAGTGTTTAGAAGGAAATGGCAATCATTCAACTACTTAATATAAGTATATAGTCAAATAAGTGATGGGGCCTCAGTTCTGGTACACCCTGTGCCTATCTATGAGTGGGTCTGTGCTTGTGTGTTTGTGTATATATACACTTACACACACACCCCTTCCAAATCTCTAGAAAAGCTAAATTGTCCCTCGCTGAGTTGACTGAATCATATCTTTGCTCTCTTAAGCTAGAACGGCCTGGCAGGGTGATGTTAAATGACATTTTGCCTGCTGGGAGCACAGAAAGACCGATTGCCTGGTGATGATCACGTGCTTGGTTGATTCCTGTCAAGTAGAAACGCGTACTGAAAACGAGTCAAAAATGTCTCCTTTGCGTTAGCTAAAATTGACTAGGAAATTCGGGCCTTTGAAACAGAGGAAAAAGCAGTCTGTTATTGACTTTGGATATTAGGTAGAATTGCTACCTTCGGAGTCAGGATAGATAGCTAACCCTAACCCTAAACCCTCATCCTTTACCTAAGGCTTCACCGATGAAGCTTCTTGGCTTGAGAAGCAAAACGTCGTCTCTCGACAGAATAGCATAGTTGGAAGGGACCTTGGAGGTCTTCTAGTCCAACCCCCTGCTCAGGCAGGAAATCCTATACCATTTCAGACAAATGGTATAGAAAGAAAGAAAGTTGTTCTTTAAAAAAAAACTTCCAGTGTTGGAGCACCCACAACTTCTGAGGGTAAGTTTTTCCACTGATGAATTGTTCTAACAGTCAGGAAATCTCTCCTTAGTTCTAGGTTGCTTCTCTCCTTGATTAGTTTCCATCTTTGCTTCTTATCCTGCCTTCAGGGGCTTTGGGGCAGCCCCTCAAATATTGGAAGACTGCTATCATGTCCCCCCCTAGTCCTTCTTTTCCATTAGACATACCCAATTCCAGCAATTGTTCTTCATCTGTTTTGGCCTCCAGTCCCCTAATCATCTTTGTTGGCTCTTCTCCGCACTCTTTCCAGAGTCTCAACATCTTTTTTGTATCGTGGCGACCAAAACTGGATGCAGTATTCCAAAGGTGGCCTTCCCAAGGCCTTAACACTTCACGTGATCTTGAGTCTATCCCTCTATTAATCCAGCCTGCGTTGGCTTTTTGGGCAATTTCTTCCTCAAGAAAAAAAACAGTCCCGTTGCTTTTTTGAAAAAGCACCTTTGAGACAACTATGACCTGGACATCTATGGAGATTCCTCAGTCGTCCAGGTCATGGTTGTCCCAAACGTGCTTTTCCCAAGAGGCAACTGGGAAAACTTTCTGGTTTTTCTTTGAAGACTTCTCCTTCGCTTCTCCTCCAAGAAGCTTCTTCAGCTCTGATTGGATGGTGGGGAACGGAAGGATTTACACTTCTTGCGGACAGCTGATCATTTTCATTTGCATCCTTGTAGCCAGTCCTTAAAGCCACCTGGAGGTTTATCTATGTCATCAGGGTCACCTGAGTGGTGGAAAATGGGTGTGGAGCCTTCTTGGAACTCTTGAAAGGACTGTGTTGTAGACTGGAGATAGGTGATGTCATATCCCCCCCCCCCCTGTTGAGAGAGGGCTGTCCAATTTGGACATAGATGGCCTCTTTGATCCCTCTTTCAAACCAGCGGTCCTCTCTGTCCAAAATGGGGACTTTGCTGTCTTCAAAAGAGGGGCCTCTGTCTTTTAAACACAGATGGACGGCTGAATCTAGTCCTGATTGGATGTTCTCCTGTGTTGTACCATGCGTTTAGGAAGTGGCTGTTTTGTTTCCCCAATGTACAGATCTGCAAATGGCTCTCTGCATTGTACTGCATATACCACGTTAAACTTCTGCCTTTTGTGTATTCTTGGGTTTGAAGTGTGCACGTATGTTGTGTCGGCTGAAGAGCCTCCTGAGCTTTTCTGATATTCCTGCAACGTACGGAATGACGACAGTTTGATCATCAAACAGATCAACTCTGTGGACAGACACATCAACTTCACACGGGAAGATGTTAAGGAAAAGAGTCTATAGCCTTCCTGGATTGTGCAGTACACATTAAGGAAGAGAGAAGCCTTAACATTGAAGTTGACAGAAAACCCACTCAGACAGATCAATATTTACATTTTGATTCCCACCACCCACTGGAGCACAAAATGGGAGTCATCAGAGCCCTACGGCACCGAGCTGAAGGCCTGCCTGCCAGCAAAGATGGGAAAGAAAAAGAAGGAAAACACATCAAGGAAGCCCTCGGAACGTGTGGCTATCCCAAGTGGGCCTTCATCAAATCTTCAAAAAAGACCCCTACAGGAGCTCCTCCGTAACAGACAACGAAGAGAACAATGAATGAAGCAACTCGTCATTCCGTACGTTGCAGGAATATCGGAAAAGCTCAGGAGGCTCTTCAGCCAACACAACATACGTGCACACTTCAAACCCAAGAATACACAAAAGGCAGAAGCTTAACGTGGTATATGCAGTACAATGCAGAGAGCCATTTGCAGATCTGTACATTGAGGAAACAAAAGAGTCGCTTCCTAAACGCATGGCACAACAAAGGAGAACAAACCCATGAGGAGTAGATTCAGCAGTCCATCTGCATTTAAAAGACACAGGCCACTCTTTTGAAGATAGCAAAGTCCCCATTTTGGACAGAGGACCACCACTGGTTTGAAAGAGGGGTCAAAGAGGCCATCAATCTCCAAATTGAAAGACCCTCTTCTCAACAGAGGGGGAGGGATATATGACATCATCTATCTCCAGTCTACAACACAGTCCTTTCAACAATTCCAAAAAAGGCTCCACAGCCATTTGCACCACTCAGGTGACCCCAAGGACACAGATAAGCCTCCAGGTGACTTTTAACGACTCGCTAAAAGGATGCAAATGTCCAGCTGTCCCTGAAGGATTTGCAAGGAGTATAAAACCTTCATTCCCCATCATCCAGTCAGAGCTGAAGAAGCTTCTTGGAGGAGAAGCAAAACGTCTTTGAAGAAAAGCCAGAAAGTCCAGCTGCCTCTTGGGAAAAGCACCTTTGGGTATGACCTGGATGACTGAGAATCTTCATAGACATTTTTCCTTCCACATTATTTAATAATTCTGGCACTCTCTCTCTGTCTCTCTTTCTTTCTTTCTCTCTAGCTGGCCCGGTCATCATGTCTTTAGAAGAAAAGATGGAAGCCGACGCCAGATCTATATACGTAGGAAATGTGAGTTTTTCCCCCCTCCTAGCTTTCTTCAAGCGAGGACAAAACCACCTCCTGAACTGGACCCGTCTTCCATTTCAGGTAGATTACGGGGCAACTGCAGAAGAGTTGGAAGCCCACTTCCATGGCTGTGGTTCCGTCAACCGTGTGACCATCCTGTGTGACAAATACACGGGCCATCCCAAGGGGTGAGTTTTTCTTGGGTGTGTTGGTGTGTGTGGAATTTGTCTTTTGGCTTGAAAGCTTCCTTAAAGCTCAAGAGTTGTGTTGGAAGACATTCCCCCCCCCCCTCCCCCCCCCCCCCCCCCGGTTCGTTCCCAGCTGGGACACACCACAGACACTGAGAAGAAATGAATGCAGAAGCCAGCTGCCAGAAAGTGGATTTTTTTTTTTAATGTAGGAAGGCAAGAAGCAAAAAGTGACACAGCTTCAGTGTTTCCTGGCTTGCAGGCACCTTGGGATTGTGAATCTGAGCCTTTTATGCTTAATTCCCCTTGGAAGCTCCTGCAGCTTGATGGGTTTTGATGGGTTTCTGATTGCCCTGGGTTTTGTTTTACTGGGTTAATCTTGGTCCCAGGACTTTTGTTTTTTCCTGTCCTTGGGGTTTAATCCTGTCAGGGGCAGGAAAAAGGGAGTTTCCGTTTACCTTGGAGAGTTTATTTTTAGCCTGATTCCCCTTATCTTAATGGCTCTACTTAAGTGTTTCTGTGGTCAGCTTTGTTACTTTTGTAACAGCCCTTAGCAGGCTGCTTTCAGCTGGTGCTTCTTGGTTTTCTTAAAGGGGAAGGGCTGGCTTAAGTCTTTTGGCACTGCTTTAGTGGTTCCTGGCACTGTCCTTTGGGGTGCACTTCCCACAGTTGGTACAGTAAAATATAGGTAGGCCTCCACCCTTTCGTTTAGTGACCATTTGAAGTTACAATGGCACTGAAAAAAGGGGACTCATGACCGTTTTCACACTTACGACCGTTGCGGCATCTCTGCGGTCACGGAAATCAAAATTTCAACGCTTGGCAACTGTATTTATGATGGCTATCGTATCCTTGGGGGGGGGTCCTGTGATCCCCTTTTGCGACCTTCTACCAAACGGGGTTAAAAACGGGGGAGCCAGATTCACGTCACAGCCGTGGTGCCAACTTAACAACGGTGGCGAGCAAGGTCATAAAATGGGGCCAAGCTCGCTTGAGCATCTGCCTCGCTTAGCAACCGTCATTTGGGGCCCAGTTGCGGTCGTAAGTCGAGGACTACCTGTAAGTGAACCTCCCGCTAAATAGTACAAAGAGTCTTAATTGTCCATCCTCCTCCTGCCCATTTTCTCAAGGTTCGCCTACATTGAATTTTCCGACAAGGAGTCGGTGCGGACTTCCTTAGCGTTAGACGAGTCCCTCTTCAGGGGGAGACAGATCAAGGTAGGTATGCCCTTTTTTAGAAACACACACACACACACACACACACACACGCCCGACTCCTGAATAACTCTTGCAGCCAACCTTGGACCCGAACCACCTAAGCAGTGAGAAGGTGGTGAGGTTTTCTGCTTTGGATCTCTTCCCTTCAGGATCACTCCAACCTGGAATTCCCCCTGTGCTCGCTCGCTCTCTCTCTGCTTGGTGGTTTTCTTGCAGACGTTTCGTGACCCATCTAGGGAACGTCATCAGTGCTAGAAGGCAGTGGGGTTTGTGGAATGAAGGGAGAAGGAGAAAGGACACTGAGATGTTCAGTGCACTGATGATGTTGCCAAGTTTGGTAATGAAACATCAAGAAAATCTCCTCCTCCTCCTCCTCCTCTCCTTCTTTTTTCTCACTTCTCTTCTTCCTGCTTCACTCCACAAATCCCACTCCTTTGTAGCACTGATGATATTCTTTGACTGGGTAATGAAATGTCTGCAAAAAAACCCCCCACCCAGCTCAGAGAGCACCAAGAACCCCTCAGTCGTCCTTCTCTTTCTTCTCTTTCTCCTTCTGTTTTCCTTTTCCTTCTTCTCTCTCGTCTTCTTCTCCTCCTGCTTCACAAACTCCACTCCCTTCTAGCACTGATGATGTTCCCTAGTTGGGTCATGAAACGTCTGCAAGCAAACCGTAGTCATCGTCGTCCTCTTTTTCCTTCTCCTTCTTCTCCTTAACTCCACAAACCCCACTCCCTTCTAACACTGATGATGTCACCTAGTTGGGTCACGAGACGTCCGCAAGCAAACCACCAAGCCGAGAGAGCACCACGGACCCCACAGTCCTCCTCTTCCTCCTCTCTGCAAACCCCACTCCCTTCTAACACTGATGATGTCACCTAGTTGGGTCACGAAACGTCCGTAAGCAAACCGCCCAGCTCGGAGAGCACCAAGGACCCCCACAGTACAAATTATTCTCTTCTGCTTGAATTCCCTCCACTAACGGAGAGGTGTCTGCATTTTCCTAGGGTAACAAGCAGAAAAATCAGGCGTTCTCAACCCCCCCCACCCCCCCCCACACTCACACACACACAACCCTTTTTCTTAATTCTCCCCCCCCCTCCCCGAGCCTGACCTGCACGATTCTCTTCCTTTTTAGGTGATTCCCAAACGGACCAACCGGCCAGGCATCAGCACCACAGACAGGGGCTTCCCCAGGACCCGGTACCGAGGGCGAGGCTCCGGCTACAGCAGTTCCAGGGCCCGTTTCTACAGTGGCTTCAGCAGCAGACCGCCCCGAGGGCGTGCTTACAGGTCTGACCCTTAAAAGGGATCGGCATGTTGGGGAAGGTGGGGGGGGGTTTCGATCCACCGTAGGTGGTCAGGTTCACGCTTGCAGATGGCTAGTGTGGCTTAAAACATCCGGCATCTCTTCATTGAGCCACAAGAAACAGATGGGGTGGATTGGATTGGATTTGAACCGAGTCGATTGCAATCACGATTTCAATCACGATTTCAGTCAGTAGTAAAAAGGCTTGGTTTAAAATCAACTCGATTGAAATCGTGGGGTTTTTTTTAAAGAGCAACTGTCATCTCTGTCCGCCGGCGGCTCCTCTGACCCCGCTGTTGACTCACCGACAGTCCCAATATCGCAGAATATACAGCCTCAGGCTACGTAAACTAAGCTCCATTTCGTGCTGAATAAACTAAAGTATTAATGTATCTTAAGTAGAAAACTATTTTGAGATAGGTTTTTTTTACTCCAAAAGCATTTTATTAAAATAAATTTGATAATTTATTTTAAAAAAAAATCCGATTTAAATTTAAAAAAAATCCAATTTTTTTTTTAAATCATTGATTTTTATCCACCCTGCATGCAAGCCAGATTAGTTGATTTTGAGTAAAAAAGAGAGTTCTCTTTATTGATCATGTGAAACAGGCCAATGAAAGGGCTCCGGCAAGCCAGATCAGTTGATTTTGGGTAAAAAAAAAAAAAAAAGTTTGAAAGCCGATTCAACGACGATCCGGCGATCCGAGAATTTGTCCATTTTCCTGAGCTTTCCAATCGACTGGCACTCCTCGACATTACGACCACCGTCGAGCCCAAAATGTGCGTTGCTACGGGAGACGTGCGTTGAGTCCTGCCCCATTTGTGTCCCAAAATGTCTTGTTGCTAAGTGAGACATTCGTTAAGCGAGTCCTGCCCCGTTTTACGACTTTTCTTCTTGTTGCGTTTGTTAAGGGAATCACTGCAGTTGTCAAATTAGCCACATGGTTGTTAAGGGAATCCGGCTTCCCTGTCGACTTTTGCTTGTCCGAAGGTCACAAAAGGGGATCGCGTGAGTCCGGGATACTGCAAACCGTCATAAAGGCGAATCAGTTGTCAAGCATCCGAATGTAAATCACATCATAAGTGTGAAAAACGGTCCCAAGTCGTTTTCGTCAGTGCCGTTGTAACTTTGAACGGTCACTAAGTGAACTGTTGTAAGTCAAGGATTGTCCCTTTGTCAGGTTCAAGGTGTCCTTGACTTACAACAGTTCATTTAACGACTGCTCGAAGTTACAGCGGCGCTGAAAAAAGTGACTTCGGACCGTTTTCCACATGTATGACTGTTTTTCACACTTATGACCATTGCAGCATCCCCGTGGGCCCGTGATCAAAATTCAGACGCTTGGCAACTGACTCACACTTACGACGGTTGCAGCGTCCCGGGGTCACACGATCCCCTTTTGTGACCTTTTGATAAGTAAAATCAACGGGGCAGTCATCACTTAAACCGTGTGACTAGCTTAAGAACCGCAGCGATTCGCTTAACAGCCGTGGCAAGAAGAGTCGTAAAACGGGGCAGAGCTCTTTTAACCAACGTCTCGCTTAGCAACAGAAATGTTGGGCTCCCTTGCGGCCGTTCGTTGAGGATTACTTACCCTGATAAACCTCCTCAATCAATTTTTTCAGATTGTTTTGACCTCATCGGGTTCTTGAATGAAAAGTCGATTAAAGTTTCAAATTAGCTTCAGAACATCAGAACCCAAAGCAAGATTAAACAAAAAAAAAAAAGTGACAAAGTCATACGGACGGAGATTGCCAAAATTCGCACACCTTTTTTTGGAGATGCCGAAGCCTCCAGTTTTTCACATTTTTTTTTAAAAAAACCCATTTTCTGTAGTTTTTAAAAGCTGCTTATTTTTATTTTTATTGTTTAGAAAAAATACCTCTTGCATTAACCTGTTTCCTTCTTCTCTTCACAGGGGCCGGGCCAGAGCGACCTCATGGTATTCCCCTTACTAAAAACAAAACAAAAACAAAAAGTGGTTTTTTTAGGAAGGAGGAAAAAAAAAAGAAAAAAAAATGAAGATTGTTACCATGATGGAAAAAAAAAATTATATATATATATATATATATACTGTTGGTGGGAGGAGGATGTTTCTTACGCTGTGCAGAGAAAGAGGGTTGACATATACTGGAGGGAGGGGAGAAAGAAAGAAAGAAAGAAAAGAAAAAATATTTGTGGGGCAGCCGAGCTGTTGTTAAAACACCTGGCAGTATTGTCGAGAGTGTTTCTCTCTCTGCCCTTCCTTCCCTTTTGCAGATTTTTTTTTGGGGGGGGGATTCTTCCTCTGTGTTTTTAGGAGGGAGGGCAATGTTGGGGGAGGGCGTCCCCATCCCCTCCGAAATTCTGTGATTCTTTTGTTTCTCTTCCGCTGCTCCCTCGTTCCATTGTGTGTCTTCGTGTGTCTGCGCATTTATTTCCCTGCTTGGTTCCCCGCTGCCTTTTCGTTGCTTTGCCCTGCTCTTCTTTCCTTCCTTCCTTCCTTCAACCCAGACTAGCCAGGAAGAAGCTGGCATTCACGGCTTCGTCGCTACCTTTTTTTCCAGACGTCCCTCGCCCAACCTATGTTTCCGCCCGGGACATCCTCAAATACCCCATCCCGTTCTGACTGGAGGTTGCAGAAGGGATCCATCCCTGCCTCTTACTCTCCATCACCCTTTCGCTCCAATCTCGGAATTTTGTCCTGCACCCAAATGCATTGTTCTAAAAAAAGACTGATTCCTGTTTAAAAAACGGCTTCCTTCCTTCCTTCCTTCCTTCCTTCCTTCCTTCCTTCCTTCCTTCCTTCCTTCCTTCCTGTCTGTCTGTCTGTCCGGTGCCTGCCATACAGGTCGTAGGTGTTCCCGCGCCCCTCATTCTTCCTCCATGTGTGTGTCTCTTCTAGGGGGAGTTGTTATATGCCTTGTTTGAGTGTCTTTATCTTTACAGATTCCTTTATTTTTTAGCCTGAAGAAATACACCGAAACCTGACGCTGTAGAG
>QLTV01002126.1:312778-323778 GCA_003457575.1 Thermophis baileyi
CTATTCTATTCTATTCTATTCTATTCTATTCTATTCTATTCTATTCTATTCTATTCTATTCTATTCTATTCTATTCTATTCTATTCTATTCTATTCTATTCTATTCTAATGCTATTTTATTTTATTCTATTCTAATTCTATTTTATTCTATTCTATTCTTCTATTCTTATTCTATTCTAATTATTCTATTCTATTCTATTACTCTATTTCTACTCTATTCTATTCTACTCTATTCTTCTATTCTTATTCTATTCTATTCTAATTCTAATAACTCTTGCTCACAATCAGGAGGTTGTGAGCAGTAGTGGGTTATAAACCCTGTCGCTACTGGTTCGCTCCTGAGCGCTCGCGCGCTCACACATGCAACGCTTCTGCGCATGTGCAGAAGCGTCCCGGGCGGGTGGGCAGAGCCTCCTGCCGCCACCGCTACTGGTTCGCAGAACCGGGCCAAACCGGGAGCAACCCACCACTGGTTGTGAGTTCGATCTTAGGTAGAGGCAGATGTAGGGTCTCCTGCTTGGACAGGGGGTTGGACTAGATAACCTGCAAGGTCCCTTCCAACTCTGTTACTCTATTCTATTCTATTCTATTCTATTCTATTCTATTCTATTCTATTCTATTCTATTCTATTCTATTCTATTCTATTTATCCTATCCTATCCTATCCTATTCTAATTCTACTCTCTTCTTCTATTCTTCTTCTATTATCCTATCCTATCCTATTCTGTTGTATTCTAATTCTACTCTATTCTATTTATTCTATTCTATAATAATTATAATTCTATATTTTACTCTATTCTTTTCTTCTATTCTCCTATTCTATTCTAATTCTACTCTATTCTGTTTATTCTAATTCTAATTCTACTCTATTCTATTCTTCTGTTCGTCTTCTATTATCCTATCCTATCCTATCCTATCCTATCCTATCCTATCCTATCCTGCCCTGCCCTGCCCTACCCTACCCTATTCACGCACAACTGAGTGGGTTCCTGCAAGATGCTGACTTAAATTCCCCTCCGGGTCTCTTTTTAAATTCTGTCCCTTTAAGAGGTGTGGACTTCAACTCCCAGAAGTCTTGCTGGCTGGGGAATTCTGGGAGTCGAAGTCCACCGATCTTAAAGAGGCTGATGTTGAGAAACATCGTGCTGAGATCTCTACAAGCAGCAACCTCTCCATACAATTGTTTTCATTGCCTGTAAAATCTGCTTTAAAAAAAAAAAGTCCTAATATAGCTAGTCCTTGACTTATGGCCACAATTGCGCCTAAAATTTCTGATGCTAAGCGGGACAGTTGCTAAGTGAATTTTACCCCTTTCTTGCCACAGTGAATCATGGCAATTGTTAAGGTGGTAACACGGTTGTTAAGGGAATCTGGCTTCCCCATTGGCTTTGCTTGTCAGAAGGTGACAAAAGGGGGATCATGCGACCCTGGGACACTGCAACCGTCATAAATACGAGTCAGTTGCCAAGCGGTCGAATTTTGATCACGTGACCAAGGGATGTTGCAACGGTTATAAGTGTGAAAAACATTGTCAAAAGTCATTTCCCCCCCAACTTTGAACGATCACTACATCATCATCCTCTTTTAATGACCCCGTAACTCCTTGCAGGGTGGGAGTCTGGGCAACTGAATGGAGCCGAGTGCTTACTGGCCGGATGCCCTTCCTGTCACCAATGCGGAGTTTTATTCAGCAGATATATTCTCATTGTGCCCAGAGAGCAGGGGTGGGTTCTACTTACCTTCCCTACCGGTTCTGATCGCAACAGAAGTGTGCGTTTTGCACTCGCACGTCCCCATCGTGTAGCGCAAAAGACCCGGAAATGACCCTCTGCACATGCGCAGAAGCCTTTGCGCATGTGCAGAGGGTTATTTTTCAAGCCGTGGCGACCGGAGAACCGGTTCAGGGGCGTGGACTGCCAGTTCGGCGAGCGGCAGTAAATTTCTGCTACCAGTTCTAATGAACCGGTCCAAACCGGCAGCAACCCACCTCTGCCAGAGAGAAAGAAATATTTGCCTCTACCTAGGATCGAACTCACAGTCTCCTGATTGTGAGGCGAGAGCTCCACCTCGAGGCCATCGCACCACTCCTGAACAATCACTACAAGAGGGGTTGTAAATCAAGGATTACCTGCCTTCCAATCATTGAAAATAAAATTAAAGGTCTCCCATGAAGAACGTCAGAAGTGTGGATCAGACAAGTAGTTCTCGACTTACGACCACAATTGAGAGCAGAATTTCCGTTGCTAAGTAGGCTGGTTGTTAAACGACACGCACTCCATTTTACGCCACGGTTTTTAAGTGACTCCCTGAAGTCATTAAGTGAGTCAAATGGTCATTAAGCAAATCCAGCTTCCCCCATTGACTCTGCTTGTCGGACGTCAGCTGGGAAAGCTGATCACATGACCCCAGGATGTTGCAACTGTGATTTGTACATGCTGGTTGCTAAGCGCCCAAATTTGATCACATGACCATAGTGATGCTGCGATGGTCCAGTCATAAGCAGAGGTGGTATTCTGCCGGTTCGGACCGGTTCGGGCGAACCGGTAGTGGCAATCTGCAAGTGGCCCCCCTCCCGCCCCGGCTCTATGTTGTCCTATTTCTGCATGTTTTGAAGCCCCGCGCATGCGTGCGCTCACATTTGCGAACCGGTAGGGAAGGTAAATGAATACCACCTCTGGTCATAAGTCACTTTTTTCAGAACCGTTGTAACTTCGAAATGGTCGCTTAAAAATGGTTACAAGTCGAGGGCTAGCTGCACAGCTGGATGGAGAAGGAAGGAACGTGCCAAAATTTTAAAAACACAGCCGTTTTTTTTCATCTATTTTATTATCATCAAACCTAGAGAGATTCTGAGAAATATTTCCTGAGGGGGGAAAAAAAATACTTTGTCTCCGTTTACTGATATTCTGAAGGTGTTTCTGCTAATTCAGTCTTTTCGACCGTGGTCACTTTAAGAGGGAGTGGACTTCAACTCCCAGAATTCACCAGCCAGCTGGCTGGGGAATTCTGGGAGTTGAAGTCCATCCCCTCTTAAAGTGACCACGGTTGAGAAATACCATTGTAATTGCTTCGTCAATTCAGTTAATAACCTTTTATGTTGTTTGTCCTTCCAATCCTTGACACAATATCTTTTATTGCAGCTAATCGAGGGGACCGGGGGGGGGAAGAGGGCGGGGGGGTGGCGACGAGACACACCCCGTTTGGCAGCCATTTTCTTCTTCCTCGTTTCCTGTTAAGCCTCTGGGGGGGGGGTGTCCGAAGACACCGGACGCCGTTCCCCTCCTTTCGACTGTCAGGAGCGTCCAAAAAGCAGCGAAGGTCCCCTGTTCTCTTCCCCCCTCACCCCACCCCACCCCAAATCCGTTCGTCTCCGTGGATGACGGGGTCGCCCTTCCAGATTAAAAGAGTCCGTGCTGAAATCCGGCAGCGGCCGAGGCCCCGAGTTCGAGAGACGCTGGCGAGAGAGCCAAAACCAGGGACGTTCTTTGGCTAGGAAGATTGGCAGGGCATAAGGAAGGAGGCCAAGATCAGGTCCTTGAGATACGACAGGGTACCTTTTTTTTTTTTTTTTTGGCACGTGCATTGGCTGTGGTGGATCTGGTCTTGACCGATGAACGAGCCCGGCCGAAGCTGAACATGGGTACCGATTCCCGGACCATCACTGGCCAGGATGGGCCCCGCCCGGCACCCTCCACAGAAAGAGAGACCTATCGTCCCATCGTCCACCGTACGGTGGAGTGGCAGCCGTGCGGAGTCCCGGATCAAGAGGGCGCCAAGGCGCCCAGCAAGGTGGTGAAAGCCAGAGCTTGGCGCGACAGCTCCGCCACGCAACCCTGCATCTCGCGAGCGGCGGGCAGCGACGGGTAGCTCAAAGCGGCGCTCTTGACTGACAGGACTGCCTCCTTCAAGGCTTGGCACAGAGCCGTGCTGGCGGCCCCCACCCTGGCTCGCACAGCCGCCGAAGACGCCAGGCGGGAGACGGTGTCGCCCACGAACACCAGCTTGTGCGCCGTGACGATGACGAATTTGCCGTGGGGCACGAAGACGCGGGGCGGCTGGTGGGCCCCGGCGCTGGCCAAGAGGGCCTCGATGGCCGACAGGAGGGTGCGGTAGTGCGTCTGGCACTGCCCCGTGTAGAACTGCAGCAGCTGGCTGTCCTCCGGGGATGGCGGCACCTGGCGAGGAGAGA
The DNA here is from genome assembly GCA_003457575.1 of Thermophis baileyi. Taxonomy (NCBI): domain Eukaryota; kingdom Metazoa; phylum Chordata; class Lepidosauria; order Squamata; family Dipsadidae; genus Thermophis; species Thermophis baileyi. Next base: position 316,967 of record QLTV01002126.1, read on the forward strand.
GAAGGAGGTTAGGACGTTTATGACCTTAGGAACCCCTTGCCACTAGAAGTTGACATTTCCTGCCATATGCCACCCTCCGGAAGCGGAATTTTTTTCCCAGGGATCTAAAAGGGTTTTTATCAAAAGTATTTCAATGTGGCGGGATCCACAGCGTGGAGTCAAAAAAAGTCAAGATGGCGGCCGTGACAGTGCGATCGGAGCTCGGTAGGTTTTTCAGGGGCATCAAAAACAGAGGATCAATTTGGATGGCATTTGGATGCTATTGACATTTTGACATATGATGACGGCATTTTATGATTATGATCATGGTTTATCACTTGTTGTGTGTATGCACACTGGGAGTTTATGCACCAGAGACAAATTCCTCGTGTGTCCAATCACACTTGGCCAATAAAGAATTTTCTATTCTATTCTATTCTATTCTATTCTATTCTATTCTATTCTATTCTATTCTATTCTATTCTATTCTATTCTATTCTCTTCTATTCTTCCATTCCATATTTTCTATTCTATTCTAATCCATTCAATATTTTCTATTCCATTCCATTCCATTCTTATTTGTTCACCAAACCCCTGTGGAACCCTCTGTTTACACAATGTGTTGTGGTCAGATACACAATGATTCCAATCAGCGGGTGCAAATTCCACCTGGGGGTGCATTTCAACAGGACTTCTGCAAGGGAAGGGCAGGAGCCAAAGGTCGGCTTCTGATTTTGCAAACATGGCTTCCCACAAATGTCTCGGCTTCTGCTTTTTAAGCGCTGAGACCCCGAGGGTCATAAATATGGGTGGGTGGGACACAGTGAGAGCAAGCAAGGGGTTATAAAGCTAAAAGAAGAGATACCATTTCTTCCGTCGGAGTTGCCTCTCCCGAGACCGTAAGTGTGGGGCTGGCTTCGGGTGTGGTTGCTTTCTGCTGGATTTTATCAGCCCCCTGAGGAGAGGAGAAGGAAGCAAAAGAAAGAAAAGAAAAGAAAAGAAAAGAAGGAAGGAAGGAAGGAAGGAAGGAAGGAAGGAAGGAAGGAAGGAAGGAAGGAAGGAGATGAACAGAAGATTGAGGGGAGGGAGGAATTTTAAAAATGGGAAGAAAAGGAAAGGAAGATAGAAAAGAAGGAAGGAAGGAATTTTAAAAATAAAGGGAAAAAAAGAAGATAAAAAGGAAGGAAGGAAGGACAAGAAGGAAGGAAGGAAGGAAGGAAGGAAGGAAGGAAGGAAGGAAGGAAGGAAGGAAGGAAGGAAGGAAGGAGATGAACAGATGATCGAGGGGAGGGGAGGGAGGAATTTTAAAAATGGGAAGAAAAGGAAAGGAAGAGAAAGGAAGGAAGGAAGGAAGGAAGGAAGGAAGGAAGGGAAGGAAGGAAGGGAGGAGATGAACAGAAGATGGAGAGGAGGGGAGGAGGGGAGGGGAAAAGCAAAGAAGGGTAACAGTGAGGAAGAAAGGGAAGGAGGCAGGGAAGGAAGGAAGGAAATTTAAAAATAAAGGAAGAAAAGGAAAGGAAGAAAAGTTGGAAGGAGGGAAGGAAGGAAAAGAAAAAAGGAATAGAGAGGGAGGGGGAAGGAAGGAAGGAAAGAAGGAAGGAAGGAAGGAAGGAAGGTGAATACAGGGAGGGGGAAGGAAGGAAGGAAGGAAGGAAGGAAGGAAGGAAGGGAGGGAGGAAGGGAGGAGGGAGGGGAGGGATTCCAAACCCACACACAGAAAAAAAAAATAAAAAAAAAAAAAAAAAAAAGAAAAGAAAAAGGAAGGAAGGAAGGAAGGAAGGAAGGAGAGGGAGGGGGAAGGAAGGAATTTTAAAAATAAAGGGGAAAAGAAAAGGAAGATAAAAAGGAAGGAAGGAAGGACAAGAAGAAGGAAGGAAGGAGAGTGGGAGATGGGAAGAGAAAAGAAAGAAAGGAAAGAAAAAGGAAGAGGAAAGACAAAAAGAAAAGAAGAACAACAAGAAAAGCACATTTATTTGCTGAGTCTTATACAGGATAAATGAGACAGAAAACCGAACGCCGGAACACAATTAAGAAACTCTTTTGAAAAACACAAACAACGAACAACCACGAGTAATTCAGATCACCGCAGGGAAGATTTGCCCCCAAATCCCCCAAGCCCTGCAATGCTTCTGATCCGGGGGTCCGACCAGGCCCGCCTTCCCCACCGTCCATCCTTCGTTCTTCCACCCAGCCCATCATTTTCGGCCTCGCCGCTCAACTCAGCGAATCCGAGCTGACGTCCCCCCATCTTCAGCGAATTTCCGTGGGACGCATCGCCAACGCCTCTCTCCCCCCCGCCAACCCCCCCCGCCCCGCGATGCCTTTTGCAATCCGATGCAATCCCCGAAGTCTGTCTGGTGTGTTATTTCAGCAAAATTTTGTGTGTACACAGTGGACCGTTTCTACTGGGTTGGGATTGGAGGTTTTGAAATTCGCCCCTCGGGCCATCAGGTCCGTTGAACCCTAATTTGAATTTTCGGTTATGCCGTTCTTTCGGCCGCCAAATATTTTCGGCTAGCTGGAACAAGCAAAACGGATCCTTTGTGTTTTTAAACGACAATATTTTCACCCTTTCTGCCTCCTCCAGTAGAATGCACGCTGGGATTCAGAACGGGCTGAATTTCACCGAAAAATGCAGTATTTGACTAAATAGCAATAGCAATAGCAATAGCACTTAGACTTATATACCGCTTCATAGTGCTTTACAGCCCTCTCTAAGCGGTTCACAGAGTCAGCCTATTGCCCCCAACAATCTGGGTCCTCATTTTACCCACCTCAGAAGGATGGAAGGCTGAGTCCACCTTGAGCCGGTGAGATTTGAACCGCCGAACTGCAGCTAGCAGTCAGCTGAAGTAGCCTGCAGTGCTGCACTCTAACCACTGCGCCACCTCGGCTCCCTAAAGAAAGAGAGGGCTCGGCGCAATACAAGGACTCCTCGACTTACGACCACAATTGAGCCCAACGCTTCTGGGGCTAAGCGAGACAGTTGTTGAGTGAGTTTTGGCCCCCATTTTTACGGCCTGTCTTGCCACAGTTGCTAAGTGAATCGCTGCAGGAGTTAAGTTAGTTACACGGTTGTTAAGTGAGTCTGGCTTCTCCGTTGACGTTGCTCGTCAGACGGTCGCAAAAGGGGGATCACGTGACCCCAGGACCCTGCAACCGTCATAAATAGGAGTCAGTTGCCAAGCGTCTGACATTTGGTCACATGACCATGGGGATGTTGCAACGGTCATAAGTGTGAAAAACGGTCGTAAGTCACTTTTTTCAGTGCTGTTGTAACTTCAAACGGTCACGAAATGAACTGTTGTAAGTCGAGGATCATCTGTAGCCCCGTACACACAATACAGGTAGTCCTCGACTTACAACAGTTCATTTAGTGACCGTTCAAAGTTACAACGGGACCTGAAAAAAGTGACTTGTGACTATTTTTAAAACTATGATCAGGTGATCACAATTCAGATGTTTGCCAACCGGTCAGAGGTGGGTTCCTCCCGGTTCGGACCGGTTCACCCGAACCGGTAGCAACCCGCTGGCGACGTCTGGTTTGGTCGGTGCCAGTCCGTGGACGCCGCCATCTTTTTTTATAATTTTTTTGATATATTTTTTTTTAGTTTTTTTTTTATTTGTTTTTGAATTGTTTCCAGTTTTTTTCTTCTTTTCGGCTTTTTTTTAAAAAAAAATTTGCACTGCGCATGCACGTGCCACGAGGCGCGGCCCCGCGGCGCGGGAGGAAGCGAATCGGCAGTGAGGTAAGTTAGAACCCACCCCTGCAACCGGTTCATACTTACGACCGTTGCCGTGTCCCGGGGTCACGTTCTCCCCCTTCTGCGACCTTCCGACAAGCAAAATCAATGGGGAAGACGGGTTCACTTAGCAACCGTGTGACTAAACTTATCCACTGCGATGATGATTCACTTAACAACTGTGGCAAGAAAGATGGTAAAATGGAGGCAAAACTCCCATCACACACGTTTCACTTAACAACAGAAGTTTTGTGCTCCATTGCGGCCGTACGTCGAGGGCTACCTGTATACCGGGAGTTAAAACATAACAAAGCACGAACGATTTTCACTCAAAAGAAAAGGCAGGCATTGTTTCAAGGAATCCGTTTTTAAAATTTACAATGACTCTGGCGGATCGGCGTCGGGTTCGAGACAAAGCACGTTCCCCAAATCGCGTTGTGCTCGAGTGAGTTTTGCACGCCAGCATTCTAATATGAATGTCATTTTGGGTTAATGTTCACCTTTCTTTGGGGGGGAATGAAAGAATGGAAATATTTTGAGGCGGAGAGCGCGTTTACAAGAATGAGGACAATAATCCTGATTTCACAAAAACGTCCAATGTGCTTGGAAAGCCTGTTCGTCTTTCTTAATTTATACAAAACACGCAAATAAGAGTCATATTTAGTGATAATCTCCCATTTATATGATGATTTCCTTTTAAGCCTGTGGCTCTAGAGACAAGGGAGGGAATTTCAAAGGAGTCTGTCCCATTTGAGGAAGCAAAAACTGCAATTTATAAAACTGTACAGGCGGAGGAGGTCAAAAAAGTCAAAATGGCCCCAGCAATGGTGGGATGGAAGCCCTGCCCCTTTTGGCGGGTGGCGCGCAAAGAGAGTGGGGCCTGTATAGGTAATCCTCAACTTACGACCACAATTGAGCCCATTTCTATTGCTAAGCGAAAGTGTTTTTTAAAGCGAGTCTTGCCCCGTTTTACGACCTTTCTTGCCAACATTGTTAACGCAGTAACACGGTTGTTAAGTGAATCTGGCTTCCCCAGCTTGTTCAAAGGTCGCCAGAGGGGATCACGTGCAGGGGTGGGTTCTAACTTACCTCGCTGCCGGTTCGCTTCCTCCCGCACCACGTGGTGCAAAAAAAATTAAAACAATTTTTTTTAAAAAAGCCAAAAACAAGATGGCGACACATGCGCAGTGCCGGAAACTCAGCTTCTGCGCATGCACAGAAGAAAAAAAATTTCAAAAAAATGCAAAAAAAATATATGCAAAAAAAAGATGGTGGTGCCCACGGACCGGCACCAACCGAACTGGATCCGTGACATCACCAGCGGGTCGCTACCGGTTTGGGAGAACCGGTCTGAACTGGGAGGAACCCACCTCTGATCACGTGACCCCGGAACTCTGCAACCGTCATAAATATGAGCCAGTTGCCAAGCATCCAAATTTTGATCACATGATTGTCGTGTGATCGTAAGCTGTACCGGTCATAAGCGTGAAAAATAGTGATAAGTCATTTCTTTCAGTGTCATTGTGTCTTCGAATGGCCAATCAATCAATCAATCAGAATGGAGCTGGAAGGGACCTTGGAGGTCTTCTAGTCCAACCTCCTGCACAAGCAGATTCTATACAGTTCTGGACAAATGGCTGTCCAATCTCATCTTAAAAAAAACCTCCAGTGATGAAGCACTTACAACTTCTGGTGGCAAGCTGTTCCACTGGTTAATTGTTCTCACTGTTAGGAAGTTTCTCCTTAATTCCAAGTTGTTTCTCTCCTTGATTAGTTTCCATCCGTTGCTTCTTGCCTTGCCTTGTGGTACTTTGGAAAATAAGTCAACCCCCTCTTCTTTGGGGCAGCCTCTCAAATACTGGAAGGCTGCTATCATGTCGGCCCTCCCAGTCCTTCTTTTCCTTAGACTAGCTAAACCCAAATCGTGCAGCCGTTCTTCATATGTTTTAGTCTCCAGGCCTTTAATCGTCTTAGTTGCTCTTCTCTGCACTTTTTCCAAAGTCTCAACATCTTGTTTGGATTGATTTTATATATATATATATAAAATCAATCAACCCCACTCCAGGGGAAGGATCCTGCAAAATCCCCATTCCCTCCCCACTCTTGGGGGAAGGATATTGCAAAATCTCCATTCCCACCCCACTCTGGGGCCAGCCAGAGGTGGTATTTGCCAGTTCTCCGAAATACTCAAATTATAAATATATATATATATACTGTGTTTCCCCGAAAATAAGACCCTGTCTTATATTTTTTTGAACCCTGAAATAAGCGCTTGGCCTTATTGCCATGCACTTAAAAGCCCAATTGAGCTTATTATCTCATCACGAAATCTCCAGAACTCGGGCCAGCCAGAGGTGGTATTTGCCAGTTCTCCGAAATACTCAAATTATAAATATATATATATATACTGTGTTTCCCCGAAAATAAGACCCTGTCTTATATTTTTTTGAACCCTGAAATAAGCGCTTGGCCTTATTGCCATGCACTCAAAAGCCCAATTGAGCTTATTATCTCATCACGAAATCTCCAGAACTGTACAGCTTACAAACCTGAAATTTGGCACGTATGTTCCTCTTGGCTTCTAGGTGCTCGCTAAGAAAGGATTTTTCGAAATGACCATCAGATCATTAGTATTTCTTATTATACAGTATTATTATATTAACACGCTCTGATGCTAAGGAGTTAGACATTCTACTCCCCCTCCCCACCTGAAAAGAACTCTGTTCCAACTGCCAGTTGCCTTATATCAACACGCTCTGATGCTACCCCTTCGCTAAACCGGGCCTGGGCGTGGCCAGTGCGTGACTCATCCGGCCTGCGGGCTGGGAGTTTAGACATTCTACTCCCCCTCCCCTCCAACTGCCAGTTGCCTTATATTTACACGCTCTGATGCTAAGGAGTTACACATTCTACATAAATTTTCAAGCTTTAAGTGTCAATGTATCAAGCCCGATCACATAGTTTTGTAGCGAAGCACGGGTATCCAGCTACTAGTATAATATATATAATATAATATATATAATACATATATAATAACGAGCTGGATACCCGTGCTTCGCTACGAAACTATGTGATGGGGCTTGATAAAGA
>QLTV01002126.1:380706-392146 GCA_003457575.1 Thermophis baileyi
CTCCCTCTCATTCTGTTTTCTTCCTTCTTCTCCTATTTTCTTCTTCATTCTTCCTTTTCTCATTCCTATTCTTTTCTTCCTCCTTTTCCCTTTCTTCTTTCCGTTTGTTTTCTTCCTTCCTTTTTCACTTCTTTCTTTTTCCTTTCTTTCTTTTCTCTTTCTTCCTTTCTTCCTTCTCCTTTCATTTTCCTTTCTTCCTTCTTTCATTTTCCTTCCGGTTTTCCTTCCTCTCCACCATTCTTACCTCTCTGCAATGGCTGATTCTGTGTTTTTTTTTTTTTTTAAATTAATCCATCCTTATTGCCTTCCCCATCTTCCCCCCCTCCCTTCGCACTTCTCCAATTTGGTGGTTTTCTAACTCCGCTTTCCATCGCTCCCTCTCATGAGGGCCAGGTGGTGGAGCTCAGCCCCAGATAGCTGGGAAGTGGGTAGATCTGTTTTCTTCCAAAATTGTAGCCAAAATTGGGGGTGGCAGGGCACAAAAAGTATGCCTATGTTGTGGAAGGGACTATTGAGGAAAAAACATCCAGAGATCAGTGACTAGTTTTCCATAGCGCCGTACTACAATTCCCATCATGCAAAGTATTGATATCGTGATGGGGCTGGATGCAGTTTGCAGCAGAAAGCAGCAGTTTGGGGGCTTGGGAGGGTGAGGTAGAAAAATCTCTTGATTCAGGTGACTATTTGCAAGTTCTAAACCAATATTTCTTAATGCTGGTTGCTTGGAGGATGTGTGGACTTCAATTCCCAGAATCCCCCATCCAGAACAAAACCAGCTAAGTTCAGCTGGAGAAAGCTGCTCCTGTTGAACATCTGCCTGTCCTGAAGCTCTAAAGCACGGGTGACCAACCTCGGCGACTTTAAAAATGTGTGGACTTCGACTCCCAGAATTCCTCAGCCGGCCATGAGACTTCCTCAGTCAGGCAGCCAGGCTTCCTGGGGAATTCTGGGAGTTGAAGTCCACCAGTCTTAAATGATTATGATTATGGGGATCGGAGCTGGGTTCCTACCGGTTCTAACCAGTTCTTTAGAACCGTTAGTAAACCGGTGATGACGTCACGGAACCGGTTCTTTTGGTGTGTTCCGTGGGCACCGCCATCTTGGATTTTGCTTCTGCGCATGCGCAGAAGCAATTTTTTGATTGCTGCAGGGGCGTGCGCGACCCTGAGCAAACCGGCAGCAAACGGATCCAGAACCCACCCCTGATGGGGATGCGGTAAAGGTCGTAACTGTGAAAAACGCTCCTAAGTCACCTTTTTCCCGTGTTGTTGTAACGGTCACTAAATGAAATTACAGACTAATTCCGGGCTGGGGAATTCTGGGAGTTGAAGTCCACATATCTTCAAACATCCAAGGTTAATAAATAGGTTTTGTGGTGTTTATGGTGGGTTCCCATTGAATCAAAAATCTGCAAATCCAGATTTAGGGAGAAATGTTGCGCCGTTCACACATTACGTTGCACCTCCTTCTTGCAGGGACTCTGTTTCCTGGTTTTCTTGCTGCTCACGGCTTCTGTTTCGGCCTACATGGGCGCTGCCTTGCTGGAGATGTTGGTTACCCTGACTTTCCTGGGTTTGCGAGTCACGTACTACCATGAACGCCTGACTCGAGTCAACTGGCCCTGCCTGGTGGGTAAACCTCTGGGTTAGGGTCAGCGAAGTCCCCGCTGGGCCTCCTTTCCAACAAGTTGCATTGGAGTTAACCAGTGGTGGGATTCAAATAATTTAACAACCGGTTCTCTGCCTTAATGACCAGCTGGGTAGGCGTGGCTGGGTGGTCATGTGACTGGGTGGGAGTGGCCAATTCGACATCACTCATGTCGAGGGGTGCTTTGCCTTGGCCGGCCTCTCGTGACCGTGGGGATGCTGCAACGGTCGTAAGTGTGAAAAATGGTCATAAGTCACTTTTTTCAGAGCCATTGTAACTTTGAATGGTCACTAAAGGAACTGTTGTAAGTCAAGGATTACCTGTACAAAAATACAAAAAGCTTCTTTGCTTGCAAAAAGCTGCCCTAAATACCAATCATTAGATTAGAAATACCTGCAAGCTGGAGTTCCAAATCAGGCAGGGTGCCAGAGCACCTTGAGGAATTAAAATAGTTAAAATGCAATAACTATCAGCAGCCAACTCTTGCTCATAAAGTGAAACCCTTTAGCAGAGAGAGTGGGTGGGCACACTTGTGCTACAAAATGCCGAGCTACAGAGACAAATTAACAAAGTATATAGGGAACCCAGGTTCAAGCCTCCCAAGCTGTCAGGAAAATAATAAAATTAGTACATGCCACAGATATCTAAATAAACTTCAAGCCTGGTGCCATGTTACTAAGCCTTCTTATCATGAGAGAAAACTAAAATGAATTGGAGGATCCACACCCCTACCTCCTTTTTTTTTTTTTAAAAAAATCTTACTATCAGTGAGCAATCATGTGCCTTGGCCACTCCAAAGCAATGCAAAAGCAGCAAAGGTGCTTTTTCAAGAGGCAACTGGACTTTCTGGAAACCAAGAAAGTCCAGTTGCCTCTTGAAAAAAAGCACCTTTGGGACAGCCATGACCTGGATGACTGAAGAATCCCCATAGACAAGAGACTGCTGTGTTCAGTGAACTGACAAAGCACCCTTTCACACCCAGCAGAAGCAATCCTTAGACCCATTTGCACCACTTAAAGATACCTGCTGGTCTCACTCACCTCACAAGATATCCTAAGGAAATCATCCAGATTTAAGGAAAGATCACATGCCCCCAGAAAGGCAGTAAAAAAATCAGTGCCAAGCTTGCACTGATTGGAAGTACACCCCAAAAGGATAGTGCCAGGAACCACTTAAAACAACCCTTCCCCTTTAAGAAAGTCAAGCCACTAATAAAGCAAAGCAAAGTACCAGCAAAGAAAAAGAAAAACTCAGGAGATGCTCAGGCGACAGAAAGTCTGGGCGTACTGCCAAGAACCTTTAGCTGTTACAATGTAATAAGGCTTAACCAGAGGCAGTTTCTGTAAGCAGGGCAATAAAGATTAGGCTAGAAACAACGTCAGAATGTTTCCTTCCTGCCTTCCTTACAGGATTAGCCCTGTAAAGTGGGGGGAAAAACCAAAATGAGATTTCTTCCAACAACCGGTTCTCTGAATTGCTTAGAAAGTTAACAACCAAATGGTTCTCCCGAATAGGTGCGAACCTGTTGAATCCCACCACTGGAGTTAACTGAACAGCGCTCAAGGGCATTGAAGAGCGTGGCCCATAATTTCCTACCTTTTTTTAGCATTTTAAGGGTTCTCAGGGTCTTGGGAATGGGCTTTTGCACTGATTCGGTGGCTTTTTCCGCTTGCAGGATTTCCTTCGGTGTGTCAGCGCGGCCATCATATTCGTCGTGGTCGGCTTCGCGGTCATTGCCACCAACCATGAGGGATCGGCCGTGTCGGCCTTTGTGAGTGACCACCGTTCCTCCCAATCGGCTCCTTGCATCGGGAGTCGGACTCCCAGAATTCTCCAGCCAGCCTCTGGGGAAATCTGGGAGACCGTATTCCAGATCTCTAATTGGCCCGCAGGGAGGGTGGAAAATGTCCATTTGGGGGCTGTACCTGTTGAACCAAAGCCCTATTATTTAATTTATTTAATTTATAATTTTTATTTTATTTTATTATATTTTAGTTTAGTTTATTAGTTTAGTTTATTTCAGTTTATATTTATGTTATATTAGATTTTCATTTTCATTTTTATTTATTTTATTTTTAATTTTACTTTACTTTAATTCATTATTTTATTTTGTTTCAATTTATTGTATTAGTTTGTTTTATTTTATTAGTTCATTTTATTTTATTATATTTTATTTCAATTTTTTATTAGCTTATTTTATTTGTTGTTTTTATTTTATTAGTTTATCTTATTTTATTTTATTTTATTATATTTTATTTTAATTTATTTTATTAGTTTATTTTATTTATGTCATTTTTATTTTATTTTATTTTATTTTATTTTATTATATTTTATTTCAATTTAGTTTAATTTATGTTGTTTTTACTTTATTTTATATTTTATTATTTTATTTCATTTTCATTTTCATTTTATTATATTATTATTTCATTTTCATTTTCATTTTCATTATTTTCATTTTCATTTTTTATTTATTTATTATTTTATTTTATTCTTCATTATTTTTTACACATAACTCAAGGCAACTCAATATCCAATACTACAGCCTCCTCATATTTTCCCCACAACAACAACCCTGTGAGGTAGGCTGGCCTGAGAGTGAGTATGTATATGTCACCCATCCCATTCCCAAGGAAATCTGGGCAGCCTAAACATTGAATAAGTACATTTATATTTATTTATTATATGCAAGAGGAGCAGAGCTTGGGTCAAACGGCCGCCATCTTGGTTTTTTAACCCCTTCCACTCCAGGCTGCAAATCCCCTGTAATTTTTTTTTTCTGAGGCAAATCTGAGAAAATTTCCATGCAATGCAAGCTAAGTGTCCATGAAATGTTAATTTTGGGCTTAACTCGGAGGGAAAAAATGTGTTTTTTGTCCAAATCGAGAGCCCTTCAAACTCTCAGGCTTTGCTTCTCTGCTTCATGGCAGGTTTTCAGTCTTATTCTAATTGGAATTTTCTGCTTGGACGCCTACAAAACCTACCAAGCGGAGATGGGATCAGAAGAAGGTGAGCAGATCAAATGAATTTGTAGAATTTGTGCTCGTTTTGCTGCGGCTGTGCTGAGCAGGTGGGACAGAGCTGGTGTGAAAAAAGCCAAAACCAGATTGAACGCCTGGATGGGAGACCACCAAGTGATGTCCGGAGTGTGTGAGTGGTGAGGAAAGCCATGAGGGACATGGGGATATATCCTTGAAATCCCCAAATTTGGAATTAAATCTGATGACAGATTTTCCTGAAAGGTTGGAACAATGATTTATGAAATCTGATGACAGATTTTCCTGAAAGCTGGAACAATGATTTAATCCTGGCTTCAAGCCGGGGAAAGAATGAGAGGGAACTGTTTGGAGACTATGCAGATGTCTTGATCGATATTTAGTAGGTGTAATTATCAATAAAAATGGATACTCTGTCATCTCCACTGCCGTTACTCGATCTCTGCAACTTTAAGATGTGTGGACTTCAATTCCCAGAATTCCCTAGCTGTGAATTCACCCAGCTGTGCTGGCTGGGGAATTCTGGGAGTTGAAGTTCATCATCATCATCATCTTTTAATGACTCCATAATCCCTTGCGGGGTGGAGTTTGGGCAACTGAATGGAGCTAGCAGAGTGTTCAGTGACCGGATGCGCTTCCTGTTGCCAATGCGGAGTTTTGTTCGGCAGATATATTCTCATTGTGCCCAGAGAGAGAAATATCTGCCTCTACCTAGGATCGAACTCACAGCCTCCTGATTGTGAGGCGAGAGCTTCACCTCTAGGCTACCGCACAACTGGGAGTTGAAGTCCATACGTCTAAAAACTGCTGAGGACCAGAAACACTGCTGTAACAAACTATTGAGGGACATATGCTAGAAGGGTGCAAAATAATCAAAATGCTGGCCCCGCCTCTATGCTGGAAGCCACGCCCCTAGTTCACCTGCAGAGTTTAGATTTTGACTTTTTTTGACCCTCCTGTGGTCGCTCCGATGGCAAAACCCACCAACCTCCAACCGAGTTGCTTTTCCTCTTCCCTTACAGACCAAGAACGTCGGTGAATTTGCACGCTCACATGTCCCTGCCTCCAGTGGTGAAAACCCCACCTCAGGTCTCCAGCTTGTCCACGTGTGCTCTTGGAGCTGACTCCATCTTTCCTGGAGAATCCGGATCTGTGATTTTAGAGTATTTCCAGATTTAACTTGCCGGAAAGACAAGATTAAAATTGTTTTGGATGCGATACAATAGGCCTCACGTTTCCAGCGACTGGATACACGTGCAGGAAGAAGTGAACACAGATGTCTTTTACTACTAAACGTATCTATACTACTAAAACTCTCGTGTCTGTCGGTTTGTAACCTTCAATTGGGCGAAACGGTGCATCGTAGGGCAACAATTTTTGAATTCATGTGCTTCAAAGGGGCTGACTTAAAGATTGTGTCCAAAATCTGGGACCCAGGACTCTCGGGTTGAATTTTGGCAAAGCCGTGGTCGCTTTGGGGCCGCCATACTGCCATGCTTGCTGCAGTCAGCTATGGTCACGTGATTTCCAACAGGCCTCCCAATTTCCCACAAAAACAGTCATTGGGGAAGCCTGCAGGAAAACGAGTCACTATCACTCCCAATGGTTTTTTTTTGGTTTGTTTTTTTTTGCCAGTTTCTCTGTTTAGGGAAGGAAATCTCTCTGAAACGATGACTTTTTAATCACGGGCTGTCTAGTAGAACCCTCAACTCCCCGAATCAGGAGGTTATCTTAGAGGTCATCCAACCCAACCCCTTCAGAGTAGGATAATCGGGAACATCGCTAACAAGACCTATCTAGCTTCTGTTTGAAGAACGTCAGTGAAGGAAAGCTCACGACTCCATGTGGCTACTTGTTCCTCTAGTTCAGGGGTCTCCAATTAAGACTTGTAGACTTCAACTCCCAGAATTCCCCAGCCAGCCATGTTGGCTGAGGAATTCTGGGAGTTGAAGTTCATAAGTCTAGCCAAAGTTGGAGACTCCTGCCCTAGCTGATGGCTCACAACCTTAGGAAGTTCCTCCTGATATCGAGGGTCTACCTCAATGTAGCAACTTTAAGCTATGTGGACTTCAACTCCCAGAATTCCACCAACCAGCCAGAATTCTGGGAATTAAAGCCCGCACATCTTAAAGGGGCTACGATTGAGAAACTTTGCACTGTCTCCTTGTGTACAGAAACAATGAGTATGCACCAGTGGTGAAATTCAAAAATTTTCCCTACCGGTTCTGTGGGCGTGGCTTGGTGGGGTCATGTGACTGGGTGGGCGTGACCAACTTTTTTTTTTTTTTACTTTTTTAGCATTTTTTAACCACCGGTTCTCCTGAACCGGTAGTTAAAAAAATGCTTTAAAAAGTTTTTAAAAAGTTCTGACAATCAGCTGTGCCCGCAATCGTCAGAACCTTTTTTTTTTAACTTTTAAAGAATTTTTGTACTACCTATTCGCCGGAACCGGTAGTAAAAAAATGCTTTAAAAAAGTAAAAAAAAGGTTCCGACGATCATGCGGCACAGCTGATTGTCACAGCTGATCATCGGAACCTTTTAAAAACTTTTTTAAAGCATTTTTTTTACTACCGGTTCGGGTGAACCGGTAGCATTTCACCCCTGGTATGCACCTTTCAAAACTGGGTGTGGAAGTAGAACCAATTTGAAGGTTCAAGGGACTCTTAACCAAATCAGAGAAAGCAGAAGAGCTGAGCAAAATTCACCTCCGTGGTTGTATAATATTTTGCATCAGGGGTGAAATGCTCCCGGTTCGGGCGTACCAGTAGCGCCGCTTGCTGGTGGTTCGGAGATCCGGTAGCGACGGCAGCGCGAGGCTTCACCCACCTGCCCGGACGCCGCGTTTGGTTTGTTTTACCCTCTGCATGCGCAGAACGCTTTGCGCATGCGCAGAGGGTAAAACAAACCAAAATGGTGGCGTCCGGGTGGGTGGGCGAAGCCTCGCGCTGCCATCGCTACAGGGTCTTCAAACCACCAGCAGGCGGCGCTACTGGTACACCCGAACCGGGAGCATTTCACCCCTGTTTTGCATGAATATTAAGAAATTCCAGAGCATGAGATCGTTTGAAGCTACAGCGGAGCGCGGATGTGAATTTGTATATTATTCAGATTGAAAGGCGCGTGATATAGAGTGAATGGCCTTTGTGTGGAGCAGTGGGTGTGAGGCCTGGGCTCGGCAGAACATCGGCCTGCAGAACGAGTGTGAATTGAGCGTGTGTGCGTGTTGGTGTGTGCGAAAAAGGGGTTTTCAAACTTTTGCGAGCTGTGTAATCTCTTAAAAAAAGAGTCCAAAGAAATTTCCCCCGATGAAGAGACGAAATTGGATGGGTTGGAGCGAACTTTTGAATTTTTCTTTCGCTTCTCCAAGAAATCTCATCAAGAGTCCAATTCACACAATTACCAAGGTTGTGAAAAGCTGGTCTAGAGAACTAGATTTGATGAGCTGCCCAGGGTGAGGCCAGGCAGAAAAAGTACAGATAGTTCTTGACTTACAATCTCTCGTTTAGTGACCATTCGAAGTTACAACAGCAGTGAAAGAAGTGACTTATTTTTCACACTACATGTGCATGGTCGTTTTAATGACCCCATAATCCCTTGCGGGGTGGAGTCTTGGGCAACTGAATGGAGCTAGCAGAGTGTTTTTTTACTGGCCGGATGCCCTTCCTGTTGCCAATGCGGAGTTTTGTTCAGCAGATATATTCTCATTCTGCCCAGAGAAATATCTGCCTCTACCTAGGATCGAACTCACAGCCTCCTGATTGTGAGGCGAGAGCTCCACCTTTAGGCCAACGCACCACTAATTACATGTGCATGGTCACGTGATCAAAATTCGGATGCTTGGCAACCGGCTCATATTTATGACGGTTGCAGTGTCCCAGGGTCACATCTTGATCCCTTTTTGCGACCTTCTGACAAGCAAAGTCAATGGAGAGGCCAGATTCGCTTAGTAAATGACTAACTTAACAGCTGCAGTGATTCAGTGGCCAGAAATGTCGTAAAAGGGGGCAAAGCTCATTTAACAACTGTCTTGCTTAGCAACGGGAGATCTCGTGCTCAATTGCGGTTGTTAAGTTGAGGACTAGCTGTAAAAAGGGAAACTGTACAGCTAGTCCTCGAGTTACGACCTGAATTGAACCTGGCAATTGTGGTCATAAATTGTGAAAGTGGTAAAATGGGTTACCATTGCTAAGTGAGTTCGCCCCATTTTACGACTCTTCTCGCCACATTGGTTAAGTGAATCACTGCAGTTGTTAAATGAGTAACACGGTGGTTAAGTGAATCCGGTTTCCCCGTTGACTCGGCTTGTCAGAAGATCGCAAAAGGGGATCACGTGACCCCGGGACGCTGCAACTGTCATAAATGTGAGTCAGTGGCCAAGTGTCTGAATTTGGGTCACGTGACTACGGAGATGCTGCAACGGTCGTAAGTGTGAAAAATGGTCATAAATCAATTTTTCAGTGCCGTCACTTTGAATGGTCACTAAGCGAACCGTTGTAGGTCGAGGACTCCCTGTATCCCTTTTCAGTTGCTACTCCCCACTTATTTATTTATTTATTTATTTATTATTTTTCACATTTTTGAATTTTCTGCCTCAGAAAAGAACTTCGGCCGCTGAATCCACTGTGAATTTCTCATCTAAATTGATAATTATCACCAAATTAGATGGCAGCTTGTTTTCACTGTTAAATTATACGTATCCTTTTCGGCTTCATTGGAAGGGAATAATTCCACTTTTGATGCTAAATTCATTCTGGTCCAATTCCTTCCTTCCTATTTATAAAAAGTGACTGTAATACTTAACATCACCACCAGAGGGAGTCATCCTACAAGAAATAACTCCTTGGTGTGGAATCTAATTTCGCCTGCAGATGCCAACTCTAAACACCAGGGGGCACCATCGATCCTTGCAACTTTAGAATTAAGAGCTAGAAAACCAATTTTTAATTTTCAAGTAAGTTAATAAGATATTAGGAAACTATTCTCTTCTCTCACTAATATTGTACCGGGTAATGTAACTCAAAGGCACGGTTGTTTACAAAAGCCGCAATACACGCATGACCTAAATACAGGTAGTCCTCCACTTACGACGACCATTGAGCCCAAAATTGATGTTGCTAAGTGAGAAATTGGTAAAGTGAGTTTTGCCCCATTCTACGACTTTTCTTGACACATTTGTTCAGTGAATCACTGCACTTGTTAAATGAGTAACGCGGTTGTTAAGTGAATCTGGCCTCCCCGTTGATTTTGCTTGTCAGAAGGTCGTCAGAGGTGGTATTCTACTGGTTCGGCCCGGTTCGGCTGAACTGGTAGCGGCGACCTGCGGGTGGGTGTCCTATTTCTGCATGTTTTGAAGCCGCACGCATGCGTGCAAGCTGCGCACGCACGGAAGGTCGCGCACATGTGTAGCCGCGCACGCTCACATTTGCGAACCGATAGGGAGGGTAAGTGAAAACCACCTCTGAAGGTCGTAAAAAAGGGGATCACGTGACCTGGTCATAAATGTGAGTCAGCCATCAAGCATCCGAATGTAAATCACGTGACCACGGGCATGTTGCAACGGTCATAAGCGTGAAAAATGGTCATACATAGGTCATTTTTTTCAGTGCCGTTGTAACTTTGAACAGTCACTAAGCGAACTGTCGTAAGTCGAGCACTACCTGTACAAGTTTTGGAAATGTTTTCCCCCCTGAACATGATTCTGATATGATTTTATTTTAACAGGGGGTGGGAAAATTGTTTGATGCCGCTTGTTGGTTGGCTCCTCACACACATTTCAGGTTTGAACAATAGAAATGCGTGGGAAACGAGATTTATGTTCCTATTCAGATTTATTTCACTGCACTATATTCACGTTAGGGCCTCTCGAGGCAAAGGTCGTCGCTAAATGGCTACTTTGGCTAAAATGAGTTTTCCCTGGCTTCCTCACTCTTCATCGAGAAGTTTCTGGAAGAGAGAAGCGGAAAGGAAAAGCATGAAAAAAGCAAACCGAGAAATCAGAAATCAATCACAATTCTTTGCGACTATGAAATACACATACGTTTTTCTCTGTTGTGGGATCCCCCGGAGTGTTGAAGGAACTTTTTTATTATGATTATTATTACTTTGTTCTTTTGCACGTAGATTAAGAGCTTCTGCACTGGAGAAAAATCCCTTGTGTGTCTAATCACACTTGGGCAATAAAGAATATTCTATTCTGTTCCCTTCCCTTCCCTTCCCTTCCCTTCCCTTCCCTTCCCTTCCCTTCCCTGGCCTTCCCTTTCCTGTCCTCCCCTCCCCTTCCCTGTCCTGTCCTTCCCTGTCCTTCTCTTTCCTTCTCCTTGTTCCATTATATTCAATTCTCTTTTCTATTCTGTCTTCTCTTCTTTTTTCTTCGCTTCTGTTCGCTTCAGTTCCAGTACTTTAAAGAAAATTTAATTTTGGTGAGAAGGGTATATTGCCTATTCCATAGTCAATATCACCCTGGGTAGTTGTCTGTCCCACAATGTGGAGCAAACCAGGAAACTAATTTCACAAAAAAGCTAAAAGCTCTCTCTCTCTCTCTCTCTCTCTCTCTCTCTCTCTCTCTCTCTCCTCCGGCGCAACTCGGCGTGCTCCCAAGCGGCTGCTCAGCCGAGGCACGTCTCTCTCTCTCTCTGTCTCCCTCTCTCCCTCCTTCCCTCCCTCCCTCCCCCCCTCTCTCTATTCATCTATCTATCTATCTATCATCTATCTATCTATCTATCTATCTATCTATCTATCTATCTATCTATCTATCTATTTATCTCTCTATCAATCTATTTATCTATCTTCTATCTATCAT
>QLTV01002126.1:463793-477314 GCA_003457575.1 Thermophis baileyi
AGACAGACAGAGACACAGGCAGACAGACAGACAGACAGAGAGATAGATAGATAGATAGATAGATAGATAGATAGATAGATAATAGATAGATAGATAGAAAAACATAGATAGATAGATAGATAGATAGATAGATAGATAGATAGATAGATAGATAGATAGATAGATAGATAGATAGATAGATAGATAGATAGATAGATAGATAGACAGACAGACAGACAGACAGACAGACAGACAGAAAAACCGGCAGGCAGGCACTTAACAACTGGGGTAAGGAAGGTCATAAAGTCACTTAACCAATGTCTCGCTTAGCAACATACATTTTGGGCACAATTGTGGTCGAGGACTATCTGTACTGAGGAAATGAGCCCTTTAAGAATTGCAAGGTAGAAGTTCAACAGATGCTGTTTTCTCAATTTGTGCAGCTGTGGGACAAGCTTGGTCAAGTCCAAAGACTTTCCTGTTGGACAACTCTGACTGAGCCTAGGGGAAGGAAGCATCCTTACCTGTTGGACATTTTGCCCTTTGGTGACATATTCATTGCCAACTTTCACTCGTGGGTGACACAGCCCCTTGACCAAGTCGGCCGAGTTGAGACCCATCAAGTAGGCGGATTTATCCGTGTCTGGAGAATAAAAGAAACGGTTTCAGCAAATTTCACGGGAACCTAAACAAGAAAGTTTCCCAACCCTGTGAGATATTCCTCTTCTGATGTTTCTCTTCTTCTACGACGCTCCGAGGAGACCTTCTCTATCTGTCTTCCTCCAAAAATGTTTCCCTCAACCCCTGAAATTCACAAGCACCAATGCAACCAGTAGAGCAACACAACTGGAGGAGAACGTTGAGAAAGACCTTTTCATACCATCTACAACCTCCAGCCATTTTTCCTTTGTCCTAAGGCAGTGATGGCGAACCTTTTTTGGTTCGCGTGCCAAAAGGGGGTGTGTGCGCGTGCTAGCGCGCGCGCACGTGCCCACCCCATTCCCTCCCCCTTGCGCTGCCCCCTGTGCATGCGCACACGTGCCCACACCCATTCCCTCCCCCGCGCATGCGCACAACCCCCCGCTGCCCCCTGCGCATGCGCACAACCCCCCACTGCCCCATGCATGCGCACAGGCCTCACTGAAGCCTGGGACGGTGAAAAACGGGTAAATGGGCAAACCGGAAATTCGGAAAAATGGACTTCCAGTTTGCCCGTTGGGCCGTTTTTCGCACTCTGGGGCTTCAGGAAGCTTCCCTGAAGCCTCCGGAGGGCAAAATGGCCTTCCCCAAGGCCGAAAATCAGCTGGCCAGCGCGCGCATGCGCGCTGGAACTGACATAGGGCAACGCCTTGCGTGCCCTTAGATATGGCTCCGCGTGCCACCTGTGGCACGCGTGCCATAGGTTCGCCATCACTGTCCTAAGGTCTATTGCTTTCTCACTGTTAGGCATGCTGTTTATATATAGCACCACAGAGCAAACAAAGAGAACAGTCACCATGTGCTTTACTGCTTAACTGTTTAACTGTAACAGGAAAAGGGAAACTCTGCTTAGAACCAAAGAGCACAGAGTATATACCACAGATCCAAACTTGTAAACACTGCCGTCTACTGGTTGAATACTGCTGTAGTGGTTGCATAGGAATACATTCAATGAATTCCAAGACTCACCCTCAGTCCCATCAGGCTCAGCCTGTTCTTCACGCTGCTTCTGCTTGAACTTCATGTTCCCGTAGTGCATGATGGCGCCCGTCAGCTTGTAGACACCCACTTTTTCCTCAGGGGTGAAGCCCAGGACGTCAAAGGCACTCTGAGTGGAAAAGAGGTGGGTGAGTAGAAAGAGACAATGTCCATGGAAAGTGAAGAAGATGTAGGTTGATCAGCTTGCTACCCATTCCTGAAAAGTTGGTGAACCTCAACCCAAATTCACTTACATCGGTAGCCATTAGCTCTTCAGAGTCATCAATGGAGGCCACCGTCACTTCTCCTTGGGAGATGTAGTGGTAGTCGTAAGGGTTGTTGGTGACCAAGAGGAGATCTGTTAGGAGAGGATGGGAGGAAAAGCAAAGTTATGAGATGAGCTTATTCATAATACAGGCAGTCCTCAACTTACGACCACAATCGAGGCCAAAATTTCTGTTGTTAAGTGAGACATTTGTTAAGTGAATTTTACGACCTTTCTTGCCACAGTTGTTAAGTGAATCACTGCTCTTGTTAAGTTAGTCACACAGTTGTTAGGAAAATCTGTTTTCCCCATTAACTTTGCTTGTCAGAAGGTCGCAAAAGGGGATCATGTCACCCCAGGGACGCTGCAACCGTCATAAATATGAACCACTTGTCAAGCAGCCAAATTTTGATCACGTTGATGCTGTAACCGTCGTAAGTGGGAAAAACAGTCTTGAGTCCCTTTGTTCAGTGTCGTCGTAACTTTGAACAGTCACTAAACAAATATTTGTAAATCTGTATACACCCTTTTTCTATCCCCCCCCCTCCCCAAAAAACCCATATAAAACTTGCCCAGAAGTTCCGGCTTCTTGTTGGACAAGATCTGATAGAAGATGTGGTAATTTCTCTCAGATTTCAGCTGAAAAATCACCCGAGACTTCTCTAAGAGATCTAAAAAAAAAGGAGAGAGAAAAGAGAAATATAACCGAGGCTATGTAAACATGTGGAGAAGAAGAAGGAAAAAACCCAAAAAAATGAACGAGATTGGAATCAGATACAAAGAAGTGGTTCGTTTAAAAAAAAAAAGAGCACCTGTCAACAGAAGCGCCCAAGCGATGGATGAAAAATTTGGAGAAGAAGCTAAAGGTTGGATGGAAAGATGGAGGAATAAGCCATTAATTAGGGTTTTTTTGAGTTCAAGGTGATTCCTGCTAGCTGGTGCTCCTCATCTTAATCGTCTCTGGGAATAATTTATAGCCCTTCCGGTCACCTCGCTGACCTCATCCATCCATCTTCTCTGCTGACTTTCTTCTTCTTCTGAGTCTTTCTATTTTCTAGTGTATAAATCAGTTTTGCTCAGCTAGACCGGGTTTGTCCCAAAGGTGTTTTTTTTTTCAAGAGGCAACTGGACTTTCTGGTTTTTCTTTGAAGACGTTTTGCTTCTCATTGAAGAAGCTTCTTCAGCTCTGACTGGATGGTGGGGAATGGAAGGATTTAGGTCAGAGCTGAACAGCGGGTCATTTGCATTCTTTTGAGAGAGTCATTGAGGCCACCAGGAGGTTTATCTGTGTCGTCATGGTCACCTGAGTAGTGCAAATGGGTGTGGAGCTGTCTTGGAACTGTTGAAAGGAGTATGTTATAGACTGGACATAGATGATGTCGTATCCATCCCCCTCTGTTGAGAGAGGGCTGTTCAGTTTTGACACAGATGGCCTCTTTGACCCCCTCTCTATGTTCCCGTGGTCATGTGATCCGCGTTTGCGACCTTCTGACAAGACAAGTGAATGGGGAAACCAGTTTCACTTAACAACCGGGTTACTCACTTATCAACTGCAGTGATTCACTTCACAACGGTGGCAAGGAAGGTCGTAAAATAGGGCCAACTCACTAAATGAATGTCTTGCAAGGACAGAATAACAGCAGAACTGGAAGGGACCTTGGAGGTCTTCTAGTCCAGCCCCTTGCTCAAGCAAGAGAACCTATACTATTTCAGATAAGTGGCTGTCAAGTTTCTTCTTAAAAGCCTCCAGTGATGGAGTGCCCACGATTTCTGGTGGCAAGCTGTTCCACTGGTTAATTGTCCTCACTGTTAGGAAGTTTGTCCTTAATTCCAGGTTGCTTCTCTCCTAGATTAGTTTCCAACCATTGTTTCTTGTCCTGCCCTCTGGTGCTTTGGAGAATAATTTGATCCCCTCTTCTTTGTGGCAGCCCCTCAAATACTGGAATGCTACTATCGTGTCTCCCCCTAGTTCTTCTTTTCTCTAGACTGGCCAGACCCAAATCCTGCAGCCGTTCTTCGTACATTGTAGTCTCCAGGCCTTTGATCATCTTAGTTGCTCTTCTCTGAACTTTTTCCAAAGTCTCAACATCTTTCTTGTAGTATGGTGACCAAAATTGGTTGCAGTATTCCAGGTGTGATCTTACTAGAGTTTTATACTTCACGTGATCTTGATTCTATGCCTCTGTTTATACAACCCAGGATTGTATTAGCTTTTTTGGCTGCTGCTGCACATGGCTGGCTCGTATTTAAATGATCGTCCACTAAGACTCCAAGGTCCCTCTCACAGTTACAGTTTTTGAGCCAGGTCTCGCCTAATCTGTACTTGTACCAGGGGTGAAATGCTCCTGGTTCGGCCTGGTCCGGGCGTACTGGTAGTGCCACCTGCCAGTGGTTCGGAGAACCGGTAGCGACGGCAGTGCGAGGCTCCGCCCACCCACCTGGACACCGCCATTTTTTTTACCCTCTGCGCATGTGCAAAGCGTTCTGCGCATGTGCAGAGGGTGAAAAAGCCCGTGCGCGAGCAGAGCACGAGCGAAAAAGCGTGCGTGTACGGAGCGAGCGCTTCCGAACCGGTAGGGAAGGTAAGTAGATTTCACCGCTGACTTGTACCTTTGATTTTTCCTGCCTAAATGTAAAACTTTGCTTTTCTCCACATTGAAATTCATTTGGTTGGATAGGGCCCATTGTTCAAGTTTGTCAAGATCTTTTTGGAAGAAGAAGAGAGGAAAAAAACAGGGGGAATTAAAATAGGGACAATATAAGAGGGGGGAAAGAGTAAAAGATAGATATTAAGATGATAAGCAAGATGATAGAAGTACTAAAAGGCTTAGAAATGGAAGTATGATAATAGAAGTGATATGTTACAATCAAAATGAAAAGGAATTGTAATTACCAAGAAAAATGTTAAGATTATGTGTATGGATGTGCTAACCCAGAAAACAAACATTCACAACATGAGATGTATAAAGATGAAAAAATAAAAAACTTATTAAAAAAAAAAGATCTTTTTGGATCCTGAAGCTTGTCTTCTAGGGTGTTTGGCTATTCCTGCCTAGTATGGTGACCAAAATTGGTTGCAGTCAGCAGTGGGTTGCTCCCGGTTCGGCCCGGTTCTTAGAACCAGTAGCGGCGGCGGCGGGAGGCTCCGCCCACCCGCCCGGGACGCTTCTGCGCATGCACAGAAGTGTTGCGCACGAGCGTGAGTGCAAACCGGTAGCAACGGGTTTTAGAACCCACTACTGGTTGCAGTAGTCCAGGTGTGGCCTTGCTAGGGTTTTATAAAGTGGTACTAATACTTCATGTCAGAGGTGGGTTCCTCCCGGTTTGGACCGGTTTGTCCGAACCGGTAGCAACCCTCTGGTGACTTCACAGTGATGTCACGCATCCAGTTCGGTCGGTGCCGGTCCGTGGGCGCTGCCATCTTTTTAAAAAAAATTTGTTTGATTTTTTTTTATTTTATTTTTTTTTAATTTTTTCCAGGTTTTTTTTTCTTCTGCATGCGTCGCCATCTTGTTTTTGGCTTTTTTTAAAAAAAATTTCAGATTTTTCGGCACTGTGGATGCACGCACATGCAAAGCGCGCGTGCACCCACGAGGCGCGGCCACGCAGCACGGCAGGAAGCGAACCGGCAGTGAGGTAAGTTAGAACCCACCCCTGCTTCACGTGATCTTGATTCTTGGGTGAGAAGCGAAACGTCTTCCAAGAAAAAACAGAAAGTCCAGTTGCCTCTTGAAAAAAAGCACTTTTGGGACAACCATGACCTGGATGACGGAGAATCTCCCTAGATATCTAAACCAGGTTTGCAACTGCTAAAATTCTCAACCAGCATTGATGGGTTGGTTAGGAGGCCCTATTGGTTAGGAAGGCATTAGACTGGACATTGGCCAGAGAAAGAAGATGGACAGACGGACAAATACAAGTTTTATTAACCAGGGTGACTTACACGTCTCGATATCAGCGGACGCCAACTTGCCTGTTGCCCCGAAATGAATTCGGATGAATTTACCCTAGGTAGAAATACGAGTGTAATGAGTGGTGCGGTGGCCTAGAGGAGAGAGCTCTCGCCTCACAATCAGGAGGCTGTGGGTTCGATCCTAGGTACAGGCAGATATTTCTCTCTCTGGGCACAATGAGAATATATCTGCTGAACGAAACTCCGCATTGGCATCAGGAAGGGCATCCGGCCAGTAAACACTCTGCTAGCTCCATTCAGTTGCCCAGACTCCAACCCGCAAGGGATGATGGGGTCATTAAATGATGATGAGAAATACGAGTGTAAATAGGTAAAAGAGATCTAGATTTGAATCAAATCAAATCTTCCACTCGGCCAGTGGTCCTCAACCTTCAGCCATTTGTTGAGTGACCGTTCGAAGTTACGATGCTGAAAAAAAGTGACTTACAATGAGTCCTCGCACTTACGACCGTTGCAGCATCTCTACGGTCCCATGATCAAAATTTGGATGCTTGCAACTGGCTCGTATTTACGACCGTTGCTGGATCCCAGAGTCACGTGATCACCATTTGCGACCTTCCGACTAGCAAAGTCCATGGGAGAAGCTGGATTTGTTTAATGACCGTGTGACTCACTTAACAACCGCAGTGATTTGCTTAACAATGGTGGCAAAAGGTTGTAAAATCGGGCGGGACTCGCTTAACAATTGCCTCGCTGAGCAATGGGAATCGTGGTCTGAATTGAGGTCGTAAGTCGAGGATTACTTGACCACAATTGAGCCCAACATTCAGGGGTGGGCTTCAAAAATTTTAGCAAGGGGTTCTCTGCCTGGTTGCTGGGTGGGTGTGGCCATGGTGGGCGTGGCCTAGTTGGCCTCCTGCACCACGGTGGGGGGAGGCGTTTTTGCCCTCCCTGAGCTCTGGAGGCTTTCCTCGAGCCTGCGGGAGGGCGAAAACGGCCTCCCCAGGCTCCAGAGGCCCTCTGGAGGCCTTCCCGAAATTCCAGTAGGCCCGTTTTTCGCCCTCCCCGAGCCTCTGCGTGTGCCCTGCACTTACCTGCATCCAAAACGGGCTATGTGGGGACTCCTGGGAGGGGGGGGGCGGACAGGGCCAGCCAGGAGTGGGATTTGGGGGTTCTCCGAACTGCACAGAATCTTAGCTAGAGGTTCTCCCGAACCCCTTGCGAACCCCCACCAGCCCACCCCTGCCAACATTTCTGTTGGTAAGCGAGACAGTTGTTAAGGGAGTTTTGCCCATTTTCTTCCCGCAGTTGGTAAGTGAATCGCTGCAATGGTTAAGTTAGTAACACGGTCGTTAAGTGAATCTGGCGTCCCCATTGACTTTGCTTGTCAGAAGGTTGCAACAGGGGATCACATGGGACGCTGCCACCGTCATAATTATGAGTCAGTTGCCAAGCATCTGAATTTGGATGATGTGACCATGGGGAGGCTGCAGCCGTTGTAAGTATGAAAAATGGTCGTAAGTCACTTTTTTCAGTGCCACTGTAACTTCGAATGGTCACTAAATGAACAGTTGTAAGTCAAGGACTACCTGTATTATGGAATTGACTGATGGCCTCTGTAAGATGGCTACTCTTTCAAGGTCGACCGAACCTTGCAGAGCAGGAAGACAAATGAGATGTCTTCCTTCTTAACGCCCTCCACCGTGATTCTAGACCGGCTTCTGAAGAGCTTTCTTACTCAAATCCAACTTTGGATCACTCACAAAACGAGAAGAATTGTCGTTCCTCAAAGTTTTGGCGTTGCCGAAGGCTTCTAAGGCAGGGTTGGCCTGGATAATTTGATCTTCCAACGTCCCCTAAGGAGGAACCAAACAGACAAAAAAAAAAAAATCCAGATGAGAAGAAAGGTAATTTGCTTTTTCATCCCATCTCCATAGAAACGGTTCCTAACCCATCATCATGAATCAGACCGTAGAACAGTGTTCCTCAACCTTGGCAACTTTAAGCCGGATGGACTTCAACTCCCAAAATTCCCCCTGCTGGTTGAGGAATTCTGGGAATTGAAGTCCACCCAGCTTAAAGTTGCCAAGGTTGAGCCCCACTGAAGTAGAAGACACAAGAGACACAAGGAGTATCATCAGAATATTGGAATAGTCAACCTAGTTTTCCCCGAACAAGTTGATGGAAACTTAGTACTATCACACTATGCTTAGCAAGATGGACCTGTCATCAAATATTTCTAGAAATTTGGAGAAGGCTGGTGGCACGGAGAAGGGGATGTATGGGGAAGGGCGCTCAGTCCAGCCAGGATATCAATACCCAGCTAAGACAAATCTGTTAGAAATTCTGTTTATATGTAACACCACAGAGCAAACAAGGGGTACAGTCACCATGTGCTTTACTGCTCAACTGTTTTTTTTTAATTGCAACAGGAAACAGGAAACTCTACTTAGAACAAAAGAGCATAGAGTATATACCATAGATTCAAACTTGTAAACACTGCCATCTACTGGCTGAATACTACTGTGGCTGCTGGATAAAAATACATTCCAACAATGAATTCCAATAAAGTCCCATCCTTGTGTCATTTGCGTGATAACAGCCTGAAACAAAGACCCTTATCATAGTTCCGAATTCCCGTGCGTGAACAAGAGGATCAAGGATGAACACAAGGGGCTGTCAGAATGACCACACATAGAGGGGATCATTTGGGTTGATATCTGAAGGAGCTTTGGAAGTTCTCAAGCTTCTGAGTCCCATCTTTGTCCTCTTCAGATCAAAAGGGTGGTGACTCTACAAGTAAGTCCATGAATCAGAGGTGGCTCCTCCTTGGCTCAACAAAGGTCAACCTGAAGACGTGCATCTGGGTTCTTTCAAGAGTTTGTTAGGTTTTCTGGCACTACACCACACTGTCTTCTTCTAACCCTGACAAATGGTAGAGCTTAGATCAGTGGTTCTCAACCTTTCTAATGCCGTGACCCCCCCCCGCGACCCCCACCCCACAGCCGGGACCCCCCCCGCTGCCATGACCCCCGCCCCCCCCCCGCGCGGGATGAGGGGGCAAGTAGCGATAGAAGCGGGAGACTTTGCCCACCCGCCGCCATTTGGGTTCTTTTACCCTCTGCATATGTACAAAGCGTTCTGCGCATGCGCAGAGGGTAAAAGAGCCCAAATGGTGGCATCCGGGCGGGTGGGCGAAGTCTCCCGCTTCCGTCGCTACCGGCTGTCCGGTGACCCGCAGGCACGGCCGAACCGGGAGCATTTCACCCCTGCATGACGATGGCACCAAGATGGCGCAGCGACCCCTGTGAAAGGGTCGTTTGGCCCCCAAAGGGGTCGCGACCCACAGGTTGAGAACCGCTGGCTTAGATCTTATTCTTCTGTTGATTTGAGAGGTTCTGGTGATGTTGGTTAGCTTGGTGATCTTTTGGGTGGTGCCAGCCCAGAATGTAGACCCGACAGTAATTTCCATGCTAGTGTCCAGTGACTCATCCCATCTTCTCACATCTATCCCCGTTGTTTATATAAAGCTTGTTCTCCATGTTATGTCAATAGAGCCATCGTTGACTGATTCTATCTGGAAGATACCATAATCTATCAGAGGAAATCTGAATTTAGTTTTGGTTCTACGTTGCAGAAGACCATGGCTTGCTTTTCATCTAAGGAAGCAGAAGAAAAGGAGCACCTGGACCTTCTGAAGATGTTATCAGCTAAATCCAAAACCCAAAGGAAGACAATGCCAGGAAAATCTTCTCAGGAGCATGCTAGAAGAGAAGCTTCTCCAGGTTGATGTTCTCCAGATGTTAGACAATTAGTCCCATCACCCATAGCTAAACATATCTGGAGGGAAGCAGATTGGGGAAGATAATAGAACCCCAAAACCAGAATAAGAACTACCTTGGGGGAGTTGGCGGCCTCTTTTTTGCGGTCCCCAATGGCAGCGATGCTGGCAAAGTATTGGATGACCCGTTTCGTGTTGACCGTTTTCCCAGCACCGGATTCTCCACTGAAAAGGAGACAGAGTAAGGTGGGGGAGGGGGTGTGTGTGGGAAAACTGAGTAGCTTTCATCTATGTCTTTTAAGCCATCCCCCCCCCCTTTTTAAAGGACCTCCTACAGCTTTTAAAACTTTAATGAGAAGATGCATTTTGATACTCACGTGATGAGGATAGATTGGTTTTCTCGATCTGAAAGAAAATAGCAAACATCAAGATGGGGTCAGAGTGGAGCCGAATTCAACCCATTCATTCATCTTTGACAACGAATGGGTAGCTGCAGAGGTGGGCTGCTGCAGGTTCGGACGGGTTCTCCCAAACCCCTTGTTCCGATTCTGCGCGGTTCGGAGAACCGGTAAATCGGACCACCGGTTGGCCCCGCCCCGCCTGTTTTTCGGGCCGTTTTCGGCTGTTTTTTGGGCGAAAAACAGCCTGAAAAAGGCACAAAAAACAGGCTGAAAACAGCCCGAAAAACAGCCCGTTTCTTGGGCCGTTTTTGGGCCGTTTTCAGGCCAATTTTGGCCGGAAAAGGGGCCTAAAAACAGCCCGAACAATGGCCTGTTTTTCAGGCTGTTTTCAGGCTGTTTTCAGGCTGTTTTCAGGCCCTTTTTACAGGCCATTTTCAGGCCAATTTTGGCCAGAAAAATGGCCTGAAAATGGCCCCAAAACCACCCTGAAAACGGCCCCAAAACAGGCTGAAAAACAGGTCGAAAAACAGGCTGAAAAATGGGCAGGGCCAGCCAGTGATGGGATTAGCCCCAACCGGCTGAATCCTACCTGTTCCTTTGAGGCAAGTGGCCGGGAGACGGGGCTGGGTGCAATGAGTGACATCACCCACCCAGTCACATGACCAACCGGCCACGCCTACCCAGCCAGAGAACCGGTTGTTAAAAAATTTGCAGCCCACCACTGGGTAGCTGAAACCATCCAGAGGCAGTGCTCGACTTAAGACCACAACTGGGAAGAGAATTTCCATTGATAAAACAAGACGGTCGTTAAGTCAGCCGTGTCCGATTTTAGGACCGTTTTGGTGACAGTTGCTGGATTAGGCTGTTGTTTACTCTTAGCTTGTTTGTCTGCGTTGGTAGTTCCTTGATTGGGGTGTTGTTTACTTCTTGACTGTCGATCTTGGTGTTAGTCTCTGCTCATCTGGGTGTTAATTGATGGTGAGGAGGTGTTGGGGTCTTTTTTGTTTCCTTTTTGGCTTTTCGATTCTCACTTTTGAATGGTATGTAGTTGTTGCTTATCTCTGTGTGCCCGTCGATGGCTGATTTGCCTGAGTGCCAGGCTTCAGGGAATTCTCTAGAGTTTTTGGACTTGGCTTGGTCTCTAGGAGACTACTGCTACCCTGTTGAAACTATGGTTAAGTCTGTCCATGTGTTGAGAAATTAACAACAGCGTAATCAAAGAACCACCAAGAACACTCCCATCGACACTGACAGGGCGAGCCACTAGTATATAAAAAGAGAGCGGACCCCACTCTCTTCTAGCACTGATGATGTTACCTAGTTGGGTCATGAAACGTCTTCAAGAAAACAACCAAGCTCAGAGACCACCAAGGATCCCACAGTCCTCCTCCTCCTCTTCCTCCTCGTCCTCCTCCTCTCATCTCCTCTCCTTTTCCTCCTCCTCCCCTTTCTCCTCCTCCTCCTATTCTCCTCCTCCACTCCACAAGCCCCATTCCCTTCTAGCACTGATAACGTTCCCTAGTTTGGCAATGAGACGTCTGCAAGAAAACAACCAAGCTCAGAGGACTCCACAGACCTCCTCCTCCTCCTCCTCCTCCTCCTCCCTGAAAACCCCCCTCCCTTCTAGCATTGATGAAGTTCCCTAGTTGGGTCATGAAATGTCTGCAAGAAAACAACCAAGCTCAGAGAGCACCAAGGACCGCACAATCCTCCTCCCCCCCTTTCCCCCCTCACCCCGTCTCTGTAAACCTCTCTCCCTTCTAGCACTGATGACGTTCTCTACTTTGGTAACGAGACATCAGCAAGAAAACAACCAAACTCAGAGAGCACCAAGGATTCCTCATTTCAACCCTGAGCTACAACTCTTCTCTTCTACAGATGCTTAAAAAAACAACCTGGCAACATCTGAATAGAAGAGAATAGCAGAGTTGGAAGGGACCTTGGAGGTCTTCTAGTCCAACCCCCTGCCTAGGCAGGAAACCTTACACCACTTTATCCGCTTGAAGGCTTCCTACCTGTCAACATGTATTGATACGCGTTGTCGGAGATTGAGAAAATGTGGGGAGGGGCTTCGCTTCTCTTTTTCCCCCTATAGGCAGCCACAACCTCAGCGTTGTAGACGGGGAGCCATTTGTATGGGTTGACCGTCACGCAGAAGAGGCCAGAATACGTCTGGGAAGAGAAAAAGACAAAAAAAAAAAAAACCCACAAAATTTTCACTCAAAATTGCATTATTTGAAGCATCTTCTTCGGGATGGGATTGCTGAGCTTCCTCCAAAACTTGATATTCTCCACACGGTGTGTGTGTGTGTGTGTGTGTGTGTGTGTGTGTGTGTGCATTAAAAAAACACCTTCTGCACTGCTTTTATTGCCAAAACTCTGGAGCAGGAATTCTGGGAGTTGAAGTCCAAACGTCTGGAGAAGTTCGCTTCAGCTTATTCAGAGTCCTTTGGGAGTTGGGCAGCATACAAATTTAATAAATAATAATAATTATTATTATTATTTGGTGCTGCAGGAAATTGTTCCAGAAGTTCCACTGGAGAACTGTTCCATACAGGTAGCCTTCGACTTACGACCACAATTGAGCCCCAAAATTTCTGTTGTTCAGTGAGACATGTGTTAAGCGAGTTTTGCCCCATTTTACAACCTTGCTTGCCGCAGTTCTTAAGTGAATCATTGGCAGTTGTTAAGTTAGTAACCCGGTCGTTAAGTGAATCTGGCTTCCCCCATTGACTTTGCTTGCGAGAAGGTCGTAAAAAGGGATCAGGCGACACAGCAACGGTCATAAAAACGAACCACTTGTCAAGCGTTTGAATTTTGATCAAGTGATTATAAGGATGCTGCAATGGTCATAACTGTGAAAAATGGTCATTAGTCACATGTTTCAGTGCCATTGTAACTTCGAACGGCCACTAAACAAACCGTTGTTAGTCGAGGACTACCTGTATCTGGGAAGCTAAAAGAAAGAAACAGATGCCACAAAATACACCAGTAAAAAGACTTTTCTCCTCCTGATTAAGAAAAAAAAGCTATTAAAAAAAAAAGCTCAAAGGTCAGTTTGCATTTTAAAAAAAAAAAAAAAGATGCCTCCTTTCTTTTTCTTTTTTTTTTAACTTTGGGTGATATATAAATACGACGACGACTGCGAATAAGAATGGATTAGATTTCTAAGAACACCAGATTTTTTTTTAAAAAAAAAATCAAAGTGGCATGTAAAATTAAATCCATGCAAACTCTCTTGACCAGGGATGTCAAATTCGATTTCATTGAGGGTTGTGTTTGACATGGGGGGCCGGGGTGGGTGTGGTCAGGGTGGGCGTGGTCAGGGTGGGCGTGGCCAGCTCGACATCATTCATGTCCAGGGCACCTGTGGTGGCCAAGTGCTAAGACAGGACTTCCCTCAGACCCTCCCTCCCTCTCATTATCATCCCCTTCCTTCCTTCCTTCCTTCCTTCCTTCCTTCCTTCCTTCCTTCCTTCCTTCCTTCCTTCCTTCCTTCCTTCCT
>QLTV01002126.1:503709-514242 GCA_003457575.1 Thermophis baileyi
CCACACATTTAACAAACTAATTCCCCTGTACTTACATATCTAATTTATACTATTTTCCATATATATATACAGTTAATATATATATATTTATATATATATAAAAGAAAAGAAAGCGTTATATTTAATTTCCCATGTGGTGGAAGTGACAGAGGAGGAAAAAGGGAGAAAGATGAGGCAAATTGCAACGGCAAACTACCCTACAGGTGATATTTGCCTTCTCCCGCAGGCTGCAGCTTGACTCACTTAGTCGAGCTGCGCCTCTCTTGGCTCACTTTCTCCTAACCCAGGACCGGAAATGCCCAGCATTGTAGCAAAACTCAGAAAAAGGACTTCTCTGACATGGGTTTTTTTTTTCCCCAGCCCCAAATATCCCCGGCTGAATTTCTTGGCTCCGTCAGGGGGAGTTCAGTAGATGAGTTCGTAAAAAGGCCCGTTCGATGTATTCTTTTTTTTTTCTTTTCTTCATTTAATTAATTGAAAAGATCTATTAATAGCCAGGCGGCCCTGCCCCTCCTAAGCCCGTTTTAATAGCGGTGACCTATTAAATCAGCTTAATCGGGAAATCCAGCCTCAGACAGTCTAATCTGGAGCCCGGCGTGTGCTTTCATCTTTCCTAATCTCCTTGTGTATCGAGACTTTAATGCTTTGTGATCCCTAATCAGGTTTGCTCTAATCTCATTTGTACATATGCATATTTTAAGCCGCTTTCTGCTTAGCAGGCAACACGCCTGTCTCCATCTGCAAATGCGGCCTGGCAGCCAATTTTCAGGCCCTTCGGCCCCCAACCTGGCGCCCACCCAAAGATGGGCTAAAACGGACACGGAGGGGAGGAAAAAAAAAGAGAGAGAGAGCAAAATCTATGTTTCTTTCAGGGAAGGAATGGCTGAGCCTTCCATCCTTCCGAGGTGGGTAAAATGAGGACCCAGATTGTTGGGGGCAATATGCTGACTCTGTGAACCGCTTAGAGAGGGCTGTAAAGCACTGTAAAGCGGTATATAAGTCTAAGTGCTATTGCTATTGCTGGGGAATTCTGGGAGTTGAAGTCCACGCCTCATAAAAGTGCCCCGGGTTGAGAAATTTGGGTTTAAAGTTTAAACCCTCTTTAAAGTTGTCAAAAAAGGTTGCAAGTTGGTTGTTGTTGTTTTTTTGTCTGTTCGGAATTTGTTAGCAAGAAATCCTGCCAGTGGTCAACTTTTATCCAGGCAGTCCTCGATTTACGACCGCAACCTACGACCAAAATACATGTGACTAACTGAACACGTTTGTTAAAGGAGTTCTGCCCCATTGGACGGCTTTCCTTGCCGCCGTTGTTAAGTGAATCGCTGCGGTTGTTAGCTTAGTGACATGGTTGTGAAGGGAATCTGGTTTTACCTGGGCGTTTTATCCCATTTTACAACCTTTCTTGCTGCAGTTGTTAAGTGAATCGCTGCGGTTGTTAGCTTAGTGACACGGTTGTGAAGGGAATCTGGTTTTACCCAGGTGTTTTATCCCATTTTGTGACCTTTCTTGTTGCAGTTGCTAAGTGAATCGCTGCTGTTGTTAAATCAGTAATCCGGTCGTTAAGTGAATCTGGCTTCCCCGCTGAGTTGGCTTGTCAGAAGGCTGCAAAAGGGGATCACTTGAATTCTAGTTCCACCTTAGGCGTGAAAGCCAGCTGGGTGACTTTGGGCCAATCACCAGGAGACGGCGAGTTCTAGTCCCGTCTTAGACACGAAATTAAATAAATAAACAAACATCTATTTCATCGTTTTTATTCTACCTTGGAGAAGGGGGCAATGCTGATATACAGAGGGCGGGAGAAGGGGGAGAGGTTTCCCCAGGGCCTTTTAGGTCTGGGGGTGGGTGCACGGGGACGGGGGGATCTCGGAGAGCGGGCCATCCGGTCTTCGAAGGAGTTACTCCTCGAACAAACCTTTCGGCTGGGGAAGAAAGGAGCAAAAGTGAGAAAGGAAGGAAGGAAACAACTGGGTTGGGTTAGGATTATGGGTAGGAATATGGAAAGGGTTAGGGTTAGGGTAGGGATAGGGATAGGGTTATGGTTAAAGTTAGGAGTAGGGTTAAGATTAGGGGTAGGGGTAGAGTTAGGGGTAGGAGTAAGAATAGGGTTCAGGTTAGGGGTAGGGTTAAGAGTAGGGTTAAGGTTAGGGGTAGGAGTAGGGGTAGGGGTAGGGAGGAAACAACTGGGTTGGGTTAGGATTATGGGTAGGAATATGGAAAGGGTTAGGGTTAGGGTAGGGATAGGGATAGGGTTATGGTTAAAGTTAGGAGTAGGGTTAAGATTAGGGGTAGGGGTAGAGTTAGGGGTAGGAGTAAGAATAGGGTTCAGGTTAGGGGTAGGGTTAAGAGTAGGGTTAAGGTTAGGGGTAGGAGTAGGGGTAGGGGTAGGGGTAGGTAGGGGTAAGGGTAGGGGTAGGGGTAGGAGTAAAAGTAGGGTTAAGGTTAGGGATAGGGTAAGGAGTAGAGTTAAGGTTAGAGGTAGAAGAAGGGTTAAGATAGGCGTAGAGTTAGGGGTAGGAGTAGGAGTAAAAGTAGGGTTAAGGTTAGGGGTAGGATTAAGGTTAGAGGTAGGAGTAGGGTTAAGGTAAGGGTAGGGGTAGAATTAGGGGTAGGAGTAAAAGTAGGGTTAAGGTTAGGGGTAGGGGTAAGGGTAAGGTAGGGGTAGGAGTAGGGTTAAGGTTAGAGGTAGGAGTAGGGTTAAGGTAGGGATAGAGTTGGGGTAGGAGTAGGGGTAAAAGTAGGGTTAAGGTTAGGGGTAGGGGTAAGGATAGGGGTAGGAGTAAAAGTAGGGTTAAGGTTAGGAGTAGGGTTAAGGTTAGAGGTAGGAGTAGGTTAAAGTAGGGGTAGAGGTAGGAGTAGGAGTAAGAGTAGGATTAGGGGTAGGGTAGGGTTAAGGCTAGGTTTAGGGTAGGGCTAGGGCTAGGTTTAGGATTAGAGTTAGGAGTAGAGTTAAGGGTAGAGTTAGGAATAGGGGTAGCAATAGAGTTAGGCTTAGGCTTAAGGGTAGGCGCTCACCTTCACCCCAATGTCACGACTTTTGGCCCTCAACTTGTTGACCTGGGACTCTGCAATGTCCGCCCTCTCCTCGGCTTCGTCCAACTCGTGCTGAACCTTCCGGAATTTGCCCAAGTTGCTGTTGGCTTGCTCCTCCTGTGGAGAACCGAGAAGGGATGCGTTGAAAATTACAGAGAACTTTCGCCTCTGAGGAGCTCCCCCTACTATGTGCTCCAGACAAACCAGGATCCAATTCCCATTCAAAATGTTTGGCACGTTACAGGTAGTCCTCGACTTACAACCGTTTGCTTAAAAAGCATTTGAAGTCACAAAAGTGCTGAAAAAAAGGGAGATTTACAACCAGTCCTCGCACTTATGACCAGTCCTCGTACTTATGACCATCACATGATTTTTATTTTTTTATTTTTACACTTAACTATTGACGTACAGCATATTTACGACTGTCTATATAAGCATTTCCAAAATGAATTTGGGTTACAAAATTCCTCAGTTTACAAGCATTTGTTTAAAGACCGACGTTATAATTGGGCTGAAAAAAGTGATTTTTCTCGCACCCACAACGTCTGAACAGCTTGCCTCCAGAAGTTGTGGGTGCTTCATCACTGGAGCTTTTTAAGAAGAGACTGGACAATCACTTGTCTGAAATGATAGAGGGTCTCCTGCTTGAGCAGGGGGGCTGGACTAGAAGACCTCCAAGGTCCCTTCCAGCTCTATTCTGATTCGGATTGTCTCAGTGTCCCCATATCACATGATCAAAATTTGGGTATTTGGCAAATAGCAGGTTTTTTACAATATGGCTGCAGCCTCCTGGGGTCATGTGATCATCATTTATGACCTTCTCCCAAAACTTCTGACAAGAAAAATCAATGGGGAAAGCCGGATTCACTTAACGACTGTGTGATTTGCTTAATGACTGCATGAAAAAAGGTCAAAAAATTGAGTGTGACTCACTTAACGACCTCAACCCATAGGGGTCGTAAATCGAGGACTATCTGTACCAGGGGTGGGTTCCTCCCGGTTCGGACTGGTTCGCCTGAACCGCTGGCGACCCGCTGGTGACGTCATGATGACGTCACCGAACCGGATCGGTCGGTGCCAGTCCGTGGGGGCCGCCATCTTTTTTTTTATTTTTTTCAATTTAAAAAAAATAATATTTTTTTTTTCCTTCTGAGCATGCGCAGAAGCCGACTTCTGGCACTGTGCATGCGGTCGCCATCTTTTTTTCACCTTTTTTTAAAAAAAAAATTGGGATTTTTTGTTACTGCGCATGCGCGCGCCCATGAGGCGCGCCCACGCGGCGCGGGAGGGAGCGAACCGGCAGCGAGGTAAGTTGGAACCCACCCCTGATCTGTAGTAATGTTAAGGGGCTGAGAGAGAAGGTTTGGATGAGGGTCCTGATAGGTCACCACGATTGAGGTGACCATCGATGTTCAGAGATGGGAAAGGAGGGCCAACTTCTCCAGCTCCGCATCCTGAGATGGGCTAAATAAACTAGGATGAGTGATAAACCAGGATGGTCCCAAGAAGGACGGAAAGATGGACGCTACTTACCGCCTCCTCTGCTTGCCTCTTGTAAGCCTTCACCTTCAACTGGAGCTTGTCAACCAGGTCTTGGAGACGGATCAGGTTCTTGCGATCCTCCTCCGTCTAGGAACCGGAAGAGAACGAGACAGAGAGATCAGGGTTTGTTTGGCTGCAGCAAAAAGTTGGTTTATATCACCGAGTTTAAATAAGATCACCTCCTGGGTTGCGTCATGAGTTCTTAATTATTTGGAAGCATTTGCGAAATTGAAAAAAAAAGTGTTTTTTTTAATTTAGGAAATCCATCTCTAAACCATGGTTACATTCTAGCCTAGATGAGGAAATTTTGCTGTGTTCCAAATCTAGAGCAGTGTTTCTCAACCTTGGGTACTTTAAGATGGGTGGACTTCAACTCCCAGAATTCCCCAGCCACCTAAGCTGGAGAGCTCTGGGAGAGGGGAGTTCTGGGAGTTGAAGTCCACCCAACTTAAAGTACGCAAAGTTGAGGAAACACTATTCTAGATTATTCTGGAATTCTGGGAGTTGAATTCACACATCTTAGAGTACGCAAGGTTGAGGAAACACTATTCTAGAGTATTCTGGAATTTTGGGAGTTGAAGTCCACCCATCTTAAAGTATTCATGGTTGAGGAAATACTATTCTAGAGTATTCTGGAATTCTGGGAGTTGAAGTCCACCCATCTTAAAGTATGCAAGGTTGAGGAAACACTATTCTAGATTATTCTGGAATTCTGGGAGTTGAATCCACACATCTTAAAGTACGCAAGGTTGAGAAACACTATTCTAGAGTATTTTTTTGCCTCATGGAATTTTCTTTGGATGTACAAAATGTTATATTTTTATAAGATTCCGGGGGGGGGGAAACGGGGTTCAATCCATCCAACCAACCCCAAATTCTTCATCCCACACATTTTAGAGGGGTGCCTCAAAAGCTTTGTTGAAGTCACCATGGTTGATCCACCCATCTACACAAAACCTTCAGAACCAGGGTTGTCCTGGTCAGGGTAACCTGCGTCTCCTCACCTGGTAGGTGAGCTCCTTGATGCGTCTCTCACACTTGCGCATCCCTTTGACGTTCTCCACGTTGCGTTTCTGCTCCCCTTCCAGCTCGTTCTCCAGCTCTCGCACTCGGGCCTCCAGTTTCTGAAGCTGCTTCTTGCCGCCCTTGAGGGCCAGCTGCTCCGCCTCATCCAGACGCATCTGGAGGTCCTTAATGGTCTGCTCCATGTTCTTCTTCATCCTCTCCAGGTGGGCGCTGGTGTCCTGCTCCTTCTTCAGCTCCTCCGCCATCATGGCCGCCTGCCCCGTTCAAGAGGACGAGAGAGAAAGACGTCCACCAGGCTTCACTCTTTGCATGAATTGGGAAATTAGTCCTAAATTCACAGGCTAATTATTTCTGTCAACATTACGGGTCCTCTTTTGATGCTCCTGGTGGACCAAAGCCAAGGAGGATCTGGAGATGTGCCTCATTTCAGACTTTAGATCTCCACGACCTGCGACCGTAACTGAGCCCAGAATTATGGTCGTTACTCATTGTGGTCACGTGGATCGCTTCTTCAGCTCCTCTGCCATCATGGCCGCCTGCCCCGTTCAAGAGGACAATGGAGAAACATGTCCACCAGACAGAAGGAGATGGCTTTAGATTGGGGGGGACCTCCCACCTGTTTACTCCTTCCAAGAATTGATCCTAGACTCCATATTCGTGGGAAGATTACGGTTGGGGTCCTCTTTTGACCCAGGATGCCTCTGTCCACCAGTGGGATGGTGGACCCAAGCAAAGGAGAACCTGTTGATGGGTCTACAATTCATGGACTTTGGATCTCCTTATTAAAAGAACAGGAGAAAGTGGAGGTATTTTGGCCCCACAGGGTTGTTACGGAGAAGAGGGGAGATCCTGCCCCATGGCCACCCCATGGCCAGCCTTGCTTTCTCTTTCACACGTAAAGAAAGCTTTTTCATAAAGAAAGAGGAAGGTTTTATCTCAACTTCGTATTTATTAATAATTTAGTAATTTAATAATAATAAAACCCTATGCACAATGAAGGCATCTGTTCCAAATTAACCACTCCTGTTTCTGTTATCCGGTACCAGGTTGGTGTCTGCAAGCATTGAAGTGGCCAGAAGATGGCAGTAAAGAGACATTAAAAAAAACCTCCCTTTGCTGCCATCCGCTGGTCACTTGGATAGTTACAGCCCAGAAACTATGCTTTCTATATAGCCCCTCATTGGAATTAGTGCTTTCTTGGAAAAGTAGATGTGCTAAAAAATTTCACTCACGTCTGTGATGGCTTTCTTAGCCTTCTCTTCAGCATTTCTGCATTCCTGAATGGCATCTTCCACCTCTGTCTGCAGCTGGGAGAGGTCAGACTCCATCTTCTTTTTCTGGTTGATAAGGCTGGTATTCTGCGGAGAGGAGAGGAGGAAGGAAGGAAGGAAGGAAGGAAGGAAGGAAGGAAGGAAGGAAGGGAGGAAGGAAAGAAGGAAGGAAGGAAGGAGAGAAGGAAGGAAACAAAAGAAAGAAGGAGAGGGAGAGATAGAGGTAGGAGAGGAGGGGAGGGGAAAGGAGAAGAGAAGAGAGAAAAAGAAAGGAAGAAGAGAAGAAAAGGGAGAGGAGGGGAGGAGAGGAGAGGGGAGAAGAGAAGAGAGAAAAAGAAAAGAAAAAGTTAAGAGAAGAAAAGGGAGAGGAGAGAAGGGAAGGGAAGGGAAGGGAAGGGAAGAGAAGAGAAGAGAAGAGAAGAGAAGAGAAGAGAAGAGAAGAGAAGAGAAGAGAAGAGAAGAGAAGAGAAGAGAAGAAAGGAAGAAGTTAAGAAAAGGGAGAGGAGAGGAGGAGAGGAGAGGAGAGGAGAGAGAAAAAGAAAGGAAGAAGTTAAGAAAAGGGAGAGGAGGGGAGGGGAAGGGAGGGGAGAAAAGAGAGAAAAAGACAGGAAGAAGAGAAGAGAAGGGAGAGGAGAGAAGAGAAGAGAAAAGAAAAGAGGAAAAGTAAGGAAGAAGTTAAGAAGAGGGAAAGGAGAGGAGAGGAGAGGAGAGGAGAGGAGAGGAGAGGAGAGGAGAGGTCAACAGATTCTTTAATTTCTGGAACACGAGAGAGTGGAAATAATGTCATGAAAGCAGGACCACAGCATCTCTCTTGGCTGCTCACAACCCCTGAGCTTGGAGAACCTGTTTCTGTGCTGTCAGATCCTCCTTACCTGGGTGTGAAGGAGCTGGACTCTTTCACTGGTTTCAATGAGTTCCTGCTCCGCCAGTTTCCGGGCCCGTTCCGTCTGCTCCACCACAGACCGCAACTCCTCCAGCTCAGCCTGGAGCAAGTTGTTCCTTCGTTCCACGATGGCGATGTTTTCCTTCAGGTCCTCGTTGGCTCGGACCGCGTCGTCCAGCTGTATGTGAGTGTCCTAGAAAGAGGAGAAGGACAGGTGGAATGAGCAAGGGAAAAGCTGAACTGGAACCATGCTGGAGATGGACGGAAGGAAGGAAGGAAGGAAGGAAGGAAGGAAGGAAGGAAGGAAGGAAGGAAATTATACTCACCAGATGGGTTCTGAGAAAACCTTCCAAGATAGAACCACATAAACTGGTTGCTGACAAAGTCCCCAGCAACTTTGACGGTGTCAAATTCCAGCCCTTTGGCCTTGTGCACAGTCCCTAGGATGTAATCTGAAACACACAGAGGAGAAGAAGTAAGGAAGGAAGAAGGAGGGGGAGGAAGGGAGTAAGTAAGGAAGGAGGAAGGAAAGAAGGGAGGGAGGGAAGGAGAGGAAGGAAGGAAGTGAGGGTGGGAAGGAGAGGAAGAAAGGCAGGCAGGCAGGCAGGCAGGAAAGAAGTGAGGGAGGAAAGGAGAGGAAGAAAGGAAGGAAGGAAGGAAGGTCCTCCTCCAGACCAATGTCCAGGCCGTACCTTCAGGTAGCCTTGCAAAGATTTCACTTGCTTCTGGGCTTCGACTGCTATGCGGTTGGCATGGCTGAGCTGGATCTCCATCTCGTTGAGGTCGCCCTCCATCTTCTTCTTGACCCTCAAGGCCTCGTTGCGGCTGCGGGTCTCGGCATCCAGGGAAGCTTGGAGCGAGTCCACCGTCCTCAGGTGATTCCGCTTGGCCTGCTCCATCTCCTCATCCTTCTCGGCCAACTTGCGCTCGATTTCGGCCTTGATCTGGTTGAACTCCAGCTGAGCTCGGAGGATCTTGCCTTCCTCGT
The DNA here is from genome assembly GCA_003457575.1 of Thermophis baileyi. Taxonomy (NCBI): domain Eukaryota; kingdom Metazoa; phylum Chordata; class Lepidosauria; order Squamata; family Dipsadidae; genus Thermophis; species Thermophis baileyi. Next base: position 512,450 of record QLTV01002126.1, read on the forward strand.
GTTCCAGAGAAGCCTGGAGGTTTGAGGAAAGGTTGGACAGAGAGAGAGAGAACAAGATGGAAGAGAGAATCCTTAGATCCTGGGTAGCCAACATGGTGACCGTGATACCAACAGGAACTCAGGATACCAACGTGTTGCCTCCAGAAAACTCTATACGTTCTGGATTATCATGGCCGCCATTTTGTGAGAAGACAATTCTATCACAGTGGCCATTTTGTCTGCACCGATCACGTTCTCAAGGTTTCCAGTGCCCCCAAATATTGCTACACCTATTTCCAATGAAGAAACTAAAATTCAAGTGGTCCTCCATTTATAACAGTTCGCTGAGTGACTGTTCCAAGTTACAACGGCACTGAAAAAACATAGGACTGTTTTTCACACTTACGACAATTGAAGCATCCCCATGTTCACGTGATCAAAATTTGTATGCTTGCCAATTGACTCGTATTTACGATGGTTGCAGTGTCCCGGGATCACGTGATCCCCCTTTAGCGACCTTCCGACAAACCAAAGTCAATGGGGAAGCCAGATTCACTTAATAATTGTGTTACTAACTTAACGACTTGCAGTGATTCACTTAACAACTGTGGCAAGAAAGGTCGTAAAATGGGGCAAAACTCACTTAACAATGGACTCGCTTAGCAACAGAAATTTGGGGCTCAATTTTGGCCGTAAGTCGAAGACTGCCGGTATCCTATGAATGGCACTCAGTCCCCATAGATGGAGCTATCTATGGTGTGGTCAATTTCTTAATAACCATAAACACAATTGTTTTATCCCTGTAAGCTTCCAATCCTTGACTACTGATCAATCAGAATAGAGCTGGAAGGGAACCTTGGAGGTCTTCTAGTCCAACCCTATTTTTGAAGATGAGAAGAAATGGAGTCTAGAATGCACCACAACTGCTTTGGCCGCCATTTTGAGTTCTTTACCCACATTCTGAAGGTCCTCCTGAAGGCTGGGAGGAACTCAACTGAAAACAAAATGGTGGAGAACTTGAGTTGAGGGTGCTGGTTTTTCACAGCCCAGAGGACTTCTCACCTCAGCTTCTTCAAGAGCGGACTGCAGCTCCATCTTCTCAGCCTCCAGCCCCTTCCGCGCCTTCTCAAGTTCGTGGATGGTCTTGCCGGTGCTGCCGAGCTGCTCGGTGAGATCCGAAATCTCCTCTGTACGAAAAGAGAAGAAAATGTTGGAAGCAGGACCTAGAAATAAGGAGGCTCTGAACGTGAAGGAGACGGACCCACCTTGCAAGTTCTTGTTCTCCCTCTTGATGGTCTCCAGATGTTCCAGAGATTCCTCGTAGGCGTTCTTCAGCTTGAAGAGCTCCGTGCTGAGGGACCTGGCCTCTTTCTGAGATGACTCCAGCTCGGTTTGGGACTCCTCAAACTTTTGCTTCCACTCCGACAAGATCTGGGGTGGAGGGAGGAGGACGAGGAGGACGAGGAGAAGGAGGACGAGGAGGAGAAGAATCAGAAGAATGAGAAAAGGAGAAAGGAGGAAGGAGGAAGAGGAGGAGGAGAGGAGGAGGAAGAAGAGGAGGAGGAGGAGAAGGAGGAAGAAGAGAAGGAAGAGAAGGAGGAGGAGAGTAGAACAATGAGGAGAAGGAGAAGAGGAGGAAGAGGAGGACGAGAAAGAGAAGAGGAGGAGGAGGAGGAAGGAGGAGGAGGAGGGGGAAGGAGGAGGAGGAGGAGGAGGAGGAGAGGAAGAGGAAGAGGAAGAGGAAGAGGAAGAGGAAGAGGAAGAGGAAGAGGAAGAAGAAGAAGAAGAAGAAGAAGAAGAAGAAGAAGAAGAAG
>QLTV01002126.1:519885-535988 GCA_003457575.1 Thermophis baileyi
AAATGCTGTTTTTTTGTTTTGTTCTTGTTTTTTTTTTTTTTTTTTTTTTTTAGAGAGAGAGAAACCACACCAATGTAGACTTGGACTTTGTTACCTGTAACTCTTTGAGTTTTTTCTGTAACTGGGCAGCCAAGGATTGCTCATCTTCAATTCTAGCATTCAAGGCGCTCAACTCAAAGTCTTTCCTGTGAATTAGGAAGGAGAACCAGGTTGGATCCAGCGGTAAAGAGATGGACAGCACCTTGCACCTCCATAACTAGGTGTTGTGGCCCGCCAGCGGCTAGCGGAGCTGGCAGCAGATTCGGACAGTGAGGAGGTTGGGGAGGAACATGGGCCAGTCCTGGAGTTTGGGGAAGACTCGGACAAGTGCTCTGCGTCGGAGGCAGAGAGGGGGCCAGGGCAGTCTGACAGTTATCAGTTGCCTTTGGAGTCAGACATCAGTGAGGCAGACGAACAGGTGGAGCCTGTTCCCAGTGTGTGCATGCGCAGAGTTGCCAGACGAAGGGAACAACTGAGGAACTAAGGAACACTTGGGAGTAAGGCCACAGGTGGACAATGAATGGCCCCTCCCATAGGGAATAAAAGAGGAGTGAACGGGGAGGGGAGTTTGCAGGAGACAATTAGTTCGCTTAATTAGTTCATTCCTGCATTCTTGCCAAGTATTGCGGCGTCTGAAAGATATCGGCTTGGCCACTCTCCAAGCCTGATAAAGGTCGGTAATTGTGAACTATCTTGAAAGACTGTGGGAGAGGAATGACTTTGCTGGAGAGGAATTCACTGTACATTAAATAAAAGAGGTTTTATCGGGGCGAGGAGTCTGCTTCGTGGTTTGGGAAAAGCCCTAGGTCAAGCCTAACACTAGGTATTAGAAGGGTGAGGAACCTACTTTTTCAGCTTTTCATCAAGTTGTTGCTTGTCGTTCTCCAGATCCATGATGCTTTCTTGGGCCAGCTTCAAGTCTCCTTCCAGCTTCCTCTTGGCCCGTTCAAGGTCCATGCGGATCTTTTTCTCCTGTTCCAAGGAGCCTTCCAGCTGTCGGGCCAAGAAAAACCAAATCAGCTAGGTCAATTCTGTAGGAATTGGACTAGTAGACCTTTGAGGTCCCTCCCAGCCCCAAGGTTCTATGTTCTATGTTCTAGCATCTTCTCACCAGGAAATTTTCTCTAGGAAAACACGGAATGGGCAAAATTTCTGGCACCCCAAGGTCGGTGTACTTACATCATCCACCTGTTGTTCCAGTTTGACCTTGGCTTTGGTCAACGTGTTGACCTTGTCTTCTTCAGCTTGAAGGTCATCCAGAGCTTGCTGGTGGGCCTCTTGGAGAGCCTTCTTCTCTTTGGTTAGCTTGGCGATGATTTCATCCAAACCAGCCATCTCTTCGGTGAGGTTCTTCACCTGTGGTCATATCATAACATACCACATCAGCTGCCTGGAGCTGTCAAGATTCAAACCTTGGTGGACACCTGAAGATCTGGCGGCTTAGTTACCCAGGTCACATCTAACAGGGGAGGTTTCAGGTCAGTGGACTGTGTCTCTCACAATCCACAACTCTTTAAGGAAGAATGAAACCTTGTTACTTTGCTGCTTAAATCCAAGGCATTAAAGTTGGTTAAGTGTCCAAGTGGCAGATCACGAGACCTCTTTTGTCATCGGCGGAATAAATAATCAGGGAACTAATGGCCAAATGTTGTGTAGGGCAGCTATTTGTGTGTGTGTGAGAGAGAGTGTGTGCACATTTGCAGATATTCCTAATTGTGGGATCTTTGGTCCTCTCTGAGCTTGGTTGTTTTCCCCGCAGACGTTTCATGACCCAACTAGGTAACAACATCAGTGCTAGAAGGGAGGTGGGTTTGTTCTCTTTATAAAGAGAGCAAGCCTGCTCCCTTCTACCACTGATTATGTTCTCTAATTGGGTCATGAAACGTCTGGAGGAAAACAACCAAGCTCAGAGAGCACCAAGGACCGCATAGCCCTCCTCCTCCTCCTCTTCCTCCTCTCCACAAACCCCACTCCCTTCTAGCACTGATGATACTACCTAGTTTGGTAATGAAATGTCTGCGAGAAAACAACCAAGCTCAGAGAGCATTAAGGACCCCACAGTCCTCCTTCTCCTTCTCCTTCTCCTTCTTCTTCTCCTCCTCTCCACAAACCCTACTCCCTTCTACCACTGATGATATTGTCTAGTTGGGTAATGAAACATCTACAAGAAAAGAACCAAGCTCAGAGAGCAGCAGGGACCCCACATTCTTCCTCCTCCTCTTCTCCCTTCTTCTTCCTCCTCTTCCTCCTCCTCCTCGTCTTCCCCCCACCTCCAAGTTCAACATTTCCATGAATGGTGGCCCCAACCAATATTTCTGATATCCCCTTGGCTACCTAATAGATTTTGGATTCCATGCCACGTCAAATCCATCCTTACCTTGTTCTCCGTGGCATGCTTCTCCTTCTCCACCTTGGCCAAAGTCAACTCCAGGTCATCAATATCTTTCTTGAGCTCAGAACATTCGTCTTCCAGCTTCCGCTTCTTGGCGGTCAGCTCGGCGTTCATCTCCTCTTCATCTTCAAGCCGTTCGGTCATCTCTTTCACCTTGGCTTCCAGCTGGATCTTGTTCTTGATCAGCTGGTCGCAACGTTCCTCGGCGTCGTTCAGATTGTCTTGCTCCTAGAGAGGGAAGAAAGAGAGATGAAGAATTGACTCACACCTGAGTATGGAATTTCTCAACCTTGGCCACTTTAAGATGAGCGGACTTCAACTCCCAGAATTCTATGCTGGCTGGAGAATCCTGGGAATTGAAGTCCACCCATCTTCAAGTTTGCTAAAGTTGAGAAACGCTGCCTTAGTGCTTTGATTGTCAACATTGACAACATTGTTCTTGACTTAACATGACCAACCTAGACACGAGGAGGACCCTTCATGACTTACTGTCTGAACTTGCAATTGTAGGTCATTCTTCTCCTGCAGTAAGGAGACCATCTTCTCCTCTAGCTCCTTCCGACGGGCTTCCGACTTCTCCAAGGCCTCTTTCAACTTGGCCAACTCGTCCTTCATGGCCACCAACTCTTTCTCCGTCTCTGCGCTCTTCAACAGCGGTTTGATCTTGAAGAACAACTTCATCCAGGGCCAGTTCTTCACCACCATGAAAGCCCGGATGTTGTACTGGATCACCAGCAGGGATTCCCTGCAAAATAAGTAGAGGAGAGGACCATCAGGCCAAAGGATCATGGATCTCGGTTTCATAGGCTTTCCCACACGCTGATGGTGTTACCAAGCGTGGTAAGGAGACGTCTGCAAGGAAACAACCAAGCTTGGAGAACACCAAGAACCCAATCATTCAAGCTGAGCTACAGATATTTTCAAGTCTGAGAACTTCTCTGTTCCATAAACATTACAGAAGTCTGATCTGGGTGGACAAGAAGCAGCGGTGAAATCCTTTGAAGTCTGCTACCGGTTCTGTGGGTCTGCTACTTACTGAGGCGCACCCGCGCAGCACTAAAAAAGGAACATTTTGAAGCCTTCCAAGTCTAAAAAGGTAAGTAGAACAGCGAGGGGGAGAATCCGCTGCGCCACGCGATTTAGATTAGCTAGAAAGCAGGAAATCCGACGATTCTAGCTAATATAAATTGCGCGTCACAGCTGATCTAGCTGATCGTCGGAAATACCGGTTTGCCCAAACCAGTAGCATTTTTTTTACTACCGGTTCGGAAGAACCGGTCCGAACCGGTAGCATTTCACCCCTGACAAGAAGCTATTTCATACATTCAAATCTGGAGGCATCTCTTTCTTCCTATAAATCTGGAAGCTACTTCAAAATAAGGAGTATCTTCCTTATTCTTGTGTCCCCTAAATTATTGGGAAGGGGAACAAAAGTTGGTGGACCAAACCCTCCCATCATCCATTCGCGTTCTCCAAATCGTGACGAGGCTACCAGAAACAGGGATCCAGCCCACAACAGCAGAAGTGGGTCTATATTTGAACCAAGATGAGCGAGGGGACCCAGGAATGGTCACAGAAGGTCTTTGCAGAGAGTGAACCACCAAAAAGGACCTCCTCCAGAGGGAAGAACCATACCCAGGAGGACCACCAATGGACTTACTTCCGTTCCATGATCTTCCTGAATTCTATCCTGGCCAACACACCACGGGATTGGGCTTGGATGCGAGTGATGATCAGGGAGAGACGTTCATCTCTCATTTCCTCCAGCAGTCCCAGGAGACCAGCCTTGAAGAACACCTGGATGGAAGCAGATTAGAACATAGAACAGGGGTGTCAAACTCGATTTCATTGAGGGCCGCATCAGGGTTCTGTTTGACCCCGGGGGGGGGGGCGGGAGGGCGTGGCCAGCTCGACGTCACTCATGTTGGGGGCACCTGTGGTGGCCAAGTCCTAAGACAGGACTTCCCTCAGACCCTCTCTTCCTCTCATTATAATCTCCTTCCTTCCTTCCTTCCTTCCTTCCTTCCTTCCTTCCTTCCTTCCTTCCTCCTTCCTCCCTTCCTCCCTTCCTTCCTTCCCTCCTTCCTTCCTTCCTTCCTTCTCTTCTTTTTTCCTTCCCTCTTCATTCTCCTTTCTTCTTCCTTCCTCTCTTTCCTTATTTTTCCTTCCTTGCTCTCTTCCCATCTTCCCATCTTTTTCTTTGTCTTTCCTCTTTCCCTTTCTCCTTTCCTATCCCTTCTTGGATGCTCAAATGCAAAAGGGGAAACATTTCCCCTTTTGTTTTGTTTTGTTTTGTTTTGCTTTTAGTTTGTTTTGCTAGCCCTCTGCCTGGGAAAATGGAGCTCGGGAGGGTCATGCGTGGCTCGCCCAGGCCCTGTTTTTGGCCGCGATGTCCTCCTGCAGCCCAGGGGTGGGTTCTAACTTACCTCGCTGCCGGTTCGCTTCCTCCTGCACTGCGTAGCTGAGCCTCGTGGGCGCATGCGCAGTGCAAAAAAAATAAAAGAAAAATTAAAAAAAACACCACCCCCCGCCAAAAACAAGATGGCGACGCATGCACAGTGCTGGAAACTCGGCTTCTGCGCATGTGCAGAAGAAAAAAAAAATTAAAAAAAATTTAAAATTTTTTTTAAAAAAGATGGCGGTGCCCACGGACCGGCACCGACCGAACCGGATCGGTGACGTCATCATGACGTCACCAGCGGGTCGCTACTGGTTCGGGCAAACCGGTCTGAACCGGGAGGAACCTACCTCTGCTGCAGCCCTCTGTCAGCAAAAATGGAGCTCGGGGCGGGGGGCTGTGCGTGGCCCTCTCAAGCTCTGTTTTTGGTGGACAGAGGCACCGTGGGCTGGTCCTTTGCTGTTTCCAGGATGGGCCGGCAGGCCAGATCTAAGCACCCTGTGGGCCGGATCTGGCCCGCAGGCCTTGACACCCCTGACATAGAAAATACAACATTGAATAATAGGTCCGAAAGGTGCTTTTTCAAGAGGCAACTGGACTTTCTGAAGAAGCTTCTTGGATGAGAAGCGAAACGTCTTCGAAGAAAAACACAGAAAGTCCAGTTGCCTCTTGAAAAAGCACCTTTGGGACAACCATGACCTGGATGACTGAGAAACTCCATAGACGTTTAGTGATTGAATAATAGGGTTGGAAGGGACCTTAGAGGTCTTCTAGTACAAACCCCTACCCATGGCAGGAGACCCTATACGATTCCGGACTTTCGTTCGGCATGATGGGATGGCTACATAGAAAGAATAACAGAACAACAGAACAGAATAATCAGATGGAAGGGACGCTGGAGGTCCTCCAGTCCAACCTCCCCCACCCCAAGCAGGAGAAATAACAGAATAATGGAGTTGGAAGGGACATTGGAGGTCTTCTAGTCCAACCCCCTACTCAGGCAGGAAGCCCTATATCATTTCAGACAAATGGTTGTCCAATCGCTTCTCAAAAACCTCCAGTGTTGGAGCACCCACAACTTCTGGTGGCAAGCTGTTCCACTGGTTAATTGTTCTCACTGTCAGGAAATTTCTCCTTAGTTCTAGGTTGGTTCTCTCCTTGATGAGTTTCCATCCATGGCTTCTTCTCCTGCCTTTAGGTCAGGGGTGGGTTCTAACTTAAATCGCTGCCGGTTCGCTTCCTCCCATGCCGCGTGGGTGCACGTGCGTTGCACGCCACGTGGCCGTGTTGCGGGAGCACGCACACGCTTCGCACGCGTGCCCATGCGCAGTGCTGAAAACCGAGATTCTGTGCATGCGCAGAAGCAAAAATCAAGATGGCGCCCCCAAGAGAGCTGGTTCGGGGGCGTGGCCAGCTGGCGATCGCTGCCGATTCGGTGAGCGGGGGGAAAATTCCCACTACCTGTTCTATAGAACTGGTTTGAACCGGCAGGAACCCACCTCTGCTTCAGGTGCTTTTGAGAACAGATGGACCCCCTCTTCTTTGTGGCAGACCCTCAAATATTGGAAGGCTGCTATCAAGTCCTTCTCTTCCTTAAACGAGACGTACCCAATTCCTGCAACCATCTTCTTTCTTTTAATGACCCCATAATCCCTTGCGGGGTGGAGTCTGGGCAACTGAACGGAGCTGAGTGTTTACTGGCCGGATGCCCTTCCTGTTGCCAATGCAGAGTTTTTTTTTCAGCAGATATATTCTCAGTGTGCCCAGAGAGAGAAATATCTGCCTCTACCTTAGGATCAAACTGACAGCCTCCTGTTTGTGAGGCGAGAGCGCCACCTCTAGGCCACCGCACCACTCACCCAATTCCTGCAACCGTTCTTTGTATATTTTAGTCTCCAGCCCCAGATGATTAAATGATTAGCTCCAGATGATTAAATCTTAGTTGCTCTGCTCGGCACTCTTTCTTCAGATTCTTCTTAAGATGGCTGCCGTTGTCGCCCAGCGCCCAATGGGAGCTTATAGAATGAAGCCCATCATCCTTTTCCAAGCAATGGAGTCTTTCTATTGTTCACTCACCTTGGTGTGTCCAAATTTGTACTGGCTGTGGTCGATGTCCAGGGAGCCCAGAAGTTTCTCTGCCCCCTTCCGGCTGTCGATGAACTGGCCTTCCGGAATGGCTGTCGGGTTTAGGATGCGGTACCTCAAAAGGAAAACAAGGAAGGGCCGTAAGTCCCTCTTCTCATCCAATGTCCAATACAGGGAGTCCTCGACTTACGACCATTCATTTCGTGACTGTTCAACATTACAGCGGCCCTGGAAAAAGTGACTTGCGACCATTTTTCACACTTACGACCGTCGCAGAATCCCCATGGCCACGTGATCAAAATTCGGGCGCTTGGCCACCGATTCATATTTATGACGGTCACGTGATCATCGCTTGTGACCTTCCCCGTGGGCTTCCAACAAGCAAAGCCAAAGGGGACAGCCGGATTCGCTTAACGATCGCATGATTCGCTTAACAACGGTGGCAGAAAAGATTGTGAAATGAAGCAAAACTCACTTAACAACCACTTTGCTTAGCAACGGAAGTTCCGGGCTCAGTTTTGGTCATATATCGAGGACTATTTGTAGGTGCATTCAAGATTTGATTTAATCTGACAGCTTAAGTCTTTTAAAGAATTGGCAAACCAAAATACTGAATTTTTCATTCAGAAAACACTTTTTAAAAAAAAAAGAAATAAGCACTCCCGCCAACGTAAATAAGAAATCTGGCACTTTTCACTTTTACATAGTACAGCTAGTCCTCGACTTACAACTGTTCATTTAGTGACCATTCCAAGTTACAATGGCACTGAAAAAAGTGACTTATGACCATTTTTCACACTTTTGACCGTTGCGGGAACCCCACGGTCACATGACCAAAATTCAGACGCTTGGCAACTGACTCACAGTTACGGCCGTTGCAGTGTTCCTGGGCCATCTGATCCTGTTCTGCCCCAGCGACGAGCCATCAATAATACGCACACACAAACTGCAAGGAGCAGTTAGGAGCCGAGGTGACGCAGTGGTTAGAGTGCAGCACTGCAGGCTACTTCAGCTGACTGCTAGCTGCAGTTCGGCGGTTCAAATCTCACCGGCTCAAGGTTGACTCAGCCTTCCATCCTTCCGAGGTGGGTAAAATGAGGACCCAGATTGTTGGGGGCAATAGGCTGACTCTGTGAACCGCTTAGAGAGGGCTGTAAAGCACTGTGAAGCGGTATATAAGTCTAAGTGCTATTGCTATTGCTATATTGCTATACTCCCAGAGCTAGGAATGCAGGAAACAAGACTCGTACTGGAACAAGAACCGAGGAGACTGGAGTCACAAAGATCAAGAGTAATAATAAACGTTGTTTCCTGCAACGACGCTCAGCGTGGTCAGGGCTTAAATAGTCTAAGGGTGTGGCCACTTAGCCTGCAGCTCTACTCTCGAGGAGACCTCCTCCTGAGTAGCCACTCTTGTCTTCTAGCAGCCCTGCGTGCCCGAGCATTGAGAAGAAGAGGCTCCTCCTCTTCTTCTTCGGCCCTGATGGGCTCCTCAGGAGGTATAGAAGGCCCTGGTTGACTCTCAGCCTCCTCGCTCTCTGACTCGGGTGCCAGGTACACGGGCCGATGGTACCTCGCCACAACCGCCTCATCGTCCTCGGGATCCATGATCACCGGCACGGGACGCTGGCGGGCCACAACAGATCCCCTTTTGCGACCTTCTGACAAGCCAAGTCAATGGGGGAAAGCCAGATTCGCTTAACAACCGTGTTCCTAATTTAACAACGGCAGGGATTCCCTTAACAACTGTGGCAAGGAAGGTCATAAAACAGGGGGGAAATTCACTTCACAAACGTCTCACTTAGCAACAAAAACTCAGGGCTCAATTGTGGTCGTAAGTGAAGGACTATCTATAGCCATTTCTGTAACAGCAAACCTGTCTAATCGGTAACCCCCAAAATCAAAGTTTCATTTTTTTCCATTTTTCCCCCACCTCGAGCACAAAGTCCAGAAACGGTTTCCAAGTAGAAAATAAAGTCATTGTGGTTTTTTTCTTTAATCTTTTTTTTGGGGGGGGATGACTTTTCCAAGGGTCTTAAAAGCCCCTCCCCAAACTCCTGAATTTTAGGCCTACCTTTGCCGGAAATCCCCGTAGAGGATCCGGTTAGGGAATCCTTTCCGGCAGATACGGATCCCTTCCAACACTCCGTTACAACGCAGTTGGTGCATGACCAAAGGATTGTCCATCATCCCTGCAGAAGATGGAGAAAAAAACGAAAGTAAGAAGCCAGTCCTCATTAAGGAAGTATCGGAAGACGATGAGGTGACCTTTCCTAACAGGATGCCGTCCGTAATGCTTACCACTTCGGTATAACCAGACATACAATATATGTGGGTATATGCATAATTCTGTATTTATCCGTATTTATTTATTTATTCTGTTATATTATGTAGTGTATATTGGAGGTGGTGACCCTTTGAGAGCTGAATGCAACAAAATTTCACTTTAATGTATGCCGATTACTGTACATTCAAAGTGACAATAAGGTTATTATTCTATTCCATTCCATTCCATTCCATTCCATTCCATTCCATTTCCATTCCATTCCATTCCATTCCATTCCATTAATTCTATTCATTTACTTAATAATAAATAGCCAGCAATACAATATAAAGTATCAGTATTAGCTAGTGCGCATTGCATTATACCGTAGTAGAATAACTTCAGTTAGCTTACATCTCCTATCCAAAGAATAACAGGCAATTATGCCAAGAAGGTATTTACAAAATTCCAGCTTGTTCATTAGTCGCAACCATTCATGTATTAGCATACCCTTCTCACAGTCTTCATCACTTCTTGATTTGATTACAGGGATACTCTTTGCATTGTGCTATCCTTGAAGACTACCTGGAAGCTACAGCTATCCAGAATGCAGCAGCTTAAATAGCTCTTACACTATGATTATATTGGTTTAAAGAGCCCAGAGCTCTTTTCCCTAAGACTGTATATTCTAACACCTTAGGTTAAAGTAACATATACTTTTCTATTAGCAATCACTTCTTTGGAAAGCCCAGATTACTTCCAGCAGTGTGTTTTCCCCCTTCAGTTTACACATTATGGCAAAGCAGAACATCCAACAACTTGTAATTTCTAAACCTAAAACTCACATCTTTGCTAAGCCACATAAAACCGGGGCCTGACGCGCGGATGCACAGAAGGGAAAGAAGAGGAGATCAGTGGAAATCTATGGTCCGATCCTTGGGACGGAAGAGCCACCGTTGCTAGTGAAGCCCCATCCTAGCTCTGGGGATAAAAGGCAGGGGGCGGAGATGAATAGATGTGGCAGACAACTATTCATCTTCCTGCCGGACAGACTTGCTGTGTGTGAGAGAGAGACTTGTTGCCAGGGCTGCTGGTGCTCCTAATAAAGGAATCATTGATTTAACTACAGAGGGTTTGTCGTGTTTGGGAGCCAGGTCAGAACATCTACTCTACTCTACTCTACTCTACTCTACTCTACTCTACTCTACTCTACTCTACTCTACTCTACTCTACTCTTGTGGCCCGCCGGCGGAGCTCGCGGAAGACTCAGACAGTGAGATGGTTGGGAAGGAACATGGGCCAGTCCTGGAGTCTGGGGAAGGCTCTGATGAGTGCTCTGCGTCGGAGGCAGAGATGGGGCCAGGGCCGTCAGACAGTTATCAGCTACCTTCGGAGTCGGAGATAAGTGGGGCAGAAGAACAGCTGGAGCCTGTTCCCGATGTGCGCATGCGCAGAGCTGTCAGGAGTAGGGAACAATTAAGGAATAGGGGTCGACGGGAGTAAAGGCACAAGTGGATGCTGAATGGCCCCTCCCATAGGGAATAAATAGGAGCGAAAGGGGAGTGGTGTTTGCAGGAGACAATTAGTTCATTTATTGGTGTGAAGATTTGCTGATCTGAGTTAGTGCCTCACAGAGACTCCTTGCCAAGTATTTCCTTGTACAGCGTTGCGCCTGGAAGCTATCGACCTGGCAACTATCCAAGGACTGATAAGGTCTGTGGTTGCAATTCACCCTTGAAAGACTGTTTGCCGGGACTTTGCTGGACGTCAATGCTAGGAATTCACATTAGCCAAATAAAAAGAGGTTTTGTCAGGACAAGGAGTGTGTTTTGTGATTTGGTGAAGCCTACGTCAGAACATCTACTCTACTCTACTCTATTCTAGTATAAGGCAGTGCTAGCATTTCTCATACTTGATACTATCCCTCTGTTGATGCAGCCTAGGATTGCACTGGCATTTTTTTTGGCAGCCGCGGCACACGACTGGCTCATTTTTAAGTGGTAGTCCAGTAGCTCTGAAACAGGTTTTTAGGACCCTTGGTTGCAGTGCCTTATGGCTGTACAGGTAATCCTCGACTTACAACAGTTCATTTAGTGACCGTTCAAAGTTGCAACGGCACTGAAAAAGCGACTTACGACCGTTTTTCACAGTTACGACTTTTGCAGCTTCCCCAGGATCGCGGGATCAAAATTCAGACGCTTGCCCACTGTTTCATACTTATGACCGTTGCAGTGTCCCGGGGTCGCGTGATCCCTTTTGGCAACCTTCTGACAAGAAAAGTCAATGGGGAAGCCAGGTTCACTTAACGATGGTGTTACAGTAATTTAACAACTACCGTGGCTCACTTAACAACCTGTGGCAAGAAATGTCGTAAAACGGGGGCAAAACTCACTGAATAATTGTCTCACTGAGCAACAGAAATTTGGAGCTCAATTGAGGTCGTAAACTGAGGACTACATGTAGTTATTATTACATCATCTTCTTTTAATGATCCCATAACCCCTTGCGGGGTGGAGTCTGAGCAACTGAATGGAGCTGAGTGTTTACTGGCCAGATGCCCTTCCTGTTGCCAATGCGGAGTTTTATTCAGCAGATATATTATTATTACATATTTACTTCAAACTGGAAATTCAGATTCACCCAGTGTTTCTATAGATCACAGGATCTGCTAAAATTAGAGTTATCCTACTTACTGACCCACACGCGCAAAAACACACATGGAAAAACACACACACATAAGCACAAACACACACACACTTATTATTATCTGTGCATTTTCTCACTTAGCAACATACATTTCTGGGCTCGATTCTGGTCATAAGTGGAGGACTCCCTGTATTGATAGTGTCTCGTTTTATATTTATGTATTGTGAGCCACCCAGAGTCGCTAGATGAAAATGGGCGGCCGTGGACGGGCTTGCAATGAAGACGTAATAAATAAATGGGGCCCCCCTCCAGGGTGGGACGTGGGGTGAGGTCTCACCTGGGGTTTTGGTCTCATTGGGGATAATGCAACGGACGAAGTGGGGATGGGTGGAGCGCAGGTTGGTCATCAGTTTGTTGAGGTTCTCCTGGGGCAGAAAAGGAAAGCGGGAGTTTTAAGTTTGGAGGGAAAGGAGGATACATGGGTTGGTGGGGAAAACTGAGGAAGGGGTGGGGGAAGGGAGGAAGGCAAGAAATGCAAAAATGGACGGATGGTATACAGAGGTTGGTGGGGAAGAACGTCAGTTAGGCAAGAAAGAAAGGAGATACAGAGAGGATGGATGGATGGATGGATGGATGGATGGATGGATGGATGGATGGATGGATGGATGGATGGATGGATGTTGTGCAATTATGAACAATGAAAATTAATTAGTGCACTATCACAGACAGGCTGATTATTAGATTCTTATATTTAAAAAAGTACTTTCATATTAAATCACAGGCACTGAAAAAATCCCAGGGAAAGTAAGGAATGCTTTTCAAACACTACATTTGAAGGTTACTATTTAAAAATTGATTGTATAGTCTTGCCCCGCCTGGTATGTTTAAGGAAGGAAGGAAGGAAGGAAGGAAGGAAGGAAGGAAGGAAGGAAGGAAGGAAGGAGAACAGGGGGGGAGGGAGGAAAGTAGACAGGAGGGAGGGAGGGAGGGAGGGAGGAGAGAGGGAAGGAGGGAGAAGAGGAGAAGAGGAAGGAAAGAGAGGAGAGGAAGGAAGCAAGGAAGGAAAGAGAGGAGAGGAAGGAAGCAAGGAAGGAAAATGAAGAGAGGAAGACCAATGGATTTAAAAGGGGGGGGGAAGAAAGAAAGAAAGAAAGAAAGAAAGTGTGGAGTCACAAAGAATCCTTGTGTGACCCTTTCCAATAATCTCCACTGAAGGCAAACTCAAGACTTAGGAGAAACCAGCATTGGCAAAGCCTTCCGTGAAACGGCCACCTAGACCTCGCTAAAGCTCCAGGGTGGGACTTCCTTCTTCCAGCCCTTCGTTTTCTCCTGGGGCGCAAGTGGCTGAAGGCACCAGAACTGGAGATCAGACGATGCCTCGGACGGACGTCCACGGTCCAGAACGAACAGGGCACAGGACAAGCGGGATGTCCCCTCCGAAGGAGGTCCCCGAGAGACCCATCCCACCAACTTTTGGCTTCTCCTTACCCTGTGCAAGGCCGACACCGTCTGGAAGGAGGACCCCTTCTTCTTATGTCCCCCCTTCCCCTTGGACTCCAGTGCTGCGGAGGAGAGAAAGACAGAAGAAGAACCAAGTTGAAAAGCAATTCCATGTCCAGTGGATTCCATTCCGGCTCTATCTCGGACTACAATTCCCATCGTATCCCAGCCGGCCCAAAGGCGGACCGGCTGAGGATGATGCGGGGTGGAATGCCACCCGTCTGGAGCACCTTCTGCTAGGGAAGGCGGAGTTATATTTTTAGGGATAAATCAAATCAAGGCCATCCATTCATCAAGAAGACATATACAGATGAACAGAGTTGGGAGGGACCTTGGAGGTCATCTAGTCCAACCGCCCCCCCCGCCGCCCGAGCAGGAGACCCTACACCATTTCTGACAAGATGGCAGTCCAGTCTCTTCTTGAAAGCCTTCAGGGATGGAGCTCCCACAACTTCAACTCCCAGAATTCCCTATGCTTGAGGCCTACCTATACTGCTGTTCGATGTTTCTCAACCTTGGAAACTTTAGATAGATAGATTAACAGAGTTGGAAGGGACCTTGGAGGTCATCTAGACCAACCCCCCGCCCAAGCAGGAGACCCTACACCATTTCTGACAAGATGGCAGTCTGGTCTCTTCTTGAAAGCCTCCAGTGATGAAGCTCCCACAACTTCCGAAGGCAACTTCTGTTCCATGGGTTGATTGTTCTCGCTGTCAGAAAATTTCTCCTTACTTCCAGGTTGAATCTCTCCTTGTTCAGTTTCCATCCATTATTCCTTGTCTGGCCTTCAGGTGCTTTGGAGAATAGCTTGACCCCCCCCTCCTCTCTATGGCAGCCCCTCAAATATTGGAAGACTGCTATCATGTCTCCCCTGGTCCTTCTCTTCACTTAGACTAGCCATGCCCAGTTCCTGCAACCGTTCATCGTATGTTTTAGCCTCATAAAGCATAAGCAACTATGTGATATTAGGCCAGGTTAACTGCCTCCTTATTTAAACATACAGATAGTCCTCAGCATATGACCATTCATTTAGTGACGGTTCAAAGTTTTGAGGATGCTAAAAAGGATGCTAGAATAGAATAGAATAACAGAGTTGGAAGCGATCTTGGAGGTCTTCTAGTCCAAACTTCAGGCAGGAAACCCTATATCAGTGATGGCGAACCTTTTTTTGCTCGGGTGTCAAAAGGGCGCGCACGCGTGTGATAGCGCGCGTGTGCGTGCCCACACCCAAAATGCAATGCCCTCTCCCCTGCGCATGTGCGCACAACCCCCCCTGCGCTGCCCACCCACCCCACCCCCCACGCATGCGCGCAGACCTCACTGAAGCCTCCGGAGGCTTTCCTGAAGCCTGGGTAGGGCGAAAACAGCCTCCCCCCGCCCTCTGAAAGAACAAAAATCAGCTGAAGCTGGAGCTGACATAGGGCAACGCCTCACGTGCCCTCAGATATGGCTCCACGTGCCACCTGTGGTGGTGCCATAGGTTCGCCATCACGGCCAGGGGTGGGTTCTAACTTACCTCGCTGCCGGTTCGCTTCCTCCCGTGCCGCGTGGCTGCGCTGTGCAAAAAAATAAAAAAAACTCCCCCCCCCAAAAAGCCGAAAACAATATGGCAACGCATGCGCAGTGCCAGAAACTCGGCTTCTGTGCATGCGCAGAAGAAGAAAAAAAAACCCGGAAAAAATTCAAAAAATATATATATCAAAAAACAGATGGCGGCGTCCACGGACCAGCACCGACCGAACCAGATCCGTGACGTCATCGTAACGTCACCAGAAGGTCGCTACCGGTTCGGGTGAACCGGTCCGAACCGGGAGGAACCCACCTCTGATCACGGCCCTATATCATTTCAGACAAATGGTTATCCAATCTCTTCTTAAAAACCTCCAGTATTGGAGCACCCACAACTTCTGGAAGCATTGAATGAAATAACTGCATAACACGACTTCTGAAGACAGGCCATTCAACTAGTTAATTGTTTTCATTGCCAGGAAATTTATCCTCAGTTCTAGGTTGCTTCTCTCCTTGATTAATTTCCACCCATTGCTTCTTGTCCTGCCCTCAGGTGCTCTGGAGAATAGCTTGACTCCCTCTTCTTTGTGGCAGCCCCTGAGATATTGGAAGACTGTTATCATGTCACCCCTGGTCCTTCTTTTCATCAAACCAGACATACCCAATTCCTGCAACTGTTCTTCATATGTTTTAGCCTCCAGTCCCCTAATCATCTTAGAAGACCTCCAATGTCCCTTCCATCTCTGTAATTCAGTTTTGTTCTGTCTTTGAGGGAAAAAATAACCTAAGAAAGTCCAGCTGCCTTTTGGAAAAGCACTTTTGGAAGTCGTCTCTTCCCATGACCTTCATAAGAACCCTGCAAGATAGGCCACGATGCCATCCTAAGGCAGGGGTGGGTTCTAACTTACCTCGCTGCCGGTTCGCTTCCTCCCATGCTGCGTGGGCGCGCGTGTGGTTTGCACGCATGCGCAGTGCCGTAAAAAAAATTCCCCAAAAAAAGCCAAAAACAAGATGGCGACGTATGCGCAGTGCTGGAAACTCAGCTTTTGCGCATGCGCAGAAGAAGAAAAAAAGTTTTTAAAAAATGCCCCCCCAAATTTTTTTTCCCAAAAAAAAAAAAAAAATTCCAAAAAAAAGATGGCGCCCATGGACCGGCACCGACCGAACCGGCTCCATGACATCACTGTGATGTCACTAGCGGGTCGCTACTGGTTCGCGCGAACCGGTCCGAACTGGGAGGAACCCACCTCTGTCCTAAGGGCACCAAGTGT
>QLTV01002126.1:553101-563278 GCA_003457575.1 Thermophis baileyi
CCTGGGGAGGCCGTTTTCGCCCTCCCGGAGGCTCGAGAAAGGCCTCCGGAGCCTGGGGAGGGCAAAAAACAGGCCTACCGGAAGTACCGGAAGTCCGGAAATGGGCCCGTTTCTGGCCTCCAGAGGGCCTCCGGAGCCCGGGGGAGGCCGTTTTCGCCCTCCCGGAGGCTCGAGAAAAGCCTCCGGAGCCTGGGGAGGGTGAAAACCCTCCCCCCCCGCCGTGGTGCAGGAGGCCGAGCAGGCCACGCCCCCATGGCCACGCCCACCCAGCAACCGGGCAGAGAACCGGTTGTTACAATTTTTCAATCCCACCCCTGGAGTAATCCCAAAGGTGCTTTTTCGAGAGACAACTGGACCTTTCCGCTTTTTCTTTCGAAGACGTTTCGCTTCTCATCCGAGAAGCTTCTTCAGCTCTGACTGGGTGGTGGGGAATGGAAGGATCCAGTCCGAGCTGGATGAGAAGCGAAACGTCTTCAAAGAAAAACCAGAAATTCCAGTTGCTTCTTGGGGGAAAAAGAAGCACCTTTGGGACAACCATGACCTGGGTGACGGAGAACCTCCACAGACATTTAGAAGAGAGTGTCCAACTCAACGAGACGAAAGCTCATCAACCTAGTCTCAAGGAAGCCTTCTTGACTTCCAAAATACATGAATTCATCAGACCTGCACAAGGTCAAGATGGAAGAGATGTAGTTTATCTGAACTAGTTTGGACAATGTAATCTGATCCTCAAAAACAAGGGACCAAAATCTGGGATTCGTCCAAAGGACGCTTCAGTGGAAGAATAGAATAGAATAGAGTGAGCTGGAAGGGACCTTGGAGGTCTTCTAGTCCACCCCCCTGCTCAAGCAGGAGAACCTATACCATTTCAGATAAGTGACTGTGCAGTCTCTTCTTAAAAAACCTCCAGTGATGGAGCGCCCACGATTTCTGGTGGCAAGCTGTCCCACCGGTTAATTGTCCTCCCTGTTAGGAAGTTTCTCCTCAATTCCAGGTTGCTTCTCTCCTTGATCAGTTTCCCTCCATTGTTTCTTGTCCTGCCCTCGGGTGCTTTGGAGAATAATTGAACCCCCTCTTCTTTGTCCCTCAAGTACTGGAATACTGCTATCATCATCTTCTTTTAATGACCCCATAATCCCTTGCGGGGTGGAGTCTGGGCAAGTGAACGGAGCTGAGTGTTTACTGGCCGGATGCCCTTCCTGTCACCAATGCGGAGTTTTGTTCAAGCAGATATATTCTCATTGTGCCCAGAGAGAGAAATATCTGCCTCTACCTAGGATCGAACTCACAGCCTCCTGATTGTGAGGCGAGAGCTCAACCTCTAGGCCACCGCACCACTCTTGGAATACTGCTATCGTGTCCCCTCTAATTCTTCTTTTCTTTAGACTACTAGCCAGACCCAAAACCTGCGGCCGTTCTTCCTATGTTTTAGTCTCCAGGCCTGTGATCATCTTAGTTGCTGTTCTCTGAACTTTTTCCAAAGCCTCAACATCTTTTTTGTAGTACGGTGACCAAAATTGGCTGCAGTATTCCTAGTGTATATGTATATACCCCCACTGTATATCGGACATTAATACAATTGAGCGAGTCCAGAGCTAGTTCACGAGAAGAGTCCTCCACTCTTCTGCTCACAACAGAATACCTTATGCCACCAGGCTTGAAATTTTGGGACTAGACAACTTAGAACTACGCCACCTTCGGTCTGACTTAAGCGTAGTACACAAAATTATCTGCTACAACATCCTACCTGTCAATGACTACTTCAGCTTCAACCCAGTGGTGAAATCTAAAAATTTTCCCTACCGGTTCTGTGGGTGTGGCTTGGTGGGCGTGGCTTGGTGGTCATGTGACTGGGTGGGCGTGGCTTGGTGGTCATGGTCATGTGACGGGTGAGCTCAAAAACCAAATTTCAAACTTCACACACAAACAACACAAAAGCTACACAACTGACTCAAATACAATGCAAAAGCACACAACTGACTCACACACAATGCTAAAGCACACAAAATGGCCCCTGCAACAACAAGCAGGAACCTCACAGAGCCACAAAGAGCTCAAAAAACAACTTTCACATTTTGTACAAAAATAACACAAAAGCTACTCAACTGACTCCTACACAACTGACTCACACACAATGCAGAAGCAGCTGGACTTCACACAAAATGGTCCCTGCAATAAGCAGGAACCTCACAGAGTCACAGTTCAGTTGAATAGGTAGTTTTAAAGAAATGCTTTAAAAAAGTAAAAAAAAAAAAAAAGGTTCCACATCCCCCTCTCAGCTGATTGTCAAACAGCTGAGACTTTTTTTTAACTTTTTTAAGCATTTTTTTACTACCAGTTCCAGCGAATAGGTAGTAAAAATTGCTTTTAAAAAAGTAAAAAAAAAGGTTCATCAGCTGTGACACGCACACAATAGATACAAACTCAAGGCAAACCGCTCCAAACTCGACTGCAGGAAATACGACTTCAGCAACAGAGTGGTCAATGCCTGGAATTCACTACCTGACTCTGTGGTTTCTTCCCCAAACCCCCAAAACTTTAAGCTTAGACTGTCTACTGTCGACCTCACCCCATTCCTAAGAGGCTTGTAAGGGGGCGTGCATAAGCGCACCAGCGCGCCTACCGTCCCTGTCCTTTTATTCATATCCATTTCCTGTATTCATAATCATGTTTATTCCTATATCTGTTATCTTATACGTGTTTGACAAATGAATAAATAAATAAACTAGGGTTTTATAAATTCATGGCGGATGACTTACCCAACAGCTCTGGCTTCTTGTTGGACAAGATCTGGTAATAGATGTGATAATTCCTCTCAGACTTCAGCTGGAAGATTACTCTGGATTTTTCCAGGAGGTCTAAGGAGAAGACGGAAACGTGGAGAACGACAAAAGGTACCGAGATGGTGAACGAGTGGGGGAAAAATCCAGAAGAACTTTCAAAGAATCCATCAAAGAATTTTGGAAAGAATTTTGGAAACCCAACACTCACAGGTTTCTATGTCGGCTGATGCCAGCTTTCCTGTTGCCCCAAAGTGAATTCGGATGAATTTACCCTGAAGAAGAAGGAGAAGAAAGGAGAAATGGATTGAGAGAAGGTGGAAGTTTGCAAAGGTTAAGCAATAGCAATAGCAATAGCAATAGCAATAGCACTTAGACTTATATACCGCTTTACAGTGCTTTACAGCCCTCTCTAAGCGGTTCACAGAGTCAGCATATTGCCCGCAACAATCTGGGTCCTCATTTTACCCACCTCGGAAGGATGGAAGGCTGAGTCAACCTTGAGCCGGTGAGATTTGAACCGCCGAACTGCAGCTAGCAGTCAGCTGAAGTAGCCTGCAGTACTGCACTCTAACCACTGCGCCACCTCGGCTCAAGGTGGTCACCTCGGCTAAGCACGATGGTCTTGGTACCCCAGAGAGGCCAAAGACCTGCTCCTTTCAGCCCTACTTACAAATCTGGAGGAGTTGTCATTCCTTAAAGTCTTGGCGTTGCCGAAGGCCTCCAGAGCTGGGTTGGCTTGGATGACTTGATCTTCCAAGGTGCCCTGTAGATGGGGTGGAGGGGTGGGGGGGGACATATTGGAACAGGATATATCAAAAGGTTAAACCGTGGTGTTGGAAGAAATGTCCATCTGGATTCAGTTCCAAGTGGGGAGAAAGACACTGGAAACATGGAGGCTGCCCGCGCCCACGGAGACACCGACAGAACCGGCTCCGTGACGTCATCGCCGAGTTACTAACGGTTCTAAAGAACCGGTTAGAACCGGTAGGAACCCACCTCTGGAATAGACCTAGCTATCTCTTTACCTCTTAAGTGCTGACATCTGCTGTGGGCTATTGAGGACGGTGGGGGCTATTAAGAATGAGTCTGCTTCCTGCCTCAAAAAAACAACAACACGTTTCTCCATTTCTCATCCAGGGAAATATAATATTCTTGCCTTTTTAATATTTCCTAGAACATTTCATTTTTCTAGGAGAGGGGTGGGTGCTAACTTCCTACAGTGGCAACTGGACCCAAGTTTATTCAATGGAGATGTTTCATTTTTGTGGGGGGGGGAGAATTAATACATCCCAACGACTCTCTCTATGCCTAACCCCAAAATTTTCATTTTGCACTGAAGTTACTTGGATGAGTCATGAAACGTCTCAGCTTAATAAACTTCGACCCAGTTGCTGTGATTTAACCCCTTTTTACGTACTTTTGGCCCTGAATCTCTGAGTCTAGAACCGGATTTCTTGGTACCGTGAGAACATGAGGTCATACAGAATAACAGAGTTAGAAGGGACCTTAGAGGTCTTCTAGTCCAACCCTGACAACTGAGGACACCCCTGACTCCCCCCAGTCAGACCACTCCGAATTAGCGGTCCCCTATTGGGCTCACTGGTTTCTCTTCCCACATGCCTTTCCCCGTACCCACTTTGTACTTAAACCTACTTGTGGAGGCCTTCATCTCTAGCACTTTCTGTTCACAGAATAATAGGGTTGGAAGGGACCTTTGAAGGTCTTCTAGTCCAACCCCCTTTCAAGCAGGAGATCTTGTACTATTACGTGCCCAATCTCTTCTTGAAATCCTCCAGTGATGGAGCACCCACAACTTCTGAAGGCAAGCCGTTCCACTGAATAATTCTTACTGTTAGAACATTTCTCCTTAGTTCTAGATTGCTTCTCTCCTTGATTCGTTTCCATCCATTGTTTCTGGTCCTGCCTTCTGGTGCTTTGGAGAATAAGTTGAGCCCCCTCTTCTTTGTGGCAGCCCCTCAAATACTGGAACACTGCTATCATGTCACCCCTGGCCCTTCTTCTCATTAAACTAGACAGACCCCATACCAGCAACCGTTCTTCATATGTTTTAGTCTCCAGGCCTTTGATCGTCTTAGTTGCTCTTCTCTGCACTTTTTCCAAAGTCTCAACATTTTTTTATAATGTGGTGCCTCCATACTTTCTTGAGAAGATCCTTGCAAATCTTGAAGGATGTGACTGGTGTAACACAGAATTTTCTACTGTGGTGGCCTGTGGATATCATGGACTATGACTTTCAGCCTTCCTAGTCATTGGCCTAACTGGTTAGGGCTGAGTAAATGGGTGTAAGATGTAGCCCAGCTTTGGATATGTAACTCTATAGTAGTCTTCTTCAACCTTGGGAACATTAAGAGGGGTGGACTTCAACTCCCAGAATTCTCCAGACAGCCTTGTCAGGGTGGAGATTTCTGGGAGTTGAAGTCTACACATCTGGAATTGTCCTACTCAAAACACCCTCCTTGTTTACAACACTGTTTCTCAACCTTGGCCAAGTTTAAGAGGAGTGGACTTCAACTCCCAGAATTCCCCAGCCAGCCTTGCTGGCTGGGGAATTCTAGGAGTTGAAGTCCACTCCTCTTAAATTTGGCCAAGGTTGAGAAACATTGAACTGGAGTATAGGTAGTCCTGAAGCACAGGGAATTCTGGGAGTTGTAGTCCACCCCTCTTAAAGTTCCCAAGGTTGAGAAACATCGGACTGGAGTATAGGTAGTCCTCAAGCACAGGGAATTCTGGGAGTTGAAGTCCACTCCTCTTAAAGTTCCTGTTGTGGCCTGTTGGCCGCCGGCCCCTCCAGCTGCCAAATCAGAGGAGGAAGAGGTGGAGTCAGGGTCAGCATCAAGGCAACCTGAGAGCTCCGAGGGGGAAGAGGGAATGGAGCTGGCAGAGAGAGAGAGAGACAGAGGTGGAGCCTGGGCCGTCCGTCAGCCCTCAAATGGAGAGTCAACAGCCCTCAGGTCTGGAGGTGGCTGATGAGGAAGAGGAGGAACAGCTGGGTCCAGTGCCTGACGTGCGGATGCACAGAAGGCAGAGGAGAGGAGAGCAGTGGAAATCTATGGGCCAGTCCTTGGGAAGGAAGAGCCACCGCTGCTAGCGAAGCCCCACCCTAGCTCTGGGGATAAAAGGCAGGGGGCGGAGACGAATAGGTATGGCAGACAACTATTCATCTTCCGGCTGGACGGACTTGTTAGCCTGTGGTGAGAGAGAAACTTTTTGCCGGGGCCGCCGGCGCTCCTAATTAAAGGAATCTTTGAGTTCACTTCAGAGGGTTGGTCGTGTTTGGGGAGCTGGGTCAGAACAGTTCCCAAGGTTGAGAAGCAGCGAACTGGAGTATAGGTAGTCCTCAAACCTAGGGAATTCTGGGAATTGAAGTCCACCCCGCGTCTTAAAGTTTGCGAGGTCCGGCCTTGAATGATATGTATGTATGTGACTGTTAATTGGTTTTCTTATATTTTATGATGTTTTTAAATGTATTTTCTATTCCCTGTTGTAAGCCACCCAGAGTCCTTCGGGAGTTGGGCGGCATAGAAATACAATTAATTCAATTAAATTAAATTAAATTTCCCAAGGTTGAGAAACACCGCCCGATTGGACGCTCACCTTCCCCGTTGCAGCTGCTTGGTCTTTCTTGCTACGGTCCCCAATGGCAGCGATGACTGCAAAATATTGGATGACCCGCTTGGTGTTCACCGTCTTCCCAGCACCGGATTCTCCGCTACAGGTAGGAAAAACAACACTTATTTCATTACGGCCCGATTTATGGGACAGTTTTTATGCGGGCGGTAAACAAGATCATCATTCCCAGCCGGTTTCCGATAAGCAAACTTGATGGTGGAGGCCGGGATTCGTTTAACGACCATGTGATCCACTTAACAACTACAGCGATTCGCTTAACAACCGTGGCAAACAAGTTGCAAAATGGGGCTTGGCTCAGGTAACAACTGTCTCGCTCAGGTAGGGAAAGTACCCATTGCAGTACTGTCTGTACATAAGCAGGAATTATTCAACGCGGGAGATATCAGAAAGCGAAGCTAGGTCAGATCTGATCGGTAGAGGCAGTCCTCGACTTACAACAGTTCATTTAGTGACCGTCCGAAGTTGCAACGCCGCTGGAAAAAAAGGGACTCGTGACCGTTTTTCAGACTTATGACCGTCACAGCATCCCCGTGGTCACGTGGTTTACATTCGGATGTTTGACAACTGACTCATATTTATGACGGTCGCAGTGTCCCGGAGTCACGTGATCCCCTTTTGCGAACGTCCGAAAAGCAAAGTCCCATGAAGAAGCCAGATTCGCTTAACGACCGTGTTCCTAACTTAAAGACTGCAGTGATTCACTTAACAACTGTGGCGAGGAAGGTTGTAAAACGAGGCAAAATTTCACTTAATAACTGTCTCGCTTAGCAACAGAAATTTTGGCTTCAATTGTGGTCGTAAGTCGAGGACTACCTGCAATTGGATGGGAGACCAAATCTAACCCTATCAATTATTGTCTTTTATATATGCTTAATACTAAATAATCCAGCACCATTTGCCAACCCAGCTCCTGCAAATGGGTAGGGATCCCAGATCCATAAACAAATGTTATTATGTCCACAAAACTTCATGCTAGGTTAAAGACTGAAGAAAACCACTTTAATTTCACTGTGAGAAGGAGACTCAAAATGGAAAACAAGTTCCATGGGATGGGAAGACAACTAAAGAGCATTGTGAAAGATCTCAAGGCAAGAGATGGGACTTACGTGATAAGAATGGACTGGTTCTCCCGATCTAGGCAAGAGAAAGAAAAAAGGTTAGAAAAGAAAGGGAGAAACATGAAAGCAAGGGAGGAAGAGCAGAAGGAGAAAATAGACGAGGAAGGGAAGAAGAAGATAGACAAGAAGGAAGGGGAGGAAGGGAAGAAGGACGAAGGGAAGAGGAAAGGGAGACAGACAAGGGGAAAGAGAAGGAGAAAGAGAAAATAGACGAGGAAGGGAAGAAGAAGAAGAAGAAGGTAGCCAAAGAGGAAGAGGAGGAAGAGGAGAAGATGGACAAGGAGGAAGAGGAAAGGAAGAGGGGAAGGAGACAGACAAGGAGGAAGAGAAGGAGAAAATAGACGAGAAAGGGAAGAAGGAGAAGATTGACAAGGAAGAAGGAGAGGAAGGGAAGAAGAAGAAGGAGACAGACAAGGAGGAAGAGAAAAGGAAGAGGAGAAGATAGACAAGGAGGAAGAGGAGAAAATACACGATGAAGGGAAGAAGAAGAAGATTGACAAGGAAGAAGGGGAGGGAGGAAAGAAGAAGACAGACAAGGAGGAAGAAAAGGAGAAGAAGGAGAAAATAGACAAGGGGGAAGAGGGGGAAAAGAAGAAGGAAAAGGTAAATAAAGAGGAAGAGGAGGAAAAGAAGGAAAAGATTGACAAGGAGAAAGAGCAAGAAGAGGAGGAGATAGAAGGAGGAAGAGAAGGAGGAGAGAAAAGAGGAAGAGGAGGAAGAGAAGAAGATAAAGAGGAAGAGGAGAAAGAGAAGGTAGACAAGGAGGAAGAACAAGAAGAGAAGGAGAAGATAGAGAAGAGGAAGAGAAGGAAGAGAAAGGTAAGAGGGAGAAGAAGAAGAAGAGGGAGGGAAGCTAGACAAGAAGGAAGAGGGGGAAGAGAAGGAAGAGAAGGAGAAGATAGACAAGGGTGGAGGAAAGGAAGAAAAACAAGGAGGAAAAGAAGGAGAAGATAGACAAGGAGGAAGAAGAGAAGAAGAAGACAGACGAGCAAGAAGAGGAAAAAAGGAGAAGGTAAACAAGGAGGAAGAGAGACAGAGAAGAAGGAGGAGAAATAGACGAGGAAAAAAAGAAGGAGAAGATAAAGAGGAAGAGGAGTAAGAGAAGGAGAAGAAGATAGACAAGGAGGAACATTTGACTTTCTGAAACCTTCGTTCTTCTCTGATGACAACCAGGTGCCTCCTTCTGGCTCCCTGGTCCTCCTTTACCTGTCAGGTCCTTTACCTGTCAACATGTACTGATAGGCATTGTCGGATATGGAGAAGATGTGAGGAGGAGCTTCACTCCGCTTCTTCCCTCGATAAGCGCCCACCACCTCCGCGTTGTAGACGGGCAACCACTTGTAGGGGTTGATCGTCACACAGAAGAGCCCAGAGTAGGTCTGGAGAAGAAGAGAACGAAGAGAAGTGAAGTTCTGAAGGTCTTCCTGGACTATGGAAGAACCTCCAAGCATGGGGAGAGGACAATTGATTTCTTCCTTAGATGAATGCCCACCTTCTCTCTGGAGAAGTGCTCCTCAACCTTGGGAATTTTAAGACCGTGGACTTCAACTCCCAGAATTCCCCAACCAACCATAGTTGGTAGTTGAGGACTATCTGCATTGTTGCTGTAACTGGGATGGCTTCCGAACACACAACCCCACCTGTGTTTTGCTCATCACCCCCATATCCCTGCAGGGTAGGAAGAAGGACCACCTCGCAAAGGGTTGTGGCCTGTTGGCCGCCGGCCCCTCCAGCAGCCAAATCAGAGGAGGAGGAGGCGGCGTGGGAGTCAAGGTCACCATCAAGGCAACCTGGGAGCTCCGAGGGGGAAGAGGGAATGGAGCTGGCAGAGAGAGAGAGACAGAGGCGGAGCCTGGGCCGTCCGTCAGCCCTCAGATGGAGAGTCAACAGCCCCCAAGTCTGGAGGTGGCTGATGAGGAAGAGGAGGAACAGCTGGGTCCAGTGCCTGATGTGCGGATGCACAGAAGGCAGAGGAGAGGAGAGCAGTGGAAATCTATGGGCTGATCCTTGGGACGGAAAAGCCACCGCTGCTAGCAAAGCCCCACCCTAGCTCTGGGGATAAAAGGCAGAGAGCGGAGATGAATAGATGTGGCAGGCTACTATTCATCTCCCGGCTGGCTGGACTTGTTAGCCTGCGGTGAGAGAGAAGCTTTTTGCCGGGGCTGCCGGCACTCCTAATTAAAGGAATCTTTTGAGTTCACGTCAGAGGGTTTGTCGTGTTTGGGGAGCTGGGTCAGAACACAAAGTCATCCCTCCCCGTTCCTTGGCTTACGTAGATCATCCAGGCAGCGTAGCGATCCTTCAGGTTGTAGAGCACGGCCGGTTCGTGCAGGAAGGTCAGCATGGCCATGTCCTCGATCTTGTCGAATTTGGGCGGGTTCTGCTGCATAATTTGGTCTTCTTTGACCGTCACCGTCTGCCAACGAGAAGGAAGCGGATCTTGAGGTCAGACAGGCCTCCCCGCGAGAACAGGGCTCCCTTTCCTCAATCCTACCTTGACTCGTGACGCTACTCTTTGAGTCCTGCATCAGGCACGAAAGTTGGCTGTGTGACTCTGGGCCAATCACCAGGAGACGGGGAGTTCTAGTCCCACCTCCAGCATGAAAGGTGACTGGGTGACTGTGG
>QLTV01002127.1:20889-33922 GCA_003457575.1 Thermophis baileyi
CCCGGCGGGGGAAGGGGAAGATAGGGGAAGGGGGGGGGGAGGAGGAGGAGGAGGAGGAGGAGGAGGAGGAGGAGGAGGTGAGGTCCTTGGTGCTCTCTAAGCTGGGTGATTTTCTTGCAGATGTTTCATGACTCAACTAGATAATATCATCAGTGCTGGAAGGGAGGGGGTTTGGGAAGAGGAGGAGGAGTAGGAGGAGGAGTGTGATTGGGGGAATTACATATTTCATAGGTTTGCTGTTAATGGCTGGATCTTTGGGTTTGATTTTGATCAATAAAAGTGTCCTACCAAGAATAAAAATAAATAGCAGACTTGGACTACAGCTGCTGATTAAAATATCCAGAAATTCACAAGGAGGGTGTCTCCTCCCTCCAGCTCCAGCAATGCATCTTCAGCCCCTTTTATTGGGGAAGGGACATTTGCCAGTGACCTTGGAAGAGGGTCCTGCTTCCAGACTTAGCAAGATCTTCCAGCTTCTCGGGGGGGGGGACATAAGAAGGACAGGGAACCCCAGCAAAGGCATTATCTGAATGGAACCATGATCCTTGCCCATTGTAGCAAGACAATGCAGCTTGACTGGACACCCATTTGTCTGAAATAGTATAGGGCAGTGATGGAAAACCTTTTCGGCACCAAGTGGCCAAACCGGAACGCGCATGCATGTGCGCACGGTGGAGTGCCGGAAACCCGAACACCAGCTGGCCAGTGCGCATGTGCATGCCAGCCAGCTGGTCTTTGGGTTTCTGGCATGCGCATGCATGCTGGCCAGCTGGTCTTCGCATGCCCTGGAGCACCGGAAACTCGAAGACCAGCTGGCCGGCGTGCACATGCCTGTTTTTTGGCTGTTTTTTGGGCCATTTTCAGGCCATTTTCCAGGCCATTTTCCAGGCTGGTTTTTTTTGGGACATTTTCAGGCCATTTTTGGCCCAAAAATGGCCTGAAAATGGCCGAGAAAATGGCCAAAAAACAGCCTGAAAATGGCCCAAAAAAGGCCCCCAAAAGTCCCAAAAAACGGCCTGGTTTTTGGCCGTTTTGGGGGCCATTTTCAGGCCATTTTCTGTCACTCCAGTGCCCGCAAAGACCACATGCATGCCGGAAACCAGAAGAGCAGCTGGTGATGGCGCGTGTGCCCACAGAGAGGGCTCTGCGTGCCACCTCTAGCACGCGTGCCATAGGTTCGCCATCACGGGTATAGGGTCTCCTGCTTGAGCAGGGGTTGGACTAGAAGACCTCTAAGGTCCCTTCTTATTCTTTCAAAGGAACCTGACCTTATCCTGGATCAGCACATTCTGCCCGAGAAGGTGGGCGAGCACCCAGGTGCCAACAGGCCAGCTGCAGAGCTGGGGGCAGAGGCTTTGGCACGCCACGTACAGCAGAAGCTCTGAGAGCACAAGAGCGTTCCTGACCTATTTGATGGGCCTTCAGCCCATCCGCCCCATAGATGAAGCCTTGTTCGGCTGGGTGGAAGCTTCCAGCTCCTTCTCTTGCAACCCAGAGCTCCTCTCGGCCAACTTTCCTTCCAGAAGATCCAACAGTCTGGAGCTTTGCTGAGCCTCCACAGGACTTTCCAGAGGGCAGCTGCTTGGATGCTTCCACCCTTTGCCCCAGGTAATACTTTCATCTTCCAACCTGAATATTTGCCTCCAAAAAGAGGCAGCAGGTACCCCTTTAGGCAGGGATTTCCACACCTGGGCTTGGTTGTTTCCTCGCAGATGATTCATTACCCAGACTAGGGAACATCATGAGCAGTCATGACCACTGACGATGTTCCCTAGTTTGGGTCATGAAATGTCTGCAAGAAAATAACTGAGCACCAAGGACCCCACACTACTGCTGCCGCTACTACTGCTGCTGCTACTACTACTACTACTACTATACTACTACCTTCTAGACCTGATGATGTTACCTAGTTGTGTCATGGAACGTCTGCAAGAAAACCACCGAGCTCAGTGAGCACCAAGGATCCCACAGTCCTCTCCCTCCCCTCCTCCTCTCCATAGCCCTGTCCCTTCTAGCATTGATGATGTTGACCTAGTTGGGTCATGAAACATCTTCAAGCAAACAACTGAGCACCAAGGACCCTACACTCCTCCTCCTCCTCCTCCATTCTAGCACTGATGGTGTTACCTAGTTGAGTAATGAAACATCTGAAAGAAAACCACCAAGCTCAGAGCACCAAGGACCGCACAGTCCTCTTCCTCCTCCTCCTCCTCCTCCTCCTCCTCCTCCTCCCCCCCCCCCCCCCCCCCCCCGCGACCCCCTCCTCCACCTCGGGGGGGCCTCCTCCTCCTCCTCCTCCTCCTCCTCCTCCTCCTCCTCCTCCTCCTCCTCCTCCTCCCTTATAGCACTGATGATGTTCCCTAGTTGGGTCATGAAACATCACCAGGAGACGGTGAGTTCTAGTCCTGCCTTAGCCAAGAAAGCCAATCACCAGGAGGTTGGGAGTTCTAGTCCTGCCTTAGGCACAAGTTGTTGCTAAATGTTGCATTTGCCTTCATTAGAAGTATTTGCATTATTTTCAGGCCAATTTTCAGTTTTGTCTTCCTTGTTCCTGATTTCTGGGGTGTTAGACATTCTCCTCTTTTGAGTCACCCACAGATTTATTAACGTTCCCCCCACCTTCCATTAAAATTATTGATAAAAAATACTTTGGGAAAATAATGTTTGTCTGCGGGGGGGGCACACTTCCTCCTCCTCCTCCCTCCTTTCAAAGAATCAGGTGCTTGGGGCCCCCCTTTCTCTCCCCCAGGCCTTTGATGATCCTTCACCAGGAACTTAAAGTGTGTGCAGTGCCTGATATAAACCCGGAATGTCTTTCCCTTTGCAAAGGTAAGTTTTTTCCTGCGATGGACAAGATGTTCTTTTCGCTCCCAAAC
The DNA here is from genome assembly GCA_003457575.1 of Thermophis baileyi. Taxonomy (NCBI): domain Eukaryota; kingdom Metazoa; phylum Chordata; class Lepidosauria; order Squamata; family Dipsadidae; genus Thermophis; species Thermophis baileyi. Next base: position 23,766 of record QLTV01002127.1, read on the forward strand.
TGGCCAGTTCACGGACTTCAGAACCCTCCCCCAAGATGCTGTGATCTCTGAATTTAAGCTGTTTCCCAGACAACCTGGAGGGTAATCGCATCCCACTGAAGCGGTGCCAGTACTTCTCCACTGTCAAAGCCCGAAAGGGTGAATTTTGATTCGGAGTCACACTAAAACAGGAATGCGAAAAGCATGGCCAAAGTTTTAGATGTTGAGAATTGAGCGTTTCAGTTAAGTTGCCTTTGCTGAGGAACTTTGGTTTCAATAGACAAGAATATTTGTACCAACGAAGGCGAATCTGCGTGTCCCAGGATCCAAGCTGGGTTGGTCACCGAGATCAGAGGTTTTGCCTTCCGAGCTTTTGGACTTGTGTTGGAGCTCATCCTCAGGGAAATTCTCTCTAGCAGACATAGATGTTCCCTCCAGCACGAGTCCAAAAGCTCGGAAAACAAAACCTCTGGTCCAGGTGACCGACCCAGATCGGATCCTGTAGAATATTTGTAGCTGTGCACAGATGATGTTCCCTAGTTTGGTAATGAAACATCTGCAAGAAAACAACACCAAGGACCCCATAGCTCTCCCCTCCTCCTCCCCCTCCTCCTCCTCCTCCGCCGCCCCCACCCCCCAACCCTTGATTGGTGACTGGACCTCAGCTTGAGCAAGATTTGGATTCTGTTCCTTGTTCTCATGAGGTCCATGGCTGTGCTCCTCCTCCAGGCTTCCCTGGTGCTCTGGGCCAACCTCTGCATGACCTCTGGAGACCTTGGTGAGTGAGGTCAACCGAAGGGGGAAACAGGAAGGCTGGGGGTTCAGCCTCCCTCCCTCCTTTCTTTTGCCAGCTTTTGAACCCAGGGCTCCCTTGTTCTCTGTGCCACCTCCTTCTTCCTGTTTTATGTGTCCAGGAATCTGCATCCTCCCTCCTGATGGAGGCCTCTGCTACACCCTGCAAGAACGGTGGTACTTTGACTACGAGAAGAAGACCTGCCTGCCCTTCTCCTGGACCGGATGCGGAGGAAACGAGAACAATTTCGAAAGTTGGCCTGAATGCCAGAAAGCCTGCAGCCATTACAGTTAAGTGGGAGGGCCGATCCCACCTGGGCTGAGCAGAGGCTGTGGGATCAGGCTGTCTAGCAGGGGTTCCCCACCTCGGCTACTTTAAGGCATGTGGACTTCAACTCCCAGCATTCCCTAGAAAGGAGGAACTTTCTGACAGAACAATCAACCAATGGAACAGAAGTTGCCTTTGGAAATTGTGGGAACTTCATCACTTGAGACTTTCAAGAAGAGACTGGACTGCCATTTGTCAGAAATGGTGTAGGGTCTCCTGCTTGAGCAGGAGGTTGGACTAGATGACGTACAAGGTCCCTTCCAACTCTGTTAATCTAATCTAATTCCCTGTCAGCAGAGCTGCAATCTGTAACCTGCCAATCGTAACTGTCAAAGACCAGCTTTGATTTAGAATGTATCCCATTAGCCTGTAATGTTTTTTAACACATTCCTTAGTTGTTAATTTTTGTTTCATTTGTGAACTTCTTGAATGTCTTTTAGATCCAGAAGAATTAGCACTGTTGATTGTCCCAATTCACTCTACATCTGTTCCCTGATCCTGTTCTATATGAGCATCTGGGTGGGTGGGTAGATGGATAGAAAGAGAGATGGATGGATGGATGGAGAAAGGGAGATGGAGAGAGAGAGGGAGATAAAAGGATGGATGGATGGATGGATGGATGGATGGATGGATGGATGGAGAGAGGGAGATGAAGGGATGGATGGATGGATGGATAGAGAAGGTGGATGGATGGATGGATGGATAGAGAAGATGGATGGATGGATGGATGGATGGATGGATGGAAGGAAGGAAGGAAGGAAGGAAGGAAGGAAGGAAGGAAGGAAGGAAGGAAGGAAGGAAGGAGAGCTGGAAAGGTGGAAAGAGGCAAATGGAGAGAGGGGGTAGATAAATGGATGGAGGGATGGAGGGAGGGATGGATAATGAAAAGAGAGAGAGATGTATAAATGGAGAAAGATGGGATGGATGGAGAGAGAGGGAATGAGTTACACAGACAAAGAAGGGCTGAGCTTCTGGAACAGAATCCTTTGGGGGGCAGGAAGCGGAGGCCATAACCCCCACCCACTTTAAAAGACACAGCAATTGCACCTCTTCCCTCTGAACTCTTTTGATTGGTCAACTTGCTTCCTCTTGTCTAGACGGATATTTGGACCTTGGAGTTTGTTTTGACCTAGGCTTAACAGAATCACGAAACAGACTCCTTCTCCCAAAAAAAACCCTTTTTATTTGGCTAATGTGAATTCCTCGCATTCACATCCAGCAAAATCCCAGCAAGAAGCCTTTCTAGGTTTAATTGCAACAACAGACCTTATCAGTCCTTGGATAGTTGCCAGGCAGATAGCTTCCAAGCGCAACACTGTACAATGAAATACTTGGCAAGGAGTCTCTGTGAGGCACAAACTCAGATACACAAATCTTCACACTAATAAACGAACTAATTGTCCCCTGCAAATACCACTCCCCTTTTGCTCCTATTTATTTTCTATGGGAGTGGCCATTCAGCATCCACTTGTGCCTTTACTCCTGAGTCAACCCCGTTCTTTAATTGTTCCCATGTCCTGACAGCTCTGCGCATGCGCACATCGGGAACAGGCTCCAGCTGTTCTTGTACCCCACTTATCTCCGACTCTGAAGGTAGCTGATAACTGTCGGATGGCCATGGTCCCATCTCTGCCTCCAATGCAGAGCACTCATCAGAGCCTTCCCCAGACTCCAGGACTGGCCCATGTTCCTCCCCAACCTCCTCACTGTCCGAGGCTGCCACCAGCTCTGCTGGCCGCTGGTGGGCCACAACAGAGTTGCTCATTGGATTCTGGACTCATAGCTTGGCTTGGTTACCATGTGTGGACTTTGGACTGTGCCTGGATTTCGGACTTTGTGTGTGTGGATTTGTGGACTTGTACCTCCACTCTTAGACTTGTGACTCTTTGCCTAGACGGAACAGTACTGGACACAACATAACTTCACATTTGGTGTGAGTGGGAATCTGGGGAAGGTGAGAAGATCCAGAAGGAGGAGATGGCCATGTGCAACCTTCATGGTGTCTGAACAGCAGGAGTGCCAGGCTGGGTTGGACGGATGGACCTTTCAATCCTGCTTTGAGGAAGCGAGAAGATCCATTGCAGGCGAAGAGACACACTTTTTCTACACTTACAGATTTACAGATTAACAGAGTTGGAAGGGACCTTGTAGGTTATCTAATCCAACCCCCTGCCCATTTCTGACAGATGGCAGTCCAGGTTCTTCTTGAAAGCTTCCAGTGATGAAGCTCCCACAACTTCTGAAGGCAACTTCTGTTCCATCGGTTGATTGCTTTCCCTGTCAGAAAATTCCTCCTTATTTCGAGGTTGAATCTCTCTTGTTAGATAGGCGCTGGAAAAGAATAGCCAAGGCGAGAAACCGTTCAGCACTTTATTAAGGCTAGCAAGAGCTCACAGCAGACTACCGGCCGGCTGCAAGGGGAGCCGCTTTTAAGGGTTTCCTCGCAGACGGCTGGCCATTGACAGTGCTTCAATTCTCCTGCCGCTGACTAAGCCAATCAGCGGCGGGCATGTAAATACTCACTCGTACGTCAGTACGTAACACCCCTCCCCTCTTAGTTCAGCAATTGTCCAATCAGTATTCGGTAAAGGTAACATAGTCACGTAAGTAGCCGGGTCGCCAAATCATCCGACTGGGCCTGCGCGGTTCAGTTCCTAGTGCGTTCTCACCAAGTGCAGACATGGTCTCTGTCGCTCCATCCTCGCTCCATGGAAATATCTGGAACTGGCCTCCAGGCATGGCGGCTGAAAACTCCGCTTCCTTGTCCTCTGGTCCCGGTTGACGCCGCTGGATCCTGCTGGATCCCGGTAGGTGTTCACGCCCCCCAGTCGGGCTTGAGCTAGGCGATCTGTGGTATGTTTTAGTCAGGGCCTGGTCTTCGTTCTGTATGTCTGTGCGCCCGTAACTGTATGGTCGGCGGGGTGGAGACCCGCATTGTTCTGTGGTTGTCGGAATCGCTCTGGGGTTTGGCTCTTCATCTGTTTGCCTTAGCCACGAGTCTCTTACTCTGGTCCTGAGTTGGTCAATGTGACGCCTCCATATTCTGCCGTCTTCCAGCCGGACCCTGTAGGACTTTGGACCGGTCATTTTGGTGACAGTTGCCTTGATCCACTTCGGGTCCCCCGAGAAGTTTTGTGCAAAAATGAGGTCGTCTGCGGCTAGTGTCTGGGTAGCCTTATGCGACTCCAGTGGCTTGTCCGGGTTGTATGTCAGGTTGAGCCAGTCCAGTTGGGATCGTAGCCTCCTTCCCATTAATAGCTCTGCCAGGCTGCGGTTGGTAGCTGCGCTTGGCGTTATGTGTTGGGCCAGCAGGAATTGGTCGATGCATTCCTGCCAGCTTCCTGGGCCCATTCTTGTCAACGTCTCTTTTGTCATTCGCACCATCCTTTCAACCTGACCATTGCTCGCCGGCTTAAAAGGCGATACGAGTACGTGTCTGATTCCTAGGTTTGCCAGGAATACCTCCATCTGTCAGGCCATCAGCTGGGGCCCATTGTCTGACACCAGAGTGTCCGGTAGTCCGTGGGTTGCGAACAATCTTTGCAAAGCCTTAATGGTGGCGTCGGTAGTCGTTGACGGCATGTTGACTACCTCCAGCCACTTGGAGTAGGCATCCACTACTATTAAGAATGTCTGACCTTCCATTGGCCCGGCGAAATCTATATGGATCCGTGACCATGGTGCGTTGGGGGTTTCCCATTCCACTGGGCTGGACTTCTGGGGTACTGGTCTGGTTTCCTGGCTACCCATTCGGTTATGTCTTTGTCCAGGTGTGGCCACCACAGATAGCTTCTTGCCAGCGCTTTCATTCTCACGATCCCTGGATGCCCAATATGTAAGGTCCTGATCACTCTCTTCTGGAGTGCCAGCGGGATCACAACTCACTCCCCCCATAATAAACAACCTTTTAAAACTGACAGTTCCTGTTATTTATTTTTGAATGTTCTAAATTCTTCCCCTTCTTCCTCCTGTGGCCACCCCCTCAACACCCAGTTCATTACTTTGGAGAGCACCCTGTCTTTGGCTGAGTGCTCTGCGATGTCTCGGGATGTGACGGGGCTGGTCCGCTCTATGTCAACAAGCAGGATTTCGGCCACAGGATCGGGGTCTTGTACCAGGTCAGGTTCAGGGCAGTGGCTGGGAGCGTCTGCGTGGGCGATGCTCTTTCCGGGTCGGTGGAGGAGCGTGTAACTGTACCCCGATAGGAAGATGGACCAACGCGTCAGTCTAGGGGACATGTATTGAGGTGTCCGGAGGTTGCCGGCAAGTAGACCCAGTAGCGGCTTGTGATCTGTGATTAGGTCGAACTTGCGTCCATAAAGGTATTCATGGAAGCACTTGATGCCTGCCACTGCTGCAAGCGCTTCCTTATCTAGCTGGCTGTAATTGCGTTCAGCTGGGGATAGGGTCTTTGAGTAAAATGCTATGGGGGCTTCTGAGCCGTTGGGCAGTTTATGGCTCAGTACTGCCCCCACTCCAAAAGGGGAGGTGTCGCACGTTAGTTGCAGGGGGAGGGTCTCACTGTATTGAATCAGGACGCTGTCTGACAAAAGTAGGTCTTTTACTGCAGTGAAAGCGTCTGCCTCTCTTTTCCCCCACATCCACGTGGCTGTCTTTCCCAGGAGTCTATGCAATGGCTCCACAATGGTTGCTTTCTGTTGTAGAAAAACGGCATAGAAATTTAAAAGTCCTAGAAATGCTTGTAGTTCAGTTTTGTTTCTGGGGGCTGGCGCTTCTTTGATGGCCTTAATTTTTTTCTCTGTGGGTCTTATGCCGGACCCATCTATAAGGAACCCCAGGAACTCGACGCTGGTGACTCCTATTTTGCACTTCTCTTTTTTAACTTTAAGCCCCCGCTCTTGGAACCGTCCTAAGATGAGTCGTAGCCGTTCGATTAATTGGTCTTCTGAGTCCCCTGAGATGAGGACGTCATCAAAGTAGGGGACTACTCCGGGGATGCCGTTTAGTAGCCATTCCATTAGGCATTGGAATAGGCCAGGGGCTACGCTGACCCCAAACTGTAGTCTATTGCACTTGAATGCACCCCTATGGGTGACAATCGTTTGTGCCTCTGCTGTGGCGCAATCGACAGGCAACTTGGGCCAGGTCTAATTTAGCAAATATTTTCCCGTTGCCCAGGGAGTGTAACAAATGCTGAACAACGGGCACGGGGTATGCGTTTGGCTGTAGGGTTCTGTTAATGGTCCCTTTATAGTCTGTGCAGATGCGGATGGACCCATCTGGTTTCATTGGTGTGACAATAGGGGTTTCCCACGTGGCATGTTCTACTGGTTCCAATACCCCTTGGGCTACTAGCTTGTCCAGCTGCTCATCGCCTTTAGGTCGGAGCTCAAAAGGGACTCTACAGGGCTTAAGCCTTATTGGAGTTATGCTGGGGTCTAGGCTAAATGATATGGGCTTGCCCTTATATTTACCTAGACTTCCATTGAAAACTGTCTGGAAGTCTGCAAGAAGTTCATCCAGCTTGTCCCCTCTCAGTTGGTGCAGTCCCATGATGCCGATGTTGAGCGGCTTGAGCCATTCCACCCCATCAATGTTGGCCGGTGTCCTTCGACGACGGTGAGGTGCAGGTTCCCTTTAAAGTCTTTGAATGCGACTGGGACTTCTGCCCTTCCCAGAACTTGAATCCGGTTTCCGTGGAAATCAGTGAGGTGGAGGTCTAATGGCTTTAATTGTTTTTTGGTGATGTATGGCATTAATTGCTTCAACGTGCCCCATGCCATAATCGTGAATATGGAGCCGGTATTGAGCTCCATGTCGCATGGCAGCCCATCTATGGCCATGGTGACCACGAACTTTTCACTCTGTTTGGCGCTGGTGTGTCCAACAGAGGTGTGGTACATGCCCCTTGTCTCCTGGGATCCATAATCATCCCTTCTTCTGCCCTTCTGTGTTCCGGAGCAGTTTTGTGCTTGCTTCCCTGGTCCCATGGGTGGTTTGGGCTGCATTAGGGTTGCTTGGTATTGTGCTGGTTGCGTGGCTCTACAAGCCTCGGCGATGTGGCCGCGCTTTTGGCATCGGTAGCAAATGGCATCCCTGAATCTACAGGTAGCCCTGGGATGGCCCCCTAGGCAGCTGGCACACTGGGGCTGCCTTTTAGTAAAGTCTGGGGCTTACCCTCTTATTTTGATGGATTCTGAAGACTTGGTCATCGTCCTCATTGTCGTCTTCCTCCTCCTCTGGTTCCAGAAACTCTGTTCGACGGTCCGCCACTCTCTGTGTTAGGTGGATGCCGCTGGTCTTCTGGACGCTAGCTGCAGAGGTGTCCGAGGATTCAGCAGCCCTTGCTTCCTCGACTACATCTTTAAAGTTGGCGCCCCTCCGAATTAGAAGTTTCTTTTGTAGGTTGAGATCACTCATACCTAGAATTATACGATCTTTCATCATCTCCTCCGGGTTGATGAATTCGCATCTGGATGCGATCTCCCGGAGGCTGGCAACAAAATCGTTGATGGTTTCCCCTTCTTTCTGGCATCGGTGATAGAAATCATTTCTATGCACCATCGGGGTGTCAGAGGGAGCAAAATGGTCTTTTAAGGCTGTTTGTAGTGTGGACCAGGATATTGATTCAATGTCCGTTGGTGCCACTAGGGTTTCAGCCAGTCTATACGTTTTGGGTCCGCAGTAGGTGAGGAAGAGAGCCCTCTTCCTATTGTCCGGCAAGTCTTGGAAGTTGTTAGCTTCCAAAAACATGCGAAATCTGGACATATATGTGCACCATTCTTCCGTTTGAGGATTGAAGAAGGCTGGTGCCGGAGATTGCTGTTGTGCCATCTTGTTGCTTGGCCGATGCAGGTCGGGACCTGCTTAAGATGGCCAATGGTTGCCACGAGGTGCCTTTGTTCTGTCGTCTTCTTCCACTTCCTTCGTCCCCAGTGTTGGATAGGCGCGGGTAAAGAATAGCCGAGGCGAGGAACTGTTCAGCACTTTATTAAGGCTAGCAAGAGCTCACAGCAGACTGCCGGCCGGCTGCAAGGGGAGCCGCTTTTAAGGGTTTCCTCGCAGACGGCTGGCCATTGACAGTGCTTCAATTCTCCTGCCGCTGACTAAGCCAATCAGCGGCGGGCATGTAAATACTCACTCGTACGTCAGTACGTAACACTCTCCTTCATCACTTTCCATCCATTATTCCTTGTCTGGCCTTCGGGTGCTTTGGAAAATAGCTTGACCCCCACCCTCTCCTCTCTGTGGCAGCCTCTCAAATATTGGACCACTGCTCTCATGTTTCCTCTGGTCCTTCTCTTCCCTAGACTAGCCATGCCCAGTTCCTGTAACCGTTCATCGTATGTTTTAGCCTCCAATGTCCATTATACAATGGACCCTTGGCCTTTCCTACATCAGGTGAGGCCCACAGGTGAGGGAACATCTGCCATCTGCATCAAAGGAGCCTGTTGTGTTTGAACAGGTGAGCCCTGGGGCCACTGCTCTTTCCTGGATCCTGCTTATACAACAACGTCCTGGGTTACAAAGCCTGTTTGCATGTTGGCATCACAAATTGTACCGTGACTGAAAGGATTGGAAGGGACATCCTGCGAGAGTCAGGCTCCCCTGGCATGGTCCCAGCTGTGAATTCCGAGTGTCCCTCTGTGTCCTGCAGCAGCACTGAAGGGCATTTGGGGGACTCTGGAACAGGGGTCCAGTAGAAGTTCAATAGAAGTTCTCATTTGGTGGGGACTTGGGGAATAACGCCAGGGGCTCGGAGAGCCTCACTCAAGTCCTTAAGCTGCATTGTACCCGCTCAGCGCTGGAAAGGAGGGAGAGGCATCTAATATATATTTATATATATTAGATGTTGGGTCAATTTGATTATTAGATAGAGACCTCCTCATCCGAAATATTTGTTTATATAATTTTATTTTATTTTTGTTAAATAAGGACGAGAAAGTAAAATCAGTGATGGAGCCCCATAACTCCAAAGGGGAAGCTACCCCATTGCTTCCTGGCTCTCTCCCAATCAGGACATTCCTCCTGATTTCAGCTTTGGGTCTCCCTGGTTGTAAGATGAGGCAGGAGGAAGCACTGGAGGCCGTTCTGGACAGAAACCTCATATCTGAATGTTTGTTTTGACAGGATCACCAACGAGGAGACACACCAGAATTGGATCTAGTGTTCCAACTTGACCCAAAGACCCTTCTTCTGTCCTGGACCACCCTGGAGACCCTCCCCCCAAGCCCCACCCTGGATTCATTCCTTCTTCTCTGCAATAAATCATTGGGTCCTTGCTCGCCTCTTGATCTCAGGTGTCTTCTTCTGGCCCTTTGGGGGTTTTCCTCCCCTTGAACTGTGTCCCGTCCCCCCATGGCAGAGGAAGAGGGGCTGAGGGGCAGCGCATCATTCCCCAATGTGGCTTTCCAGAGATAATACGCAGGGGAAGCCTCTCTCAGAGTCAGAAATCCCTGAAACTCAGTGTCCACGAAGGGCTTACTCTGTCAGGCCGAAGCCATTTTCTTTGAATCTTTGGCCTGCCACACTTTATTTATTTATTTATTTTATTTATTTATTTGTTTGTCAAACATGTACAAGATAGCAGGTATAGGTATAAACACAAACATAATCAAAGTGAATACAGATAGATGAGGACAATAGGACAGTAGGACAGGGACGGTAGGCACGCTGGTGCGCCTATGCACACCCCCTTTACGGCCCTCTTCGGAATGGGGTGCGGTCCNTATTTATTTATTTATTTTATTTATTTATTTGTTTGTCAAACATGTACAAGATAGCAGGTATAGGTATAAACACAAACATAATCAAAGTGAATACAGATAGATGAGGACAATAGGACAGTAGGACAGGGACGGTAGGCACGCTGGTGCGCTTATGCACGCCCCTTACAGACCTCTTAGGAATGGGGTGAGGTTGACAGTAGACAGTCTAAGGTTAAAGTTTTTTGGGTTTGGGGAAGAAACCACAGAGTCAGGTAGTGAATTCCAGGCATTGATCACTCTGTTGCTGAAGTAGTATTTTCTGCAGTCGAGTTTGGAGCGGTTTACATTACATACACTACATATACACATTACATACAATACCTTTAAAA
>QLTV01002127.1:66905-80854 GCA_003457575.1 Thermophis baileyi
GTAAATAGGCAGTGAAGCCAGAAGCAAAGACTTCACTCCGGTCCGAGTTAAACAGTAGAGTTAGCATTCCGCGGCTCATTGGTTTACTCAAGCGGCAGGGAAAAATAAGACGATGTCAGTGGCCAGGCTGCCTGACAGAGCTCTTTAAAAGAGAGTGCTGTCGGCCAGCCTGAGCTCGTTGTATTGCCTGAAGTCTAAATAAAGAGCTGAAGTCACTGTGCTGGAGTCCTGCCTCTTCATTCACGCACCCAACCTAACAAGAACCATCTGCCTATGTGGTAGAAACGGGAGGTGCACATTCCCGTTCCCAAGTCAAGAGAGAAGAACCCAGATATGAAGTCCAGCCTGGGGTCCTAAGAGGTTGACCCAGAAGGAAATGGCTGCAGTGCACCTTGTGAGGACGCTGAGGGTGGGAGACGCTCCACCTGGCCATGCCTCCTCTGGATGTATGGAGACGTTTTGGGTCATGAAAGGCCCAGAGATGGGATCTTGCTTGATCTGGGATGCCAATTCCAGGGGAATCTCTCAGCCTTGGGATCTTCTCTTTTGCAGAAAAACCTGGAGTGTGTCCCAGGGCCCCTCCAGGCACAATCACTATTTGTCCTGTGAGGTGTCGAAGTGACTGGGAATGTGATGGGAAACAGAAGTGTTGCACTTATGCTTGCATTACCGACTGCATGGATGCTATCTAAGGTAACAACGATACAAGTTTGCTTAGACCAAAGGAATGTCTGTGTGGGGTCTCCTAGGGAAAGACTTGGCCTGGGCACCTGCAGTTTTCCCTGGCTGTGCGCCTCCAGGCTCTCTTGCCCATCAAAAGTACAGCTAAGGTGAAAAAAGGAAGGTGGTGGAAGCTTCATGCAGCAAACACAAACATCAACCTTTGCATGGTGTGGTGGGGTCCTTCTTCCTGATAGATGCCCACCCCCCACTCTGTGGAAGGCTGACCTTCCACACACCCCTCCCACTGTCTCTTGACTTCTCCTCCTCCTGAACCTCCATTGGGAGAACAGTGCCCCCCCCAGTTCAGCTGCCACTACGGATACTGTATTGGAGAAGATGTTTCTCCTACCAGCCTGGCCAAGACCCCGGGCAATGAGGACTTCCAGGAGAAGGAGAGGCCAGGACAGAACACCTTTGCCCACTTTGGTCCGGGCAGACCAGAAGTGGTCCAAGCTCAAGTGAGAGGAAGGTCCATTGCTTCATCTGGGCAGCCAAAGACAAGCTCATATTTCTGGCAGTAAGAAATGCTTCCAGTCTGACTCAGGAAGCTCCTATGAACCAGTGGTGGGTTTCTCTTACTTTCCCTACCAGTTCGGAAGTGCGCACATCGTGTCGGAAGTGCGCTAACTACGCTCACGCACATGCGCACCCCGTCACAACTGGGGACTGACCCTCTGTGCATGTGCAGAAGCCTTTCTGCACATGCACAGAGGGAGCCGAGGTGGCGCAGTGGTTAGAGTGCAGCACTGCAGGCTACTTCAGCTGACTGCTAGCTGCAGTTCGGCGGTTCAAATCTCACCGGCTCAAGGTTGACTCAGCCTTCCATCCTTCTGAGGTGGGTAAAATGAGGACCCAGATTGTTGGGGGCAATATGCTGACTCTGTAAACCGCTTAGAGAGGGCTGTAAAGCACTATGAAGCGGTATATAAGTCTAAGTGCTATTGCTATTGCTATTGCTATTTTGCCAGCCTCTTTCAAGCAGCGGCGACCGGGGAACCGGTTCGGGGGTGTGGCCAAATTTCCACCACCGGTTCGCACGAACCTGTCCGAACCAGTAGCAACCCACCACTGCTATGAACATTCCCTTGTCTGTGATCCAAGGAGTGGTCTTGAGGCCTCCTGGGAATAGAGGGTGGGAGGAAAAAGCTGGAAGTCATCTAGTCCTTCATCTAGTGCAGAAATCCCCAGAGCTTCCTGGAGAGATCCTGTCCCACCTTTGCTTGAAACCTTCAGTGATGGAGCCCCATCACTCCAAGGGGGAGGCTGCCCCATTGCTTCCTGGCTCTCTCCCAATCAGGACATTCCTCCTGATTTCAGCTTTGGGTCTCCCTGGTTGTAATATAAGGGAGGGTGAAGCACTGGAGGCCGTTCTGGGCAGAAACCTCATATCTGAATGTTTGTTTTTACAGGATCACCAATGAGGAGACCCTCCTGAATTGGATCTAGTATCCCAACTTGACCCAAAGATCCTCCTTCTATCCTGGACCACCCTGGAGAGCCTCCCCCCAAATCCACCCTGGGTTTATTCCTTCTTCTCTGCAATAAAGCTTTGGTTCCAGCTTCCCTCTCGGTCTCAGGTGTCTTCTTCGGCCCCTTTGGGGGTTTCCCCTCCCCACCTTGACCCATGACCCCCCCTCATGTCAGAGGAAGAGGGACTGAGGGGCAGCACATTGTTCTCCAATGTGGCCTTCCAGAAAGAGTGCACAGGGGAAGCCTCTCTCGGAGCCAGAAATCCCCGAAACTCAGTCCCTACAAAGGGTTTACTCCAGAGTAAGTCTGGGATGGATGCAGAGACTCTGCTATGGCTCCACGTGGATGGTCTGGCTGGATACAATGAGGCAAATCAGAGAAAGTTTTCTGCTTTTATTTAATTAAGCAGAACAAAAAAAAAGGAGCAGGAAAAAACAGAAAGAAAACAGAATGGCAGGAAGAATATTAGATATATGGGGGCTTCTCATCCTTGTCCACGCAAAATCTTTTTTGCCTGCCACCTGTTCCTAAGTCACCAGTAACTTCATCTCCTCACCATGGAGAGGGAGGGAGGGAGGAAGGAAGGAAGGAAGGAAGGAAGGAAGGAAGGAAGGAAGGAAGGAAGGAAGGAAGGAAGGAAGGAAGGAAGGAAGGAAGGAAGGAAGGAAGGAAGGAGACTGAAAGCAAGTCAAGGGTGTTGTGTGAAGAAAGCCAGGTGTAATTGTGAGACCAACCGTTGGGCTGGAACCTGGCTAGCCATCTGGACTGACTTCAGACAAGACTTTTTTCTCAGCCCAGCCTCCCCCACAGGGCTGTTGTGAAGAGAAGAGCCATTCCTGGAGGTGGTGATATAATAAATTCCTGGCCATATAAATCCAACTGCAGTAAATACCTTTATTTACCAGATCTGCTTTCTCAAGTACTGCCTTCATTCGGCAGGCAGGGGGCACCACCTGCCCAGGTGTTTGTGCTCAGATTCTCAGGAAACTCCCCTCCCCCAGCGATCGCTCCCAGCAAGCCCTTCCCTGCGTGGCCAAGGCAAAGGGTCACTCCTGATTTGAGGCCATCCTTGCTCTGCTCCGAGCGTTCCTCTTTACACGAATCCTCGTGCAACACGCCGAACAAACTGCCTTGTCACACAGATCCTCCTTAAAGGACCATTGCAGCTGTGGCAAAGAGGCCTTCCAGCTGGTGAGAATTAGCAATAGCAATAGCACTGAGACTTATAAACCGCTTCATAGTGATCTTGGCCTTGGCCAAATTTATGTATTTATTTATTCATCGTATGGCACTGTCACATCACATTTTGATTAAAAACATACAAACACAGGAGACGAAACTACAAAATCCAAAGTATTATAAATGGATGTTGAGACTCTAACAAGGGTGCAGGGAAGAGCAACAAAAATGATTAGGGGACCGGAGGCTAAAACACATGAAGAACGGTTGCAGGAACTGGGTATGTGTAGTTTGATGAAAAGAAGGACTGGGGGTGACATGATAGCAGTGTTCTGATATCTCAGGGGATGCCACAAAGAAGAGGGAGTCAAGCTATTCTCCAAAGCACCAGAAGGCAAGACAAGAAAGAGTGGATGGAAACTAATCAAGGAGAGAAACAATCTGGAACTAAGGAGAAACTTTCTAAGAGTGAGGACAATTAACCAGTGAAACAGAAGTTGCCTCCAGAAGTTGTGGGTGTGCCAACACTGGAGGTTTTTAAGAGGAGATTGGACAGCAATTTGTCTGAAATGCTATAGGGTTTCCTGCCTGAGCAGAGGTTAGACTAGAAGACCTCCAAGATCCCTTCCAACTCTATTATTCTGTTATGTCTAGGTTACAGGTATAATTTTTGTTTAATTTATCACAGCCAGGAAATCAGCAAAGCCTCCATTATAAGGCTCAATTTTGGCACTATATATTGGACAGTTTGTTTTTCCGCCCCAAAATCACAATTCGGTGGTAGCATAGCATAGCACTTTAGATATATACTGCCCCATAATGCTTTACAGCACTCTCTGGGTGGTTTAGAAGCTAAGCATTCTTTGTATCTTCCCCCAACAATCTGGGTCCTCATTTTACCAACCTGGGACAGATGGGAGGCTGAGTCAACCTTGACCCCCCACCCACCACCAGGATCGAACTCCTGGCAGAGGGCAGAGTTTGCTTGCAGTGCTGCATTCTGTGCCACCCGGGCTGCTAATGGTGGCGTTTCCCCCCACTTATAGCACAGCGGTGTCAAACTCGATTTCACTGAGGGCCGCAACAGGGTTGTGTTTGACCTTGGGGGGGGCAGGGGGCATGGCCAGGGGGCATGGCCAGCTCGACGTCACTCATTTCCGAGGCGCCTGTGCTGGCCCAAGCACTCTGCCAGTGAAAACGGGCTCCTGAGCTCCGTTTTAAGTTACAACTGCCTCCTGCAACCATCTGCCAGCGAAAACGGAGCTCCCGCCCCTCCCGAGCTCCGTTTTCATGGCCAGAGGTACCACGGGCTGGTCCTTCGCTGTTTCCAGGGCAGCCCCACGGACCAGATCTAAGCACCCCGTGGGCCGGATCTGGCCCACAGGCCTTGAGTTTGACACCCTTGCTCTAGCATAACTCTGCTGATAGAAAGAAGAAGGGAAGAGCAACAAAGATGATAAAGGGCCTGGAGATTAAATCATATGATGAAGCCTTGAGGGAACTGGGAATGTCTAGTTGAACCAAAAAAAGGACTAGGGGGTGACATAATAGCAGTGTTCAATATCTAACAGGCTGCCACAAAGAAGAGGGGGTCAAGCTATTTTCAAAAGCACCAGAAGGCAACATAAGAAGCAACGGATGGAAACCAATCAAGAGTTACTACAGAAGCAACCCAGAACTAAGGAGAAATTTCCTAACAGTGATAACAATTAATCAGTGGAAGGGCTTCCCTCCAGAAGTTGTGGTGCTCCATCACTGGAGGCTTTTAAGAAGAGACTGGACAACCACTTGTTTGTCTGCCTTGGGCAAGGGGTTGGACTAGAACAGGGGTCCCCAAACCTTTTGGACCTCAGGGACCACTAAATTCATAATTTTAAATCCCGCGGACCACTAATATGATCTGTCTAATGACTGACTGAGTGGGCGTGGCTAGGTGGTCATGTGACTGGGTGGGCATGTACAACTTTTTTTTTCTTTTTTCTTTTTTTTAAATATCTTTATTGAATTTTCTCTAAAAACACTACATAACAATTAAATATACAAATAACAAAGACAAACAACAAAAAAGAAACAATACAAACCATAACAATAAAATCGTACTTTTTTTATCAGTTATTAGTATTAATCCTTAAATACTCGGATAAATATAATATCTATATTTATACTTTATAAATCTTAACTTCTAAAAATCTATGTCTATTGAAATATCATCTTTTATTTCTACAGCTATTTTATCCAGTTCATATATACTCGCACTATATAAGTGTATTTAAGTATTTATATACATATATATATTTATTCCATCTTTAAAGCTATTTTAGACTAAGTCTTTAAATCCCATTTCAGTCAAAAAGTGAGAAAAAGTATTATATCATAGTACATTACATAAACTACAGTTTATTATATCGTTGCAAGAAGTTATACTAACAGTTTTCTATATTTTTTTATCCAAGCCAATTATACCATCTATCTCACACTGTATAAAAAATCTGTCTCTTCTTTGTCGTGAATCTCCATAGTTAACTTGCTCATCTCTGCAACTTCCAAAATTTTATTTACCAAAGTTATCATTGTTGGTATTGAGTCCAGTTTCCAAGATTGTGCATATGTTATTCTGACGGCTGTAATGATATGTAATATTAAGTATCTGTCTACTTTATCCAATTTTTCCCTGAATATACCTAATAAAAATAATTCTGGTTTTAATTCAAGACTTCGTGTTGTAATTTGTTCTATAATAATTTTAAGATTATTCCAGTATGTTCTCGCCTGTGGGCAGGTCCACCAGAGGTGGTAATATGTTCCCTTTTCTATTTTACACTTCCAGCATTTGGGAGATAAATTAGTAAACATTTTTTGCCAGACTGGCCGGGGGAAGATGCCACCTATAAAACATTTTATAAATGTTCTCTTTATATGGTATTGCCCAAGTTAATTTATAGTTCTGTTCCCAAATTTTATTCCATTCAGAGAGATATATATTGTAACCAAAATTTTGGGCCCAAGCTATCATTTAACGATTTCTTCCGACAGTTTATATTCTAACAAATAACTATATAGTTTCGAAATTAGGGTTAGTTATTAAATTAGTTAAATTAGTTTTTAGTTATTACTTTTGTTTTTTCCTTATTTATCCTGAAACCTGCAATCTTTCCATATTTTTCAATTTCATCTAACAGTTTTAGTCCCGTTTCAATCGGATCTTCCAAAATAATAACCATATCGTCCGCAAAGGCCTGGGTTTTGTACTCCTCTTTTTTTATTTTCAGTCCTTTTATTTCCTGGTTATTTCTAATTTCTCTTAAAAGTATCTCCAATGCCATGATAAATATTAGTGGGGCTAAGGGGCAGCCTTGTCGAACTCCTTTACATATATTTATTTTCTCTGTTACTTCATTATTAAATATTATTCTAGCTGTCTGTTCATTATAAATTGCTTTAATTAAACCCGTAAATTTATCTCCTAATTCCATTTTTTCAAATAAAATCGTAAAAAACTTCCAATACAGATTATCAAACGCCCTCTGCGTGTCAATAAATATTAACGCTAACTGAGTTTCAATATGCTTATCATAATATTCAAGAACATTAAGTATTACTCTTGTATTATATCTTATTTGCCTGTTTGGCAAAAAACCATTTTGATCTATATGTATTATTTTATTAAGTATCCTTTTTAATCTTTCCACAATAATTGTAGCCAAAATCTTATAATCAGTATTTAAAAGTGATATAGGCCTGTAGTTTTGAATTTGTTGTCTATTTGAATAATAATACGTAAGTTTTCCCACTGTATTTTATCTAACTGTTCATGCAAATTCGCGTAAAAAGCAGTTTGATTTACATTTGGAGCATATATAGACGCTATCGTAGTTGTTCTATTACCGGAATTTATTGCAATGATTAGCATTCTTCCATCTATATCAGCATACAGTAATTTTGGATTTAGCCATTTTTGCACATATATTATCACTCCTCTTTTTTTGACCATCGTCAATGCCGTAAATAATATACCCAATTTCAGATATTCCAACAAAAATCTGTGGTCGTTGTTAATATGGACTTCTTGCATACATATAATATCAAACTGTAGCTTTGATAGTCTATGCAGTATTCTTTTCCTTTTTGCCGGTGAGTTTAAGCCATTTACATTCAACGATATTAAACTTATTTCTTCCTCATCCCTCCTTTTATTTTGAGTTTTCCCTAGATCCTCCTCTCCTTGCATCTGTTTGCGCTCTCGTTCTAACTCTCGCTCCCTCCCTTTCATATTTAGAAGCTGTTATTCTATCTATTTCTTCTTGCTGTTGCAAGATCTCTTCAGAACTCAACTCCTCTTGCCTTTGCTTTCCTCTCTCGACTTCCTCTCTATTTTCCGGGGTGACTTCAGAGTTTAGGTGTTGCTCATCGAAGTTTCTTGCCTTTCGAGTGTCGTTACTCGATATCTTTTTGTCTAACAGGGTTATTATCATACCTTCTGGTACTAACCACCTAAAAGGTATTCTGTTTCTAATCAATTTACTTGAAAGAAAATGAAAAGGCCTTCTTTTCTCTCTTATTCTTCTCAGTATTTGACGTAAAACCACAATTTCCTTCCCTTTATAGTGTTCTCTCTGGAATAATTATATATCTCATCCCTAGTAGCTTTCCTCAGGAATCTAATATGCACCTCTCTGGGCAATCGATATCTGCATGCGTAACTAGTATTGAGTCTATATAACTCGTCAATTTCATTCTGAACCTCCTGAGTCGTTTTGTTTCTAAATACCACCAGTATCTCCGTCCAGAGTCCCTTGGGAGTTGGGCGGCATACAAATTTAATAAATTTAATAAATAATTACCTCCAAGAGGTTTTCCTCCTTACTTTCCAGAACATTTTGAAATCTAAGAAAAAAGCTAGATTTCTCGAGCTCTAGATGCGCAATTGCCTCCTCCAGATCTCTGTTCACCATTTCCATGGCCAACTTTATGTCACTCACATTGAGGGGTGCCTCGCCAGCCTCTACTCGCCCCTCCCCTCCCAGCCACTCCTTGCCTGCCTGCCTGGGCCCCTTAGGGCCCCAACAGGAAGCAGTTGTTGGAGCTAAGCAGCCACCACCAGAAAGAGTTGGCGAAACAGCTGGCTCAGTTTAAATTGGATCTGACCAAGAAGGAGGCTCAGCAGAAGCACCTCACTGAGCACTATGAGCATAGGCTTTCCAAGCAGAGGGAAGACCTGCGGGAGTGCAAGGCCAGGTACCGGCGCCTGGAGGCTTAGCGGGCTCATATGGTCAGCCAGTTCCAGGCCATGATGCAGTCCCACTGGAATGAGGCCCTCTGGCTCTTTGCCACCAGCAGCCCCCCAGCCGCGCCCAAAGCCCCACACCAGGAGGCTGAAGCAGACCCCAAGTAGGAATTTCTGCCCCCTTCTGACCCACACAAAAAAAACCCAAAGGGGGAGACTCTCTGCAGCAACACAAGCATTCATTGCACATATCCGGCCCAGGGGCTGTAGTTTGAGGACCCCTGATTTAGTGCAATATAAAAAATGCAAATAATTTTTCTGCAGACCACTAAAATTTTCTCGTGGACCACCAGTGGTCCATGGACCACCAGTTGGTGACTGCTGGACTAGAAGATCTCTGAGACGCTCCACTGATTAATTGTTCTCACCGTCAGGAAATTTCTCCTTAGTTGTTGAATCTCTCTTTAATGATCTTCCACCCATTTCTTCTTCTAATGAAGTAATTTGGGGTTTTATTTCTTTCTTCCAGAGGATTCCCTATCCCATGCAATCAATTTGCATTTCCTCCCTCTCTTCGCCCAAGGATTCAGAGCTTCATCGAAGAGCAAAGGATCCAGGAGAAACCCTTGTGGCCCCACCCTTGATATCTCCTGGTGGATCCTTGGTGCTCTGAGAACCTGGTTTGTATATTGATCACGTTTCACTGCCATTCTTGCTAATGTCATCAGTGCAGTAAGGTTGGTCCATGAATAGGAAGGGTTGGCACACAGCAGCTTCTCCTACCTGCTTGGGGTATTGCTTGTCCCTCCTTCATTTTTCTGTCCTTGTCCCTCCTTAACCAGGGTTGGTTAACAGAGGGGAGGGGAGGGAGGGGCTCTCTGGGCTGGTTAGCATTTTCTGCTGGCAATCAAAAGACCCGAAATAAATTTCTACATTTCACAAGAAAGAGGCAACTCAGAGAAAGAAATTGCCCTGAGAGATGGATTTGGGTTAGGCACAGCCTGAGAATCCAGGAGAATTCCTAGAAGTTATTGCATATCAATAAGGCTCATCGATACAGAACATTAAAAACAGCCTCCAAATAACAATTGCTTGGATTTTAGAAGATTGCAATTGGTGTGGCGGGGCTGCTCAGTTGCAGTTCAGCTGTGGGGATGGAGGCCAGGTTGACCCTCTCAAGTAAACTCACCCAAGAGGGAACAATTCGATCTTACAGAAATGACCTGCAGGGTCCCTTCCAATGGATCCCGTTTCATGGGTAAAGAAAAGGAATGTCAAAAAGATCACTTTCAGGGAGATGTAATAAAGATAATGCTTCCGTAAAACACACGTTTTTACAATTTTTCTATACTTACCAAGTTACCGATAGAAGAGAATATTTGTAGTGCACTGTGGAGCCCTTGATGCTCTCTGAACTGGGTGGTTTCTAGCAGACATTTCATGCCCAACCAAAGAATATCATCAGTGCTAGAAGGGAGTGGGATGTATGGAGGAGGAGGAGGAGGAGGAGGAGGAGGAGGAGGAGGAGGAGGAGAAGGAGAAGGAGGAGGAAGAGCAACGTGAGGTTGGAAACAACTGCCTATTTTCCCTGCTCTTCGTATACCCATACTTCGTGACTGGTCTTTCTTTGACTCCTGTGCTTCATTTGACTGTATATTTGGACCTTGGACTTGCTTGGACTCGTACCTTGGCTTGGTTACCATGCGTGGACTTTGGACTGTGCCTGGGTTTCAGGCTGTGTGTGTGTGGATTTGTGGACTTGTGCCTTCATTCTTGGACTTGTGAGCCTGTGTCTAGACTGAATAGTAGCAGACACAGCAGAACTTCACATTTGGTGTAAGTGGGGACCTGGGGAAGGCGAGGAGACCCAGAAGGAGGAGGAGGAGGCCGTGCAAAGTCTTCAAGGTGCCCGAACAGCAGGAATGCCTGGCTGGGCTGGACAGATGGACTCTTAAGTCTGCTTTGAGGAAGCAACACTCTTTTTCTACACAACGGACCGTTGGCCTTTCCTATGTCAGGTGAGGCACACAGGTAAGGGAACATCTATATGAGGGAAACCTTTTGTGTTTGAACAGGTGAGCCCTGGGGCCACTGCTCTTTCCTGGATCCTGGCTTATACAACAAGATCCTGGATTACAAAACCTGTTTCCATGTTGGCATCACAAATTGTACCGTGACTGAAAGGATTGGAAGGAACATACTGCGAGAGTCAGGCTCCCCTGGCATGGTCCCAGCTGCGAATTCTGAGGGTCCCTCTGTGTCCTGCAGCAGCACTGAAGGGCATTCGGGGGACTCTGGAACAGGGGTCCAGTAGAAGTTCAATAGAAGTTCTCATTTGGTAGGGACTTGGGGAATAACGCCAGGGGCTCGGAGGGCCTCACTCAAGTCCTTAAGCTGCATTGTACCCGCTCAGCACTGGAAAGGAGAGGAGAGGCCGACTGTTGAAGAATGGATTTTAAAATTAACTGAATTGGCAGAGATGGCAAAATGAACTGCCTGGATTAGAGATAATGGATGCTTTAGAAGAGACAGGAAACCGTTTGCAGACTTTCTACCTGTCAAATACCATAGCAGATGGTGAACAGAGGGATTTGAAGACTGGTGTAATGTTTGGGTTAACCTCTTGACTGTTTTCTTTTATTTTTTCTTTTATTTTTTTATATATATTAGATGTTGGGTCAATTTGATTATTAGATAGAGATCTCCCCATCCGAAATATTTGTTGACATAATTTTATTTTATTTTTGTTAAATAAGGACGAGAAAGTTTATAACTATTTACAGACCCATCATGAAAGACGAGAAGAATTGATCAGGGTTTTTTCTTAATTTTACTTTTCAGCATCCAGCCAGGGTGGATATTTTTATATGTTTAATGTTGGATGTTTGGGTCTTTCTTTTTCTTTTTTCTTTTCTTTTCTTTTCTTTTCTTTTCTTTTCTTTTCTTTTTGTACACATTTTGTTGTTGTTGTTACTGTTGGATGTTGTACTTTTTCTGTATTTTTCTATTTTGTATTTTATTTCCATTGATAAATATATACATGGATATATACAAGTCCTTAAACTCCTCATGTGTGTTTGAGAGGGACTGGAATAGGACAACAGGGACCTGCCTAGCTTCCCCCAAAGTGGCCAGCCAATCCAACTCTCAGATTCTCCACTCTTGTTCCACCCTCTTATCAAAGAGGAAGGAATTTGGATCTTCACTGCATTACGTCATCCTGCCTCCGGGATCTGGAGGTGAGAAATGGGGAGAATAAATAGAGCCAGCAGCCCAAGCGTGGGGCAGACGGCTTCACCATGTCTTCTGGAGGTCTTCTCCTCCTGCTGGGACTCCTCACCCTCTGGGCAGAGCTGACCCCTGTCTCCGGCCAGGACCGTCCAAGTGAGCTTTCAGAAAGATCTTGAGACCCTTGGCAGGGAGGGGCTGAAATGGTCAGACTTCTCCCCCAGGGAAAGGAAACCAAAGACCCCAGTCGAGAACCTCTGGCTTGGTGGGGCCTCTTCTGGGGAGGTTCTGGAGATGGTGGTTGGGTGTCAGCTGAATAGGAGACAGAAATGGGAGGGAGCCCCAAGAAAGAGAGATGCAGTTTTAGAGGAAGGCTGACAAATGCAGCAGCTGAATCAAGATTTTAAGCAACAGGAACAATCCAGTTAGCCATCCAGTCCAATCCCCAGAGGAGGAAACCAAATTAAAATGTCTCAGATGGCTCTCGACCGTTTGCAATCTGAGCATGTGAAAAAGGCACCAGCTTTGGGAAGAACATTAAAGACTTTTGTGCTATCTAATCAAATAACATCCACCCTCCCCTTTCCATTTGTCACAGAGTTTTGTTATCTTCCCCCTCAGCGCGGACCATGTAGAGGTGCAATGCCTCGCTTCTACTACAACTGGGCTTCAAACAAATGCCAAAAGTTTGTTTATAGTGGTTGTGGGGACAATGCCACAATTTTGAGACCAGAGATGAATGTCACTACACCTGTGTTGCTAAGTAGGGAAAGAGTTCCGGACTGGCCTCTTTATTGAAAACGACCTGTTGTCTCTTAACATTAAGCATAAGATGGGTTAATGAAACATGGTGGTTCTCAGAACAGGCTATGATTGATTCAATAGAAGGGAATCTTTGCCACTCAGGTTGAACTGTTGAATTTCTGGTGCTCTCTGAGCTTGGTGGTTTTTTCACTGTTTCATGACCAAACTAGGGAACATCATCAGCTAGAATGGAGTGGACTTTGCAGAGAGGAGGAGGAGGAAGAGGAGGATGAGGAGGAAGAGGAAGAGGAGAGGTGAGGTGGGGAGGGGAGGAGAAAGAGAAAGAGAAAGAGAAAGAGAAAGAGAAAGAGAAAGAGAAAGAGAAAGAGAAAGAGAAAGAGAAAGAGAACGAGAGAGAAAGAGAAAGAGAAAGAGAAAGAGAAAGAGGGAGGGTGGGTGGGAGGGACGGAGGAGGGAGGGAGGGAGGAGAAGGAGGAAGAGGAGGAGGAGGATGGTTATTTTGTTGCAGACGTTTCATGACCCAACTAGGAAACATCATCAGTGCAGCTGAGTGTGGGGTTTGCTCCCTGTTTAGATACTTCAGCTTGCCCTGCAGGTCTTGGCGGTGGGTTCTTATCGATAGTTCATGGATTAGAGGATTATTTTTTGCTGCGGTTTTTGTCCCTGCTTATGTGGATGTTGGCATGATGGCTCCACCCTGCCCACTCCATGAACCACCAAAGACCCAGTTCTGCATTTCATTTTACAGAAGAAGAAAAAAAACAAATATACATAGTAATATTAGTAATACACATAATAATAACCATATTTATAATCACATTAGCTTATTTATAATCATATAAATTGTGTTAGCATACTTATAAACAACATTCATATTTTACTTATATATAACAATGCTCTTTCTTCATCTAATTTCTACTTCTTATCTCTAACCATTGACAAAACCTATTCCACATTAAATAATACTCTGTATCTCCTTTATCTTTTATTTTTAATGTCAATCTATCCATCTCTGTGCAGTCCAATATTTTCCAAATTATGTTTTCGTCTGGTGGGGTGTTCTCATTTTTCCAATATTGTGCAAATACAATTCTCGCTGCTGTCAGTACATGTAACATTAAATATATAGTCCCTTTATCATAACTTTCTGGTATTATACCTAACAAAACTATTTCTGGCTTTAAATCTATATGCTGCTTAATCATCTTTTCCAACCCAATTCTGAGGGAGCCCAGGTGCCTGTGGTGAGGGAGCCACTCAGATCTTCAACCTTCCTATTTATAACTGCAGAAAAAATAATTACTGCCAACCTGCCTTCCATTGAGGACCTGTATACAAAAAAAAAAAAAAAGAGGGCCAT
>QLTV01002127.1:108876-122806 GCA_003457575.1 Thermophis baileyi
TATTAGACATTTCATTATACAACTAGCTAGGATCATCAGTGCTAGAAGGTAGTGGGGTTTGTGGAGAAGAGGAGGAGGAGGAGGAGGAGGAGGACTGTGGGATCCTTGGTGATCTCTGAGCTTGGTGGTCTTCTTGCAGCTGTTTCCTGAACCCTAACAGGTAACATCATCAGTGCTAGAAGGGAGGGGGATTGCAGAGAGGAGGAGGAAGAGGAGGAAGAGCAATGTAATGTTGGAAACAACTGCCCATTATCCCTCTCGTGCTTACACTCCAATTCCGTGTCTGCCATTTCCTTGATGCCATTCCTGTGCTTTGTTTGACCGCATATTTGGACCTTGGACTTGCTTGTTGGATTCTGGACTCGTACCTTGGCTTGGTTACCATGCGTGGACTTTGGACTGTGCCTGGATTTCGGACTTTGTGTGTGTGGATTTGTGGACTTGTGCCTTCATTCTTGGACTTGTGACCCTGTGCCTAAATTGAACAATACCAGACTCAAGAGAACTTCACATCTACTGCAAATGGGGACTTGGGAAATAACATTAGGGGCTTGGAGTACCTCAATAAAGTCCTTACACTTCTTGTGTGTGCATGAGGGGACTGGAAAAGGACAACAGGGACCTGCCTACCTTTCCCCAAACTGGCCAGCCAATCCAACTCTCAGATTCCCCATCTCTTGTTCTACTATCTTGTGAAAGAGGAAAGAATTTGGATTCTCATTGCATTAAGTCATCCTGCTTCCTGGATCTGGAGCTGTGAAATTCCCAGCTGGGAGAATAAATAGAGCCAGCAGCCCGAGTGTGGGGCAGACGGCTTCACCATGTCTTCTGGAGGTCTTCTTCTCCTGCTGGGACTCCTCACCCTCTGGGCAGAGCTGACCCCCGTCTCCAGCCAGGACCCTCCAAGTGAGCTTTCAGAAAGATCTTGAGACCCATGGCAGGGAGGGGCTGAAGTGATCAGAGTTCTCCCCCAGGGAAGGGAAACCAAAGAGCCCAGTCTAGAACCTCTGGCTTGGTGGGGCTTTTTCTGGGGAGGTTCTGGAGATGGTGGTTGGGGGTCAGCTGAATGGTAGATGGAAATGGGAGAGGCTCCCAAGAAAGAGAGATGCAGTTTTAGGGGAAGGCCGACCCATCTTTACTCAGTGCAGCAGAAGAATCGGGATTTTAAGCAACAGGAACAATCCAGTCAGCCACCTGATCCAACCCCCAGAGCAGGAAACCAACTCTAAAACGTCTCAGATGGCTCTCGACTGCTTGCAATCTGAGCATGCTAAGAGGGCACCAGGTTGGGGAAGTGCCTTAAAGACTTTTGTGCTGTCTAATCAAATAATATCCACCCCTTTCCATTTGTCACAGAGTATTGTTATTTTCCTCCTGACACCGGACCATGCTTAGCCAATGTTCAAGCCTACTACTACAACCCAGCTTCAAAGAAATGCGAAGGATTTACTTATGGTGGTTGCAAGGGCAATGCCAACAGGTTTGAGACCAAAGATCAATGCCAATACACCTGTGTTGGTGAGTAGGGAAGGAGTTGCATACTGACTTCTGCATTGAAAAAAACTGTTATCTCTTAAAATTAAGCATAATATGGGTTAATGAAACAGTGTGATTCTCACAACAGGATATAATTGATTCTGTAGAAGTGAATCTTTGTCACTCAGGTTGAACTGTGGAATTTCAGGTGCTCTCTGAGTTTGGAGGAGGAGGAGGAGGAGGAGGAGGAAGAAGAGAGAGACTAGTACTCTCTGATCTTGGTGTTTTTCTTGCAGACGTTTCATTACTGAACTAGGGAACATCATCAATGCTAGAAGGGAGCGGGATTTGCTCCCTGTTTAGATACTTCCACTTGCCTAATAAGCCTTGGTGGGGGTGGGTTTTTCTTCATGATGTTTTCTTGATTGCGGTATTATTTTCTTCTGGGTTGTTTGTCCCTGCTTATGTGGATGTTGGCATGATGGCTCCATCCTGCCCACCAAGGACCCAATTCTGAGGGAGCCCAGGTGCCTGTGGTGAGGGAGCCACTCAGATCTTCAACCTCCCCATTTAGCCTAAGAACTTCAGGAAACTTCCAGGAGGTCCAGGGAAATAAATCTTCTCTGGTTGTCCAGCCTCTGTTTGAGGGGGGGCGCTTTCTTCCCCCCCCCCTCTGTATTTGTGGGGAGGGGGCTGTGGGAGTGTGCAGAACCAGCACAGAAAGTGTCTGCCTCCCGTTCCCTGAAATTCCTCCTTCCTCTTTGGTGGAAACCGGGGTTGTGCATGTCCACCCTCTGATCCCAGCCAAGAGAGGGCCCCCCAGTTATAGCGTCCCTCCCCCCTCCTGGGTCCTGAGAGGTTGACCCCAGAAGGAAATGGCTTTTTCTTTGTGGGGAAGGCAGTGAGGAGGTGGGATTCTGGCAATGTATCACCCTGCATGTATGGAGTTGTTTTGGGTCCAGAAAGATCCAGAGATGGGATCTTGCTTGATCAGGGACTCCAATTCCAGGAGAATCTCTTCTATTTTGCAGAAAAACCTGGAGTGTGTCCCAAGGGCTCTCCATTCCTTCCTTGTGTCAGGAAGTGTGAAAATGACTGGAAATGTCCTGGGGAGGAGAAGTGTTGCCGTTACGGTTGCCGGTCTGAGTGCAAGGATCGTGTCAATGCAACGTATGGTATGTGCCGTGCATTGTCACTTGTGCAGTTTGCTTAGACCAAAGGAATGGCTGTGTGGGGTCTCCAAAGCTTAGACATGGTCTGGGCACATGAAGGTCCCTCTGGGGTCTTTCAAGCTCTCAAGATGTTTCTCCTGCCAGCCTGGTTAGGAAGCCAGAAGGCCCCAGGAAGCCAGAGGACTTCCAAGAGAAGGAGAGGCCGGGACAGAACACCTTTGCCAAGTTTGGTCCAGCACATCCTTTGGGCAGGCCAGAACTGGTCCAAGCTCTGGTGACAGGAAGGTCCATAGCTTCACCAGGGGGTTAGGGTGACAATCCCACATTTCTGGCTGTAAGAAATGCTCCGTGGCAGAGTTAGAAAGCCCATGTCCTTGTCTGTGCTCCAAGCACTGGCCTTGAGGTCTCCTGGAAGGAGAAGATTGGAGAAAAATGCTGGAGGTCATCTAGTCCATCCTCCTTCCAGTGCAGAAATCTCCAGAGCTTCCTGGAGAGATCCTGTCCCACCTTTGCTTGAAACCTTCAGTGATGGAGCCCCATAACTCCAAGGGGGAGGCTGCCCCATTGCTTCCTGGCTCTCTCCCAATCAGGACATTCCTCCTGATTTCAGATTTGGGTCTCCCTGGTTGTAATATAAGGGAGGGTGAAGCACTGGAGGCAGTTTTGGGCAGAAACCTCATATCTGAATGTTTGTTTTGACAGGATCACCAACGGGGAGACCCACCCTGATTGGATCTAGTGTCCCAACTTGACCCAAAGATCCTCCTTCTATCCTGGACCACCCTGGAGACCCTCCTCCCAAGCCCCACCCTGGGCTCATTCCTTCTCTTCTGCAATAAAGCTTTGGTTCCAGCTTCCCTCTTGGTCTCAGGTGTCTTTTTCTGCCCCTTTGGGGGTTTCCCCTCCCCACCTTGTCAGAGGAAGAGGGGCTGAGAGGCAGCGCATCGTTCCCCAAGGTGGCTTTCCAGAGATGATGCACAGGGGAAGAGCACAAAATCCCTGAAACTCAGTCCCTACAAAGAGTTTACTCCAGAGTTACGTCTGGGATGGATGCAGGGACTCTTCTGTCCTGCGATGGCTCCATGCAAATGGTCTGGCTGGACACTATAAGGCAAATGAGAGAAAGTTTTCTGCCTTTATTTAATTAAGCAGAACGCGGGGGGGGGAGGGGGGAGAGAAGTGGAAAAAAATTCAGGAAAATAAAACAGAATGGTAGGAAAAATATTAGATATATGAGGGATTCTCATGTTTGTAGATATTTGTCCATTTTAAACATATGTCATTGCAGCTGTCCACACAAAATTTTCTTTGCCTGGCACCTGTTCCTAAGTCACCAGTAACTTCATCTCCTGAACATGGAGAGGGAGGGAAGGGTAGGGGGGAAGGGAAGGGAAGGGAAGGGAAGGGAAGGGAAGGGAATAAAAGCAGGTCAAGGGTTTTGTGTGAACAAAGCCAGGCATAATGGTGAGGCCAACGGTTGGGCTGGGATCTCTCAGCTAATCAGAATATAGCTGGAAGGAACCTTGGAGGTCTTCTAGTCCAGCCCCCTGCTCAAGCAGGAGACCCTATACTATTTCAGACAAATGGTTGTCCAGTCTCTTCTTTAAAACCTCCAGTGTTGGAGCACCCATAACTTCTAATGGCAAGCTGTTCCACTGGTTAATTGTCCTCACTGTTAGGAAGTTTCTCCTTAATTCCAGGTTGCTTCTCTCCTTGATTAGTGTCCATCCATTATTCCTTGTCCTGCCTTCAGATACTTTGGAGAATAATTTGACCCACTCCTCTCTGTCACAGCCCCTCAAATACTGGAAGACTGCTATCATTTTACCCTGGTCCTTGTTTTGTCTAGACTGGCCAACCCCAAATCCTGCAACCGTTCTTCATATGTTTTAGTCTCCAGGCCTATAAATCATCTTAGTTGCTCTTCTTGGCACTTTTTCCGAAGTCTCAACATCTGTTTTGCAATGTGGTGACCAAAACTGGATGCAATATTCCAGGTGTGGCCTTAGTAAGGTTTTATAAAGCAGTACAAATACTTCAAGTGATTTTAATTCTATGCATCTGTTTATATAACCAAGGATTGTATAAGCTCTTTTGGCTGCTGCTACACACCACTAGCTCATATTCAAATGATCATCCATTAGGACTCCAAGGTCCCTCTCACAGTTACTGTTTTTGAGTCACATTTCCCCTAATCTGTTCTTGCACCTTTGATTTTTCCTGCCTAGGTGTCAAATCTTGCTTAAAAATCTTGCCACATTAAATCTTGTCACATTTTGTTGGATATGGCCCATTGTTCAAATCTGTCAAGATCTTTTTGGATCCTGAGCTTGTCTTCTGGGATATTGACTATTCCTGCCAGCTTAGTGTCATCTGAAAATTTGGTAAGTTCCTCTTCTATTCCTTCATCTAAGTCATTTATGAAAATATTGAAAAGTACTGGGCATAAGACGGAACCTTGTGGTACCCCACTGCTTACTTCTCTCCATGTAGATGTAGACCCATTAAGGAGAACTTGTTGAGTACGGTTTGTCAGCCAGTTACAAATCCATCTGGTAACCCTAACCCTATCCCACGTTTTTCTAGCTTATCAAGAAGTAGGTTGTGGTCTACTTTGTCGAATGCCTTGCTGAAGTCTAAGTATTTATTTATTTATTTATTTATTTATTTATTTATTTATTTATTTATTTATTAATTTATATATTTATTTGTCAAGCGTATATATGATTACGAACAAAGTATAAACAGAGTATAAACATGTTTGTGAATATATAAGTACAAGCATGGTTATGAGTACAAGAAATTTTACAAATATATGGGTACATTATATTATTTTATTATTACATTATATTATTATATTATGTCCACAGTATTTCACCGGTCTACTAATTCAGTCACTTTGTCAAAAGAATGAAATAAGATTTGTTTGGCATGATCTGTTTTTAACAAACCCATGCTGGCTCCTAGTTGTAATTTGATTTGTTTCCAGATGTTCATAGATCTGTTTTTTCATGATCTTTTCCAGTATCTTCCCAGGTATTGGCTGATTGGTCTGTAGTTTCCTGGATCTCGTTTCCCCTCCTCCCCCATTTTTCCACATCAGCTCTTTTCCAGTCCTCTGGTAGTTCCCCAGTGTTATAGGATTTTTGAAAGATATGGAACAATGGTTCTGAGATGACATCTGTCAGCTCCTTCAGAACTCTGGGATGTAATCCATCCGGTCCTGGTGATTTATATTCATCAAGATCAGACAGGTGTTCTCTTAACATTGTTTTGCTTATTTTAATTTTTATTTCTAGTCTGAACTAGCCATTTCTATAACAACAAAATTATTTAATTGGTAAAGCCCAAATCAAAGTTTCGTTTTTTTCCACCTCAAGCACAAAGTCCAGAAGCGGTTTCCAAGTAGAAACAAAAGTAATCATGTTTTTTTTCTTTAATCATAGCTGTCAGTTTAGCCATCTCAGCTAAGTCCATCAACTTTTGCAGCCTTTCAGCCATTGTAGGCATAAAATGGCCAGCAGGTGGCATCACCTGCCCAGGTGTTTATGCTCAGATTGTCAGGAAATTCCCTCCCCCACAGTGGTCTCTCTCAGCAAGCCCTTCCCTGTTTGGCCAGGTCAAAGGGTCACTCCTGATTTGAGGGCTTCACTGCAGTAGTGGGCTCTAAAACCCTTTACTACCAGTTTGTGTGCGTGCTTGCGCGCACGCGCAATGCTTCTGCGCATGCGCAGAAGCGTCCCAGGCGGGTGGGCGGAGCGTCCCGCTGCCACCACTACCGGCCCTAAGAACCAGGCCGAACTGGGAGCAACCCACCACTGCTTCACTGCTTGCTCTGAGTGTTCCCCTTTCCACAAATCCTCGTGCAACACGCTGAACAAACCACCTTGTTCAAGCCTGTGGTTATAATGCCTTGGTAAGGCCACACTTGGAATACGGCATCCAGTTTTGGTTGTCATGATGTAAAAAAGATGTTGAGACTCTGGAAAGAGTGCAGAGAAGAGCAACAAAGATGATTAGGGGACTGGAGGCTAAAACATATGAAGAACGGTTGCAGGAACTGGGTATGTCTAGTTTGATGAAAAGAAGGACTAGGGGAGACATGATAGCAGTGTTCCAATATCTCAGGGGTTGCCACAAAGAAGAGGGAGTCAGGCTGTTCTCCAAAGCACCTGAGGGTAGGACAAGAAGCAATGGGTGGAAACTAATCAAGGAGAGAAGCAACTTAGAACTAAGGAGAAATTTCCTGACAGTTAGAACAATGAACCAGTGGAACAATTTACCTCCAGAAGTTGTGAATGCTCCAACACTGGAAGTTTTTAAGAAGAGATTGGATAACCACTTGTCTGAAATGGGTTTCCTGCCTAAGCAGGGGGTTGGACTAGAAGATCTCCAAGGTCCCTTCCAACTCTGTTATTCTATTCACACGGATCCTCCTTAAAGGACTCTTGCAGCTGGGGTGAAGAGCCCTTCCAGACAGTGAGAGTTGGAGGC
This sequence comes from Thermophis baileyi, assembly GCA_003457575.1. Lineage (NCBI taxonomy): Eukaryota > Metazoa > Chordata > Lepidosauria > Squamata > Dipsadidae > Thermophis > Thermophis baileyi. The sequence continues at coordinate 116,019 of QLTV01002127.1, forward strand.
TTCTCACCTCCGCCTGGGAAAACATAATGTCAAGCTTCAAAAGACTTCTTGCTGTTGCGGGGTGGGGTGGTGGGGTTATTATATTATTTTATTAATTTATTACAGGATTATTCTCTTTTATTAGTTGTACTGTTTTATACATCAGGTTTTTATATTCCTGTAAGCCGCTTTGAGTTGCCATGTGTGAATAGGTGGCAATGTAAATTTCCTAAAATAAATAAATAAGATTATCACATCTCAGCTTGCCAACGAACTGTGAGGGGAGGGAAAGGGAGATAGAAGATGCCCCAGACATCAAGATGTCAGTGTGAGAACCAAGGACATTTCGGCAGGTATTTACAGAAGCCCAAAAGACTTTCCCACAACAATATCCAGAGACTGCTTTGGACAATGTGACCTGAGCTAATTGGTGGGTGGTAGAATTTGAACTTTAACTATAGGGGTTAGCACGGGAAAGATCTAGATCTGGTTTTGCCTTCAAACGTGCCAAATGATGTACTCAATAAAGTTTTGCATAGAGAGAGTGGATCGTCTCGATCGTGCTTGCTTTGGTTGGGTACGTCAGTCGGAACCTTGACACATAGAACATTAGAGTTGGAAGGGAACTTCGAGGTCTTCTAGTCCAACCCCCTGCTCAAGCAGCAGACCTTATACCATTCCGGACAAATGTCTGTCCAATCTCTTCTTAAAAAGTTCCAGCAATGGAGTACCCACAACTTCTGAAGTCATTCCACTGATTAATTGTTCTCACTGTCAGGAACTTCCTCCTTAGTTCTAGGTTATATCTCTCTTTATGACTTTCCACCCATTTCTTCTGGTAATGAGGTAATTTGGGATTTTCCTTCCAGAGGATTAACTATCCCACGTGATCAATATACTCTCTAACTTCACCCAAGGATTCAGAGCTTCATCGAAGAGCAAAGGATCCAGGAGAAACTCTTGTGGCCCCACCCTTGGTAGCTCCTGGTGGAACCTGGTTTGCATATTGATCACATTTCACTGCCATTCTTGCTAATGTCATCGGTGCAGTAAGATTGGTCCATGAATAGGAAGGGTTGGCACACAGCAGCTTCTCCTACCTGCTTGCGATATTGCTTGTCCCTCCTTCATTTTTCTGTCCTTGTTCCTCTTTAACCAGGGTTGGTTAATAGATGGGTGGTGAGGGAGGGGCTCTCTGGGCTGATTAGCATTTTCTGCTGGCAATCAGAAGAACCAACAGAAACTCCTAAATTTCACAACACAGAGAGAACTGCAACTGCACTGAGAGATGGATTTGGATTAGGCAAGATCTGAAGGTTCAGGAGAAGTTAAGAAGTTGTTGCATAGCAATAAGCCTCATCGATACCGAACATTAAAAACAGCATCCAAATAAAAATTGTTTGGATTTTGCAGGATTGCAACTGGTGTGGCACAGCTGCTCCATTGCAGTTCAGATATGGGGATGGAGGCCGGGTTGACCCTGTCAGGGAAATCCTGCAAAGAGGGAAGAGAAAATTGGTAGCTCAGTGTTGAAGTGTTGGGTCCTAGGAGCTCTCTGAGCCTGGTGATTTTCTTGCACACATTTCATTACGCAACTAGCTAGGATTATCAGTGCTAGAAGGTAGTGGGGTTTGTGGAGAGGAGGAGGAGGAGGAGGAGGAGGAGGAGGAAGGAGGACGACAACTAGGGGTTCTCTGAGCGTGGTGGATTTCTTGCAGACCTTTCATGATCCAACTAGGCCACATCATCAGTGCTGGTAGAGAGTGGGGCTTAAACTGACCAAGTTTGCATCCAGATTTCAGACCCAAACTGAATCAGTCCTTCTTTGAATCTCAGATCTCCAATGAAATCAAGGTCGATTTGCACAAATCGGTTTTTGGTCCCATTAGAAAAGGAAACGTGAGTGACACAATGTTAATATTTTTTTTTATTTTTATGGGGCGGGGGTGGGGGGGGGGGGGGGGGTGGGGGGGGGGGGGTGGGGGGGGGGGGGAGGGGGGGGGGGGGGGGGGGGGGGGGGGGGGGGGGGGGAGGAGGAGGAGGAGGAGGAGGAGGAGGAGGACTGTGGGATCCTTGGTGATCTCTGAGCTTGGTGGTCTTCTTGCAGCTGTTTCCTGAACCCTAACAGGTAACATCATCAGTGCTAGAAGGGAGGGGGATTGCAGAGAGGAGGAGGAAGAGGAGGAAGAGCAATGTAATGTTGGAAACAACTGCCCATTATCCCTCTCGTGCTTACACTCCGACTCCGTGTCTGCCATTTCCTTGATGCCATTCCTGTGCTTCGTTTGACCGCATATTTGGACCTTGGACTTGCTTGTTGGATTCTGGACTCGTACCTTGGCTTGGTTACCATGCGTGGACTTTGGACTGTGCCTGGATTTCGGACTTTGTGTGTGTGGATTTGTGGACTTGTGCCTTCATTCTTGGACTTGTGACCCTGTGCCTAAATTGAACAGTACCAGACTCAAGAGAACTTCACATTTGGTGGGAGTGGGGACCTGGGGAAGGTGAGGAGACCCAGAAGGAGGAGGAGGAGGCCGTGCACAGCCTTTATTTTATTTTTATTTATTTATTTATTTATTTATTTATTTATTTATCTCACCTTGGGGCTACTCTAGGTGCCTGGCTTATTTCAAATTCAATATTATTAATTTATTTATTTGTCAAACATGTACAAGATAGCAGGTATAGGTATAAACATAAACATAATCAAGGTGAGTACAGATATAGACTACTTCATGGTGCCCAAACAGCAGGAATGCCAGGCTGGGCTGGACGGAAGGACCTTTAAGTCCTGCTTTGAGGAAGTGAGAAGATCCCTTGCAGGAACAAGAGGAAATGGAAGGATGTCGAGATCTCTTTCTCAACGCAACGAACCGTTGGCTTTGCCCATGTCAGGAAGGGCCAACAGATGAGGTAACATCTGTCATCTGCATCAAGGGATGACTCTTGTGTTTGAACTGGTGAGCCCTGGGGCTGCTCGTCTTTCCTGGATCCTGGTTTACACAACAGTGTCCTGGGTTACAAAGGTTGTTTGCATGTTGGCATCACAAAGTGTACCGTGGCAAAAGGGATTGGAAGGGCCATCCTGAGAGGGAGGGACATGCTCCCCTCGCATGGTCCCAGCTGCGAATTACGAGGGTCCTTCTGTCTCCTGCAGCCTGAAGGGCATTCTTTTCATCTCTGCTGTGGAAATTGATGGGTGGAGGGTGGAAATGGATGCTTTTCGATCTGCTGAGAAATTAATTCCTTCCCATTGTGGAAGTTATTGGTTAATTATGAACAGAAGGCTTGCAAAGCAGATATTTTGTGGACAACTATAATAACATATGCGTAAAACATATATATCAGCGGTGGGTTGCTCCCAGTTCGGCCCAGTTCTGTGAACTGGTAGCGGTGGTGGTGGGAGGCTCCGCCCACTTGCCCTGGACGCTTCTGCGCATGTGCAGAAGTGGCACGCGAGCGTGCGTGCATGCGCACGAACCGGTAGCAACGGGTTTTAGAACCCACTACTGATATACATTCTACAAGCATAAGACGTTCTCCTGTATCTAATCATTTTTTCTGCCATTCAATTTTCTTGTTCTCTGAGCTTGGTTGTTTTCTTGCAGATGTTTCATTGCCCATCTAGGGAACAACATCAGTGCTAGAAGGCAGGGGGTTGTCAACTCGCAAAGCTTTCCTCACCTGCTCCCGAGTTGCCATAGGCAGGGGGATGGGAAATCGCGCCTCACAGCTGCACTGAGGAATTCACACCTCAGTCAAAACAAAACACATCCTAGCCACCCGAAGTCAAGGCCATCTCCACGGAGACCCACAACGGCCAGAGGGAGTGACTTCTACGACCTGCGAAATTGCTTCGTTGGGGAATGTGACTGGTGACACACCTTGGGGGGAGGGGGCAACAGGGTCAGAGGCAAAGCACGAACTGGGTGAAGTCAGAGTTGGCTTCACTTGGTCCGTGCCGACATGGCGCTCCTAATAAACAACTTGTCAGATTATTCATGAACTGGGAGAGCCAATGGTAACAAGGTCAGCCAATGAATAGGCATAGCAACTAAGTCAGCCAATGAGAGCTAAGCACATCTGAGTCTGTGCAGAGAGTGGAAACTGAAACTTAAGCTATCAGGCTGGGCGTGGCTGAGCCCACTCTGTGCTTGTCTGCTCTGAACTCTGAACTAGAAACTGCTTGTAACTCTCTGCCACGCTGAAAGAATCTACCTGTGGTATTGTATATATTATTATTATGTTTATAAAGAAGTTAATGAATCCAGCTGAATCAGTTATCTGTGTGTGCTTCTGGAATTGATTTTTCTGCAACAAACTCTGATACAACTGGATTTTTCTTGCTAAATGGCTTGGGGCTCCTGCTTTTATTAGGGCATCGGTTGGAACCTTGGGGGAGGAGGGGAAGGAGGAGGAGGAAGACTCATAGCTTGATTTGGTTATCCTGCATGGACTTTGGAGTGTGCCTGGGATTTCAGACTTTGTGTGTGTGGATTTGTGGACTTTTGCCTTCATCCTTGGATTTTGCGACCCTGGGCCTAGACTGAACAGTACCAGACTCAAGAGAACTTCCCATTTGGTGCGAGTGGGAACTTGTGGAATAAGACTGGGGTCTTGGAGTGCCTCGTGTGTGAGGGGAGAGACTGGAACAGAACAACAGGGACCTGCCTAGTTTTCCCCAAACTGGCCACTGAATGCAACTCTGAATGATGTTACCTCTTGTTCAACCAACCTATGAAAGAGAAAAGAATTCAAATTGTCTCTGCATTACATCAAGCGGCTTCCTGGATGTGAAATTCCCAGCTGGGGAGAATAAATAGAGCCAGCAGCCCAAGCGTGGGGCAGAAGGCTTCACCATGTCTTCTGGAGGTCTTCTCCTCCTGCTGGGACTCCTCACCCTCTGGGCAGAGCTGACCCCCGTCTCCGGCCAGGACCGGCCAGGTAGAGCTTTCAGAAAGATCTTGAGACCCTTTGCAGGGAGGGGCTGAAGTGGTCAGAGTTCTCCCCCAGATGGTGGTTGGGGGTCAGCTGAATGGTAGATGGAAATGGGAGAGGGTCCCAAGAAAGAGAGATGCAGTTTTAGGGGAAGGCTGACCTATCTCAATTCAATGCAGCAGAAGAATCGGGATTTTAAGCAACAGGAACAATCCAGTCAGCCACCTGATCCAACCCCCAGAGCAGGAAACCAACTTAAAACGTCTCAGATGGCTCTCGACTGCTTGCCATCTGAACAAGGAGAGATTCAACCTGGAAATAAGGAGAAATTTTCTGACAGTGAAAACACCCATGGAACAGAAGTTGCCTTCAGAAGTTGTGGGAGCGTCATCACTGGAGGCTTTCAAGAAGAGACAGGCTGGCCTCTTTATTGAAAAAGACCTGCTGTCTCTTAACATTAAGCATAGGGTGGCTTAATGAAGCATCATAGTTCTCACAACAGGCTATGATTGATTCAAGAGAAGGGAATATTTGACACGCTGGTTATCTTCGAGACCGCCTTCTACCGCATAGCTCCCAGCGACCGGTAAGATCCCACAGGGTTGGGCTCCTCCAGGTCCCGTCAGCTAAACAGTGCCGGCTGGCGGGCCCGCGGGGGAGGGCCTTCTCTGTGGCTGCCCCGGCCCTCTGGAACCAGTTACCTCCTGAGATCCGGACCACCCCCACTCTGCTAGCCTTCCGGAAAGCGGTGAAGACCTGGCCCTTCCGGCAGGCTTGGGGCCGTTGATCTCGCCTCTGTAATTTGGCGAGATCCGGCCACGAAACGGTGTGTATGGGGTTTTAGTTGTTGTTGAATGTTTTTTAATATGTTTCTTGTTAATAGTTTTTATATTTTTATAATGTTTTTATTGTTGTAAGCCGCCCAGAGTCCTCCGGGAGTTGGGCGGCATAGAAATAAAACTAACTTAAACTTAAACTTGAACTCTCGGGTTGAAACGGGGGGATGCACCCCCAGCCTCCTGAGTTAAGAGAGAGGAACCCAGTTATAAAGTCCAGCCCAGGGTCCTGAGAGGTCGACCCCAAAAGGAAATGGCTGTGCTTTGTGGGGAAGGGGAGGAGGTGGGATCCGGTTCCATCTGGCAGCATCTCACCTGGACAGAGGGAGATGCTTTGGCTCCTGAAAGGTCCAGAGATGGGATCTTGCTTGATCTGGGATTCCAATTCCAGAGCATTCTCTCAGTCTTGGGATCTTCTATTTTGCAGAAAGACCTGGAGTGTGTCTATGGGAAGTATGGTAGGTCCCGTACATTGTCACTTGTGCGGTTTGCTTAGACCAAAGGAAGGGCTGTGTGGTGTCTCCGAGGCCTGGACATGGTCTGGGCACATGCAGGTTTCTCTGGGGTCTTTCAGGCCTGCTGCAGCTCCAGGCTCTCCTCTTGTCCATCAAAGGTGGAGTAGATATAAAAAAAGGATGTTGCCCTGATGCTCAAGCATGCCTTGGTTTGGTCTAGTGGGGCCCTTCTTCCTAATAGTATCCACCCCCACTCTGCGGAAGCTCTCAGGCTGACCATCCACATCCCCCTCCCACTGTCTCTTGATTTCTCCTCCTCCTGAACAACCATTGGTAGAATGGTGCCCCCCCCCCAGTTCAGCTGCTGCTAGGGATTGTGTTGGGGAAGATGGCAAACCTCCTGCCAGCCTGGTCAGGAAGCCAGAAGGCCCCAGGCAACCAGGACTTCCAGGAGAAGCAGAGGCCAGGACAGAACTCCTTGCCCACCCTGGTCTAGCTCATGCTCTGGACATACATACATACATACATACATACATACATACATACATACATACTTTCATTTTACTGTTTTCTCCTT
>QLTV01002127.1:127264-137936 GCA_003457575.1 Thermophis baileyi
GGGAGGGGACAGGGGAAGGGAAAGGGGGGGAGGGGAAGGGGAGAAGGAGGAGGAGTTCTGTTAGGATATCTCCAGCGAGATGGTTGTGGATCTCTGCAGAGCCTCCAATCTGGGCCAGTTCCTGCTCCTCAAGATCTGTCGTTTCAAACTTGATCTTCCTATTTCTCTTCATGTCTTCTGGGTTGTCCACATACTTTTATTTTTTATTTATTTTATTTATTTATTTTTGTCAAGTATATATAAGATTACAGTAAAAGTATAAACATGTATACATGAGATGGTGATGAGTACATGGGAACATTAGGACAGGGACGGTAGGCACGATGGTACACTTACACACGCTCCATACAGACCTCTTAGGAATTAGGTGAGGTCAACAGTAGACAGTCTAAGGGTAAAGTTTTGGGGGTTTGGGGAAGAAACCACAGAGTCAGGTAGTGTATTCCGGCCATTGACCACTTCGTTGCTGAAGTCGTATTTCCTGCAATCGAGTTTGGAGTGGTTTACCTTAAGTTTGTATCTATTGTGTGCTCGTGTGTAGTTGCGAACAAATTTCTTAAACGTTCAACTCTCTATCTCACCACCACCCCAGGCACTATGTTTCTTCTTCTGCTCATTTTGCAGTTTTCACTGCTCAGGTGCATTCAGATCTTCAATAATGAAGAGCTACCTTTGGAAAGAATTCCTTGTCTGGCCTTCGGGTGCTTTGGAAAATAGCTTGACCCCCTCCTCTCTGTGGCAGCCCCTCAAATATTGGAAGACTGCTATCCTGTCTCCCCTGGTCCTTCTCTTCACTAGACTAGCCATGCCCAGTTCCTGTAACCGTTCATCGTATGTTTTAGCCTCCAGTCCCCTCATCATCTTTGTTGCTCTTCTCTGCACTTTTTCTAGAGTCTCAACATTTTTTTTACATCGTGGCGACCAAAACTGGATGCAGTATTTAAAGTGTGGCCTTACCAAGGCATTATAAAGTGGTATTAACACTTCACGTGATCTTGATTCCATCCCTCTGTTGATGGAGCCTAGAACTGTGTTGGCTTTTTAGAAGGTTCTTCCAATTCTGTTATTCTGTTTTGTTTGACTTAGAGCTCAAGCACCTAACCAACTTGTTGCAAATTCTGCTACAGAAGTTTAAACCTTCCATTCTTACTTGACCCTTCGGTTACTGCTCTGGTTTTTCTCCATTTCTCTGACACTTGTCCTGCTTTCCACAGAGTGGTAATTTTCTTTTCTTTTGTAGGTTTCCTGTCAGAGTTCAGATAGCTTTGAAGATTTTGATTTATTTCAGCTAAAATTCCCCAGAGTTGTCTTCCTTCCTTCCTCAAACACTTAGACTCTATGAAGAAGACCTGTTCTCTCTCATTCCAGGAAGCAGAATCAATGGACTGAGAGAGAGAAAATCCTCGTTGCTAGAAGAATTGGACAGGGAAGCCAACCTCCCAGAGATACAGTGGTCTTCCTTTCACAGCAGAGGCTGAACAATCACCCACTCAGGAAACTTTCATATGGATTCCTGCTTGAATCCACATATCCTTCAGTTGGGACTTTCCTGGCTCTGCTGCCACTCTGGAGTTTTGCTTGACCACAGAAATGATCCATGGACATCAATATGGGCCTGTCTAGCTTTCCCCCAAAACTGGCCAGACAATCCAACTCTCGGGATTCCTCACCTCACAGCTCCTGACTTTTAATATTAATACTAATGAACTAATTAATAATTAGTATTAGCACTATTACCACAGCTTTATAAAACCTTAGTAAGGCCACACCTGGAATGCTGCATCCAGTTTTGGTCACCACGTCACAAAAAAGATGTTGAGACTTTGGAAAAAGTGCAGAGAAGAGCAACTAGGAGGATTAAAGGCCTGGAGACAAAAAAGAACGGCTGCAAGAATTGGGTTTGGCTAGTCTGGAGAAAAGAAGGACTAGGGGGGGACATGATGGCAGTCTTCCAATATTTGAGGGGCTGCCACAGAGAAGAGGGGGGATCAACCTGTTCTCCAAAGCACCTGAAGGCAAGACAAGAAGCAATGGGTGGAAACTAATCAAGGAGAGAAGCAACCTGGAATTAAGGAGAAACTTCCTAACAGTGAGGACAATTAACCAGTGGAACGAATTCCTTCCAGAAGTTGTGGGTGCTTCATTACTGGAGGATTTTAAGAAGAGACTGGACAGTCACTTGTCTTGAATGGTATCGGATCTCCTGCTTGTGCAGGGTGTTGGAGTAGAAGACCTCCAAAGTCCCTTCCAGCTCTATTCTGATTGACCGATTATAAAAACCTTTGTCTTTCCAATCTGGATCTTCTTCTTAATAAAGCTGAAACCCAACAATTGTTGGCTTTTCTTCTCAGCGCTGTCTCTTTTTCTCTGAGCTTTTCTGAGTGCAACAGTTCCACTGAGCATGTGTAAAAGCCCATATCAGGGATGGCAATGTGGCAATATATGAGATGCAATCATTTCTCCATCCATATTGCATCTGCTAGTTGGCCAACTCTCTGGGTGATTTTGTTCCTTGTTTGGCAGGTGTAAGGAATATTCTGGGGTTTTGGTGAATAAAGTTAAGACATCCAGAAGGTGACAGGCAGAATAACCAAATAACAGAGTTGGAATGGACCTTGGAGGTCTTCCCGTTCAACCCCCTGCCCCAAGCAGGAGACCCTCTACCATTTCAGACAACTGGTTGTCCAATCTCTTTTTGGAAAACCTCTTGTGATGGAGCGCCCACAACTTTTGGAGGCAAGTTGTTCCTCTAATTAATTGTTCTTGCTGTCAGGAAATTTCTCCTTAGTTCTAAGTTGCTTCTCTCCTTGATTAGTTTCCACCCATTGCTTCTTGTTCTACCCTCAGGTGTTTTGGAGAATAGCTTGACTCCCTCTTCTTTGTGGCAACCCTTGAGATATTGGAAGACTGCTATCATGTCTCCCCTGGTCCTTCTTTTCCTTAAACTAGACATACCCAGTTCCTGCAACCGTTCTTCATATGTTTTAGCCTCCTCCTCCACCCCTAATCTCTGTTGCTCTTCTCTGGACTCTTTCTAGGGTCTCAACATCTTGTATATATCATGACACATAATGAGTGGTGGTGGTGGTGAACGACTTGAAGATCCTGGGGACAGAATGAAAAGAGGGATGAGACTAGAATTCCTACGTTCCCACAAGCAAATTACATTCAACCCTCCTACAGTGTCATTGGTCCTTATCGAATTCTAACCAGGTGTTGATTGTTAGTTGAGAAGATTCCTGTGTATGGGCTTTTAGCAATAAATCCACTTAATTGAACCTTCAGGTGTGGTCCTGGTCTTTTGCACCCAACAGGTGGCTGCTTTGAGAGTTATAACAATCCCACCAGACTTGAAGGAAGTGATGATGGTGGTGTCTCAAGGGATCTTTCCTTTTCAAGAAGGTTCTTGAGACGGTGACTGGGTTACAGGGGGCCCTGGAAGACATAGATTACTTAGACCCCTTTCAATTGGGTTTCAGACTGGGACACAGTATGGAGACAACACTGATCACATTTGTAGATGACCTATAGTGAGGCTGGGATGGGGACGGTGAAGCCATCCTGGTTCTTCTTGATCTCTTGATGGCTCTCGATGACACCTATCATTATATTGATCTGGATGGGGGAGTGGAAGGCACAGGATTTGGTGGTCATCCTCCTTTCTCCATGGCTGGTTCCAATCAGTATTGATAGGAGGAGAGAGGTCAACCTTGAAATCTTTGGGATGCCTCAGGGTTTGAAGCTCTCACCTCTTCTATTTATCATCTGTATGTGGTTCTGGGTCAGGTCATCTATTGGTTCAGGATCAGATATCATCAGCATGCTGAGGGATACTCAGCTATACATCATGACCCTTGAGCAGCCAAGCAATGCGGTCAACTCTTGTCCCAATGCCTGGAGGTTGAAAAGGTTTCAATGAGATGGAACCAGCTCAAACCCAAACCTAGCAAGACTGAGTGGCTGTGGCTGTTCAGGCCCCTGGGGCTGGGTCTCTTTCATATTTCACCCTTAAAAGACTTCCATATTCCCTTTGGGACTGGTGCATAATCAGAATAACAGAATAATAACAGAACAACAGGAAGGGACTTTGGAGGTCTTCTAGTCCAACCGCCTGCTCAAGCAGGAGATCCTATATCATTTTCAACAAATGATTATCTAGTCCCTTCTTAAAAGCCTCCAGTGATGGAGCACCCACAACTTCTGGTGGCAAGCTGTTCCACTGGTTGATTGTCCTCACTATCGGGAAGTTTCTCCCTAGTTCTAGGTTGCTTCTCTCCTTGGTTAGTTTCCATCCATTGCTTCTTGTCCTGCCTTCAGGTGCTTTGGAGAATAGGTGAACCCCCTCCTCTGTGGCAGCCCCTCAAATCTTGGAAGACTGCTTTTATGTCACCCCTGGTCCTTCTTTTCATTAAACTAGACATCCCCAATTTCAGCAACCATTTTTCATTCTTCATATGCTTTAGCCTCCAGTCCCCCAAATTAATTGTTCTCACTGACAGGAAATTCCCCCTTAATTCCAGGTTGCTTCTCTCCTTGGTTAGTTTCCATCCATTGCTTCTTGTCCTGCCTTCAGGTGCTTTGGAGAATAGGTGGATCCCCTCTTCTTTGTGGCAGCCCCTAAATCCTCAATCTGGGGATCCACCTGGAGATGCAGCTCTTCCTTGAAGAGTAGGTGGCAGCTGTGACCAGGAGGGTTTTCACACAGATTCATCTTGTAAGCCATTGCATCCTTCCCTGGTCTGGAGGACAGGATGCATTGTAACTATCATTCAAGCCAAGTCAACTCGTGGATGGACTACTGCAAGTGTTCTACATGGAGCTGCTCTTGGAGGCCATTCCGAATCTGCAACTGGTTAGAATGTGGTAGCCCAAGCAGTGATGTACAGACCATGCCACACCTACATAACATCCAGATTTCATGTTACATTCACTACTATGGGCTTCTGGGTGCCACTTGTCACCTTTGAAGCCCTACATGGCAGAGGGCCAGATTATTTGAGTCACGTTCTGTCTTCTCTAGTGTCTGCTCATCCTGTGGTCACTGACAAAGTTGGCTCCCTCTGGCTCCCATTGATAAAGCAGTGGCATCTAGCACACCTCACTAAAGCACTTGCCCTCTGGTACAGCACCCCCTGACACCTGCACCCCACCTGGCCAGCATTGGAAAGACCATTAAAAACAGGCCTCTTCTCCGGTCTTGGTGAAGTGTGGTGGTGGGTATCTGTTTTGGCCTCTGCTAAAGGAGGCAAGGAGATTTCGGTGGCTTTTCCCTGTGGTTGATGCCATCAGCTGGGTTGAAACATGGATTGTACAGTTTTTGCATATGTCAAATATTTGTGTATATCAAGGAAGACCACCCCCACCCTGACAGGGCAAGCCAGTAGAATATAAACTGAGAGCAAACCCCAGTCCTTACTAGTACTGGCCTAGTTTGGGTAATGAAATACCTGCAGGAAAACCACCAAGTTCAGAGGGAACCAATGTTTTACAGGAGGCATCTAACACCTGTAAGATTGGCAAAAATGTCAAATAAAGTTTCACCATTATGCTGGAAGTGTCATAAGACACACGGTACATATTTTCACATGTGGTGGACGTGTGAAAAAGCAAAGAAATGTTGGATTAAAGTTAGAAAAATAGTAGAGGAAATAATAAAAATTCGTATTGATTGGAAACCGGAACTTTATCTATTAGGAATCATTACAGGTAACTACTCGAAAGAAATATATTATTTAATAGTACATATAGTAACAGCCGCCAGAATAACTTATGCAGCAAAATGGAAACAAAATGACACACCTAAGGACGAAGAAATTATAAAAAAAATTCTCGAATGTGCGGAGAGGGACAAAATGACTAAAGAGCTACAAGATAAAGAAGATTCTGAATATTATATAACATGGAACAGACTGTATGAATGGTTAAAGAACAAGGAGAAGAATGTATAAGAGGTGTAAATATTAATATATCAACTAGGAGCAGAAAGTAAATGTGTATATATTGAAGAGTAGTGAATATAAATATTTATATGTATTAGGTGGATACATAAATAGTATATATATCAACTTTGATTAACCGATCCTCAAATTGTAAAAATTAACAATTGTAATATATGTTTGTATGTTGTGTATGTTTTTAAATGTAATAAAAAAAAAAGAAATACCTGCAGGAAAACCACCAAGTTCAGAGGGAACCAAGGACTCCAAAGTCTTCTTTTTCCTCCTCCCCCTCCCCCTCCTCATATCTCACTAGTTGGATCATGAAATGTCTGCAAAAAACAGCCAAGCTCAGAGAGCACCAAGGACCCCACAGTCTTCCACCTCCTCCTCTTTCTCCTCTCCTTCCTCCTTCCCCTCTTCCTCCTCCTCCACAAACCCCATTCCCTTCTAGCACTGATGATGTTCCCTAGTTGGGTCATCTGCAGGAAAACAGCCAAGCTCAGAGAGTACCAAGTACCCCTCATTTCAACCCTGAGTTACAAATATTCTCCTCTATATGTCAAGTTGCCCAGAGGCATTTGGAGGTCAAATGACTTAAACATTTAAAGAAATCAAGATTGTAGAATGGGTTAGGGGTGTTCAACCAACTTGTGAAAGAGAAAAGAATTCCAATTGTCTCTGCATTACATCAACCTGCTTCCTGGATGTGAAATTCCCAGCTGGGAGAATAAATAGAGCCAGCAGCCCAAGCGTGGGGCAGACGGCTTCATCATGTCTTCTGGAGGTCTTCTTCTCCTGTTGGGACTCCTCACCCTCTGGGCAGAGCTGACCCCCGTCTCTGGCCAGGACCGTCCAAGTGAGCTTTCAGAAAGATCTTGAGACTCTTGGCAGGGAGGGGCTGAAGTGATCAGAGTTCCCCCCCCCAGGGAAGGGAAACCAAAGACCCCAGTCTAGAACCTCTGGCTTGGTGGGGCTTCTTCTGGGGAGGTTCTTGAGATGGTGGTTGGGGGTCAGCTGAGTAGGAGACAGAAACGGGAGGGGGCCCCAAGAAAGAGATGCAATTTTAGGGGAAGGCTGACCCATCTTTACTCAATGCAGCAGCAGAATCAGGATAACTAAAGGAGAATATTTGTAGCTCAGGGTTGAAATTAGGGGTCTTTGGTGCTCTCTGAGCTTGGTGGTTTTCTTGTAGATGTTTCATGACCCAAACTAGGTAGCATCATCAGTGTTCATGAGGATGTTCCCTAGTTTGGGTAATGAAACTTCAAAACTTCAAAAAACTACCAAGCTCAGAAAGTACCAAAGACCCCTCAGAATCAGGATTTTAAGCAACAGGGAACCGTCATTCAGCCATCCGGTCCAACCCCCAGAGAAGGAAACCAAATTAAAACATCTCAAATGGCTCTTGGCTGTTTGCAGACTGAGCATGCTAAGAGGGCACCAGTTTGGGGAAGTGAGTTAAAGACTTTTGTGCTACCAATCAAATAACATCCCCATCCTTCAATTTGTCACAGAGTTTTGTTATCTTTCTGCTGACCCTGGACCATGTAAAGCCAAAATGCCTCGCTTCTACTACAACTCAGCTTCAAAACAATGTGAAAAGTTTATTTACGGTGGATGCAAAGGGAATGACAATAATTTTAAGACCCTGGATCAATGTCGCTACACCTGTGTTGGTAAGTAGGGAAGACTGACTCTTCCAATACCAGAGAATTTATGTAGCTCGAGGTTGAACTTGATGGTTTCACAGAATCATAGAATAACAGTGTTGGAAGGGACCTTAGAGGTTTTCCAATCCAACCACCTGCTGTCTTGCAAAAGTTTCATCACCCAATTAGGTAACATCTTCAGGGCTAGGAGGGAATAGGATTTGCTGCTTATTTATATCTAAAAGAGCCATGGTGGCACAGTGGTTAGAATGCAGTATTTCAGCTGAGTTCAATGCTGATGGGGCTCAAGGTTGACTCAGCCTACTATCCTTCCAAGGTCGGTAAAATGAGGATTGTTGGGGGGAAATATGGTGACTCTGTAAAGTGTTGGAGAGGATTGTAAAGCACTGTGAAGTGGTATATAAGTCTAAGGGCTATCACTATTGCTGTATCTATTAATTTCCTTTACCAATATTGATGGGGTGTATTTCCTCCTTGGTAGTTCCTTGAATAGGGTATTGTTTTCTGCTTGTTTGTCTCTGCTTATTTGGGTGTGGTATGCCATGTGCCATGTGCTGTCCCAGAACCACCAAGGACCCAGCTCTGGATTAGCCCAGATGTGCGTGTTGAGTGGCCCAGCGCATAACTTCAACCTCACCCCCTGAAACTCCTCTGCATTGATCCTAAGAACTTCAGGGCAACTTTCAGGAGGCCCAAGGAAAGAGGCCTCCTCTAGATGCCCAGAGGGAGAGCGCTATCTTCCCCCCTCCCCCGCTGTTTTTGGGGAGGGGGCTTCAGGAATGTGCAGAGCCAGCAGAGAAAGCTTCTACTCCCATTCCCTGGAATCCCTTCTTGATGGAGAAGCTATCTCAAAGGTCTAAGGCCAGATCTGGGGCCTTTCAATAGCAGAGCAAAGGAATGGCAAACCAAACTTTATTCTTCAAAGCCGGTCCGGAACCTCGGTACACAGTGAGTAAGGAACAACAGGGTCCCTTGCAAAGTCAGCGCTGGGAGCGTCCACCTCCCAGCGTGCTTTATAGTCCAGAGACCACACCCGCATACCATCCGGTCACCCAGCCTCCGGTAGCCAGCGTTTGCAGCCTTCCTATCCTTCCAGCGGCGGCAGCACTGCCTCCCTGCTGGAGGTGTGTCTCCGGGACCTTGCACCGTTGGCAACAATAGCAGTTCCTCCTGACCGGAGGCCCGACCATCAAAGCGACCAGCTGGCAGGCTCTCAGCTGGCAAGCTCGTCGCGGGCCTCTCTGCAGCAGCAGCCTTCCCTCCTGACTGGGAGCCGACCCATGAGCGATCAGCTGGTGAGCGATCAGCTGGTGAGCAGCGGTGGGACGCGGCACCCGGAGGTCCCTGCAGCAGCCGCACCCTTGCCCGTTGCTCCTGTCGCTCCCTTGGTGTCATGCTGCTGCTTGAGGTATGGCGAGTCCCAGATCGGTGCACGACAGGCGGCTCCCCCCTACCAGGACTGCACCTGGAAGACAGGAGACAGAGTCATTAAGCAGGGCACCACAACATGTATTCTCCCCACCCCACCCCGGTTTGTGACGGTATTTCTGGTGGAAGTTCCTAAGCAACCATGGGGCCATCACGTCCTGATCCGCCACCCATGAGGCATCGGTGGAGGGGTATCCTTTCCACCATACTAGGTATTGTAGTTTGCCCTTATGGAGTTGGGAGTCTAATACCTGGGCTATTTCGTCCCCCCCTACTGGACTCGGTGGTGGAGGGAAGGGCGGATATTGGAGTCCTCCACAGGTTTCAGGAGGCTGCTGTGGAACACGGGGTGAACCCCTCCTAGCAAGGATGGGAGTTTTAATTCCACGGTAACGGAATTGATCACCCAAACAATTGCGAAAGGGCCCAGGTATTTTGGGGCCAGTTTCTTGCAAGGTACTCTCAACTTGAGATATTTAGTTGAAAGGTACACCGGTCCCCCACCCGGAAGGGGCATGTGGGCAGCCCGTTTTTTGTCAGCCTGCGTCTTATGGGTCCCGGCGGCTTTCTCTAATGCCATCAAAGCGCGCTGGGAGGCAGACGCTCCCAGCACTGACTTTCTCTCAAAGGTCCAAGGCTGGATCAGGGCTCGACAGGTAGACCGAGATGCCCCCTCAGCACACCCACAAGGAGAACCATCTTCCTATTTGGTAGAAATGGGAGGTGCACATTCCCGTTCCCAAGAGAGTGTCGTATCAAGAGAGAGGAGCCCAGTTACAAAGTCCAACTCAGGGTCCCAAGAGGTCGACCCCAGAAGGAAATGGCTCTGCTTTGCGAGGAAGGAAGTGAGGAGGTAGTATCCTGCTCCAGCTGGTGCATCTCATCCTGCTCGCTCGGAGAGGCTTCAGCTGATCAAAGGTCCAGCGATGACATTTTGCTTGCTCTGGGGCTCCAATTCCAGAAGAATCTCTCCGTGTAATGTGTGTGTGAAAGACTTTGGAGAACTGGGTGAAGACATGCTGCCAAGGGAACGTTCAGATAAGAGACTGCCTAGCCCAAAGTAGATAAAGAGGCTCAGAAGAGACCCTCCCTAGTAGCTCAGCCTGTATAGGGGACAGTGAGAGATTTGTCCTTTCAGACCTGCAGGATTCTGTTAATGTAATGTAATAGAATAACAGAGTTGGAAGGGACCTTGGAGGTCTTCTAGTCCAACCCCCTGCTTAGGCAGGAAACCCTACACCACTTCAGACAAATGGTTGTCCGATCTCTTCTTTAAAACTTCCAGTGTTGGAGCATTCACAACTTCTGGAGGCAAGTTGTTCCACTGGTAGATTGTTCTTACTGTCGGGAAATTCCTCCTTAGTTCCAGGTTGCTTCTCTCCTTGATTAGTTTCCACCCATTGCTTCTTGTCCTGCCCTCAGGTGCTTTGGAGAATAGCTTGACTCCCTCTTCTTTGGGGCAGCCCCTGAGATATCGGAACCCTGCTATCATGTCTCCCCCAGTCCTTCTTTTCATCAAACTAGACATACCCAGTTCCTGCAACCGTTCTTCATGTGTTTTAGCCTCCAGTCCCCGAATCATCCTGGTTGCTCTTCTCTGCACTCTTTCTAGAGTCTCAACATCCTTTTTACATC
>QLTV01002127.1:138650-157908 GCA_003457575.1 Thermophis baileyi
CCTTTTTTGAAGATGGGAACTACATCAGCTCTTTTCCAGTCCTCTGGCAGTTCCCCAGTGCTCTAGGATCTTTGAAAGATATAGTTCAGTGGTTCTGAGATCTCGTCTGCCAGTTCCTTCAGAACCTTGGGGTGTAATCCATCCGGTCCTGGTGATTTGAACTCGTCTAGGGTAGACAGGTGCTCACTTAACATTTTCTTCCCTATTTTAACTTGTAGCTTCGCAATAAATCAGAATTATCTTATCTGGTTGTGTTTCTTGTCTGGTCTACCTGGTAAGTCTGACAATCAGCCTCGGGATCTTCTATTTTGCAGAAAAGCCTGGGGTGTGTCCCAAGACCCCTCCAAAAGTAATCACTCCTTGTATCGTGAAGTGTGCAAGTGACTGGAAATGCCCTAAGAATCAGAAGTGTTGCAAGTATGGTTGCATGATTACCTGCATGAATCCTGCCTAAGGTAACACCTGTAGGTTGATGTTTCTTTAGTTTGCTTAGACCCCCCCAGGCTTTCTGTGTTTCTGACAAAGGTATAATTAAAGTAAAAAAGAAAAGTGGAGTGATCTTTAAACCCCAAGCAGGCACACCAACTTTGGTGAGATGTGGTGGGACTCTTCATCCTGATAGATAGCCACCTCCATTCTGTGGAAGCCCTCAGGCTGACCCTCCACGTCCCCCTCCCACTGTCTCTTGACCTCTCCTCCACCTGAACCACCATTGGGAGAGAACGGTGGCCACCCAGTTCAGCTGCTGCTGCTGGACACTGTGTTGAAGAAGAGAGTCCTCCTGCCAGCCTGGTCAGGAAGCCAGAAGACCCCAGGCAACCAGGACTTCCAGGAGAAGGAGAAGTCAGGACAGAACTCCTTGCCCACCTTGGTCCAGCTCATCCTCTGGGCAGGCCAAAACCGGTCCATGCTCAGGTGACAGGAAGGTCCAGAGCTTCATCTGGGGAGCCAAAGATAAGCTCCCATTTCTGATTGTGAGAAATGCTCCCTGTCTGAGGTAGGAAGCTCAAGTGAACGTGCCATTGTCCATGCTCCGAGCAGTGGCCTTGTGGTCTCCTAGAAAGAGAGGATTGGGAAAAGACGCTGGAGGTCATCTAGTCCACCCTCCTTCCAGTGCAGAAATCTCCAGAGCTTCCTGGAGAGATCCTGTCCCACCTTTGCTTGAAACCTTCAGTGATGGAGCCCCATAACTCCAAGGGGGAGGCTGCCCCATTGCTTCCTGGCTCTCTCCCAATCAGGACATTCCTCCTGATTTCAGATTGGGTCTCCCTGGTTGTAATATAAGGGAGGGTGAAGCACTGGAGGCCGTTCTGGGCAGAAACCTCATATCTGAATGTTTCTTTTTACAGGATCCCCAACGAGGAGACCCACCAGAATTGGATCTAGTGTCCCAACTTGACCCAAAGATCCTTCTTCTGTCCTGGACCACCCTGGAGACCCTCCCCCCAAGCCCCACCCTGGGCTCATTCTTTCTGTTCTGCAATAAAGCTTTGGTCCTGGCATCCCTCTCAGTCTCAGTCTCTTCCATAATGTGTCTGTAGTCATCCAGGTCATGGTTGTCCCCAAGGTGCTTTTTCTCATCCATGATGAGAAGTGTTTAAAGAAAAAACAAGAAAGTCCAGTTGCCTCCTGAAAAAGCACCTTTGGGACTTCCATAATGTGGTTTTCCAGAGGGAGTGAGCCAGCCGTTTGCTGCAGCTGCCAAAAAAAGCCAATGCAATCCTGGGCTGCATCAACAAAGGGATAGCATCAAGATCACGAGAAGTGAGAATACTGCTTTATATTACAGTAGTGAGGCCACACTTGGAATAACCGTGTCCAGTTCTGCTCACCACAATACAAAAAAGATGTTGAGACCAGGGGTGAAATTCAAATGTTTTCCCTACCGGTTCTGTGGGCGTGGCTTGGTGGGCGTGGCAGGGGAAGGATACTGCAAAATCTCCATTCCCTCCCCACTCTGGGGCCAGCCAGAGGTGGTATTTGCCGGTTCTCCAAACTACTCAAAATTTCCGCTACCGGTTCTCCAGAACCTGTCAGAACCTGCTGGATTTCACCCCTGGTTGAGACTCTGGAAAGAGTGCAGAGAAGAGCAACCAGGATGATTAGGGGACTGGAGGCTAAAACATACGATGAACAGTTGCAGGAACTGGGCATGGCTAGACTAGTGAAGAGAAGGACCAGAGGAGACAGGAGAGCAGTCTTCCAATATTTGAGGGGCTGTTAGAGAGAAGAGGGGATTGATTTGTTCTCCGAAGCACCAGAGGGCAGGACAAGCAATGGGTGGAAGCTTATTAAAGAGGGATACACCCTAGAAGTTAACCAGTGGAACAGCCTGCCTCCTGGAGTTGTGGCTGCTCCATCACTTTCAAAAATAAACCGGAGAATCTTTTGACTGGGTATAGCAGTGTTCCAATATCTCAGGGGTTGCCACAAAGAAGAGGGAATCAAGCTATTCTCCAAAGCCCCTGAGGGCAGGACAAGAAACAATGGGTGGAAACTAATCAAGGAGAGAAGCAACCTAGAACTGAGGAGAAATTTCCTGACAGAACAATTAATCAGTGGAACAGCCTGCCTCCTGGAGTTGTGGCTGCACCATCACTTTCAAAAATAAACCAGATAATCTTTTGACTGTGATGGTATATAAGGTCTTCTGCCTTCAGCAGGGAGGTGGACTAGAAGACCTCACAGGTCCCTTCCAGCCTTATGATTCTATGCTCTATGTTCATCTCTCAAATCCAGAGGGTGGGGGAGCTCAGAAATCCCCACCCTTTCTCCTGAAACTCAGGTCCCATGAAGGGCTTACTCCAGAGTAAGTCTGGAGTAGATACTGAGACTCCTGCAATGACTCCACACAGATGGTCTGGCTGGAGACAGTGAAGCAAATCAGACCCCCCCCCCCTCTTTCTTTAATTAAGCAGAACAGGGGGGAAAAGCAGCAGCAGGAGCTAAAAACAACAACAACAGAACCAATAGAAGAGAATCTTTGTAGCTGGGAGTTGAACTGTGGAGTCCTTGGCGGTCTCTGAGCTTGGTTGTTTTCTTGCAGTCATTTAATGACCCAACTAGGTAACACCATCAGTGCTAGTAGGGAGTGGGGTTTGCTCTCAATTCAGGGTGGCTGCAGTGTGTTTGTGCTCAGCTGAATGATGTCCTTATCCAAACACAAACACACCGTACCAATCCTGAACATCAGAAACAGGAAACAGATCATCTCTACAACATCTTCCTCATCTAACCACTCAACCCAATGTAGTGCAATGAAAACAAGCTGTGAAAAGGATGACATTGCCCAACATCTGAGAAACCACCAACACACTCATACAACCAGCTAAATATGAGCCAGCAGTGTGCAGCGGCAGCCAAAAAAGCCAACGCAATCCTAAATTGCATCAACAGAGGGATACAATCAAGATCAAGGGAGGTACTAATACCACTCTATAAAGCCTTAGTAAGGCCACACCTAGAGTATTGCATCCAGTTTTGGTCACACTATAAAAAAGATGTTGAGACTCTAGAAAAAGTGCAGAGGAGAGCAACCAGGATGATTAGGGGACTGGAGACTAAAACATATGAAGAGCGGTTACAGGAACTGGGCATGGATAGTCTAGTGAAGAGAAGGACCAGGGGAGCCATGATTGCAGTGTTCCAATATTTGAGGGGCTGCTGTCACAGGGGTCAAGCTATTTTCCAAGGCACCTGAAGGCCAGACAAGGAACAATGGATGGAAACTGACCAAGGAGAGATTCAACCTGGAAATAAGGAGAAATTTTCTGACAGTGAGAACAATCAACCAATGGAACAGAAGTTGTGTGAGCTTCATCACTGGAGGCTTTCAAGAAGAGACTGGACTGCCATTTGTCAGAAATGGTGTAGGGTCTTCTGCTTGGGCAGGGGGTTGGACTAGAAGACCTACAAGATCCCTTCCAACTCTATTAATCTAATCAATTTATATCTAAACCACGTGGCATCTCAGTAGCAGACAAGCCAACTAAAGCCATCCTACGCATACCAAAAGACCCAGCAGCCCCAGAAATAAAAAGCGGAGTCATCTACAACATGCAATTTAAAGATGGCAACAGCTGCTGTGTAGGACAAACAGGCCAAAGGCTGGCAGAATGCATCCGTCAACACCAATTAGCAGTCAGAAGAGAAGATGAAAACTCTTCAATTGCCCAACACATGGACAGACTTCAACTGGGAAACCGTGACCATCCTAGACCAAGCCAAATTGAAACAATTCCTCCCCCACCCCTGCAATTAACACCCAGATGTGCGGAGATCAACGACAAGATTAATATCGGACCCCTAAGCAAGAGGTAAACAGAGTCCCAATCAAGGAGCTGCCAAACAAGCTGACAGCAACCAGCCCAGTCAGAGAATCAGACTACCCTCACCAACACTGACAGGACAAGCCACTAGTATATACACAGAGAGCAAACCCTTCCAGCACTGATGCTGTTCCCTAGTTGGGTAATGAAAGGTCTGGAAGAAAACATCAAAACTCAGAGAGCACCGAGGACCGCTCAGAATATCCCGAGATGGTCAAAAGATCATGGTTAGGAGGGAATGAAACAGCTGAGATTGGAGGAGATGCTGCAGGAAGCCACAACGATCTCCCAAGAGCATGTCGAAAAAGACCAGAGGTCCACAGGTGGCAGTAGGGTAGCTGCCCTTACACCAGTAGGCATCACTATTACAGAAGTAGCTATCTTCTTTCCTCCTCCTCCTCCTCCTCCTCCTCCCCCACCACCACATAAATCCACCTCCCTTCTAGCACTGATGTTCCTACTTGGATCATGAAACATCTGCAAGAAAACAACCAAGCTCAGACAGCACAAAGGACCCTGTATTCCTCCTCCTCCTCCTCCTCCTCCTCCTCCTCCTCCTCTCCATAAACCCCACTCCCTTCCAGCAGTGATGCTACCTAACTGGATGCCCCTTCCAATCCCTTCCATCATGCTACACTTTTGATGCCAACATGCAAGCAGGCTTCGTAACCTAGGATGCGGTTGTATAAGCCGGGATCCAGGAAGGAGCAGCAGCTCCAGGGCTCACCTGTTCAAACACATTGGTACACTGGTCCCTTGATACAGATGCCAGGTGTTCCCTCTGTGGGCTCCACCCAACACAGGAAAGGCCAAGGGACCATTGCGTTGAGGAAGTGTTCTTGATCTGTACATTTCCTCTTGTTCCTGCCAGGGATCTTCCCACTTCCTCAAAGCAAGACTTAAAGGTCCTTCCGTCCAGCCCAGCCTGGCATTCCTGCTGTCCCAGCACCATGAAGGCTACGCAGGGCCTCCTCCTCCTTCTGGGTCTCCTCACCCTCCTGGCTGAGCTGCCCCCTTCGATGGGACAAATAGGTAAGTGGGCACTGCCAGCCCCATGCAGCAAATAATCCAAGCCCCAAAGCGTCTCTTAGTCTTTCTGAGGGCTCCATCCAGCTGATGCTGCTAGGGGTTTCCTCTGCTTTTCCTGGCAGCTTTGCTAAATGCCCCATTGAGGAAGAGAGGGCAGGTAGATCAGCAAATTCAATGAAATGAATGAAGGGCAGAGCAGAATGGGAAGGGAAGGGAAGGGAAGGGAAGGGAAGGGAAGGGAAGGGAAGGGAAGGGAAGGGAAGGGAAGTCTACTTCATTTTCCTTTTGGTGCCTCGAGTCCCCTTACAGGGCAGACTCACAAGATGTGAGCTGAAAAATAAAAAGGGGTCCCACTTAGCTCCTACCCCAGATTCCCTCCGTCGATTCAGCCCAGCCAGGTGCCAACTAGCTGCCAATGTATTTCCCCCTCCTGGGCATCCTTTTCTCCCCAGCTGCAGGCACCACCAGCCATGTTGCTGGGCAGTGAAAGAGCCCCATATGCAGGGCAGTGCATGGCACCTTTGTACACCAGCTGAGCCCCCCTGCCCTCCTCTGCCCCCTTGAGAGAAGTGGCACTTGGGAACAAGCATTCACGACCAGAGGGATTTCCAGAGTTTTGATTTGGTTCTCAGATATCTGCCGACTCCCAAAACAAGATGGCAACTGTACGGCCTTAATTTCTCGCTGGTTCTACAATCGGAGGTCCAGGAGATATCAACGATTCACCTATCGAGGTTGTGGTGGGAATGCAAACAATTTCGAGACTGTCCAAAAATGCCTGCGCACATGTGACCCTTCAGGTAAGTTCCCAGCAGAAACTCCTGGGTGGAATCTTCTCCAAGGACTGATCTCCAAAGCAAGTAGGAAGTTGAGACAAGAGAAAGGGGCGATTTCCTCCCTTCATGACCTCCAGCACTTAATGGCACCACTCAATCCACTGTTGCTGGGATGATGTTCTGTAGAACCTGCCTTGGTGGCTGAGCTGTTGGTTTCCAGATGGGATGGTTCACTCGAGTGGACTTAGAAGGCAACACAGGGTGTCTCTGGGTTTGTGATGATGCCCGTAGCTCAGGGAATGTGCTTCAGCAGAAGCCGTGGGCACACCAGCACCCGGGTCCCGGAGAAAGAGTAGCTGCCGGGTGCCAGCCTCCCCTCCTGGCCAGGAGCCCCACCAGAGTCAAGGCATTCAGTCATAACTTCCATAACTTGCTTTATCCTGGTTTAATGAATGACCCAGTCATGGCTGAGTTCACACGACACATGAAATCCAAGTCAATAGTCTGAGGCCTTGGTACAATGTGTGGTTGGGCGATGTCTACTCAGATCAGGTAAGTGCACATAACCAGTGTTTCATCTCCTCCCCTTGGGATGGCGCTATAGGGCATTGCATGCCGAAAGAATTAAACCCAAGGAGAGTTCTTTCCCTCCTGCCATCACTCTGCTGAACACCTAATTCTTACAGTTCTGTCTATTTTTTTTTAAATAGTTTTTATTGAATTATTTACATTTAAAAACAACACGCACAGAAAAAACAACAACAACAACAATACAATACAGAAAAAAAAAGACAATACATAACCTCTAGGGTTATATTACAGCAGATAATATCAACAGTAATATCATGCTTATACAATCTTCTCCATTTATATATTTAGTTATAGTTCAGTTACATAAGTATCATATCTTACCATACATAGACATAAACATCATAGTATTTACAGTGCCAACTTAATTGTTTACTAATTTGGTTTATTTTGGTTTCTCTTGTCAAGCCAGTCGTATAATTCATTCCAAATTTCATAGTATTCCAAATCCTCCTTCTCATTTAATTCCATTGTCTATTACAGTTCTGTCTAATGTCTAATGTCTAATGTCTATGGTTACTTACAAAGTAGTAGTTAGTAAGGATGTAGTAGTATTATTGATCATTATTTTCTTCACTCCTCCCTCTTATTGTCATGATGATGATGGTGGTTGGTGGTGGTGGTGGTGGTGGTGGTGGTGATTATGATGTTGCTTTGTGTGTACACTGAGAATTCCTTGTGTGTTTAATCACACTTAGCCAAATAAAGTATTCAATTCAATATCAGGGTTCTCCCAACCAGGCTCAGGTTCAGCTTCTCCCAATTTCCTTCTTGGATCTGTCCTTGGATGAGCCAAGCCCCAAATAGGATGATGAGGAAAGGAGAATGATGAGGAAAGGAGCAGGGGTGGGTTCTAACTTACCTCGCTGCTGGTTTGCTTCCTCCCGCGCCGCGTGGCCTCGCCTCGTGGGCGCGCGCATGCTTCGCGCATGTGCAGTGCCAAAAAATCTGGAAAAAATTCCAAAAAAACCCCCTCAAAAACAAGATGGCGACGCATGCGCAGTGCCGGAAACTCAGCTTCTGCACATGCACATTAGAAAAAAAAAACCGGGGAAAAAATAAAAAAAAATTTTTTTAAAAAGAGATGGCGGCGCCCATGGACTGGCACCGACAGAACCGGTTCCGTGATGTCACTGTGACATCACCAGCAGGTCGCTACCGGTTCGGGTGAACTGATCCGAACTGGGAGGAACCGACCTCTGGAAAGGAGAATCCACCCCATTCCTAAGAGGTCTGTAAGGGGTGTGCATAAGCGCACCAGCGTGCCTACCGTCCCTGTCCTAACGTCCCCATGTATTCGTAAAATATCATGTACTCATAACCATGCTTGTACATGTTAGAAAATATGACTTCACCAAAAGAGTAGTAGAAGCTTGGGCCAACTTCCAGCAGAGGTGGGCTGGTTGGTGGACTCATTGGTAACTGAGTTTAAACATGCCTGGGATAGACACATCTCCATCATCTGTCAATAATTTAAAAATAAAAATGAATAAATAAGTAAAACAGAAAACAGAAAAACTCAAAGGGCAAAATAACAGAGTTGGAAGGGACCTTGGAGGTCTTCTAGTCCAACCCCCTGCACAAGCAGGAAACCTTATATAGCATTTCAGACAAGTGGCTGTCCAATCTCTTCTTGGAAAGAGACTCAATGGACCCCTAGATGTTTTTCTATGTGTCTATATTGTAACCCAGGACCCTGGAAGGAGGAGCAGCAGCCCCAGGGCTCCCCAGCTCTGCCCTGCCTGATTGCAAACACCCAGGGCCTCGGCTGGGGCAGTTGACAGTTATCTCCCCCCAGCCCCCAAATTGACATGGGCAAATCCAATGGTTGTGTTGAGAAAGAGATCTCCACATCTTTCCATTTCCTCTTGTTCCTGCCATGGAACAAGTTGGGTCATTAAATGACTGCAAGAAAACAACCAAGGTCAGAGACCACCAAGGACCCCACAATTCAACCCTGAGTACAAATATTCTCTTCCATCAGTTCTGTTTTCTGCTTTTTCCTTTTCCTGCAGTTTCTTTCTTTTTTTTTCCCTGCAGAAAACCTCTGATTTGTCTCACTGTCTCCAGGCAGACCGTCTGTCTGGAGCCATTGCAGAAGTCTCAGTATCTACCCCAGACTTACTCCGGAGTAAGCCCTTTATGGGGACTGAGTTTCAGGCCACCCTCTGGATCTCAGAGATGAACATCGAATCAAACAATACTAGGGCTGGAAGGGCCCTTGTTCTGGTGTGCAGTGCCCTATAGCGTCGTTTTGAGGGTAGGAGTTGAAACAGTTTGTGTCCAGGATGTGAGGGGCCTGTAAATATTTTCACAGCCCTCTTTTTGACTCGTGCAGTATACAGGTCCTCAATGGAAGGCAGGTTGGCAGCAATTGTTTTTTCTGCAGTTCTGATTATCCTTTGAAGTCTGTGTCTGTCTTGTTGGGTTGCAGAACCAAACCAGACAGTTATAGAAGTGCAGATGACAGGTTGGGTGCTTCTCATTTCCTGTTAGTACAACGGGACGTATCCTGAACATTCTGGCTTTCTGGCTGCCTCCATGTTTCCTCATCACTTTCACCCCTGGCCTTAATGTTGCAAGGCGGAGATGGACCCTGCTGAGCCCCAGCTGGGACTGTGACATCCAATGGCTTCAGTCACGGTACACTTTGTAATTCCAACATGCAAACATGTGTTGCAACCCTGGATCCTATTTTGCAACCCAGTATCCGGGAAGGAGCATCAGCCCAGATGGGCCTCCATTGATAAAGATCTCAGTTACCTGCCCCACCTATTTGCCCATCAAGGGAAAAGCTAACAATTCATAGTGTTGAGAAAGATATCTTGTTAGCTTTCCATTTCTCTTGCTTCATCAGCAGCCCTTCTCACTTCCTCCAAGCAGGACTTAAATACCCGTCCCTCCAGCCCCACCTCGCATTCCCACTGAACCAGCACCATGAAGGCTGCGCACGGCCTCCTCCTCCTTCTGGGTCTCCTCATCCTCTTGGCGGAGCTTCCCCCTTCGAGGGGACAAATAGGTAAGGGGGCACCACCCCCATACAGCAAATATTGTCAATCTCAAAGCGGCTGTTATAACTGGAGTCTTTCCAGTGGTTTCATCCTGATGATCCTGGAGCAGGGGTGGGCTGCTGGGGGTTTGCAGGGGTTCGGGAGAACCTCTAGCTAAGATTCTGTGCAGTTCGGAGAGCCCCCAAATCCCACTCCTGGCTGGCCCCACCCGCCCCGCCCCTCCCAGAAGTCCCCATGCGACCCGTTTTGGATGCAGGTAAGTGCAGGGTGCGCGCGGAGGCTCAGGGACAGTGGTGGGATTCAAAAATTTTTACTACCAGTTCTGTGAGCGTGGCTTGGTGGCCATGGAGTGGCTTGGTGGGCGTGGCAGGGGAAGGATACTGCAAAATCCCCATTTCCTCCCGATCAGCTGGGACTCGGGAGGCAGAGAATAGATGGGGGCGGTGACCCCACTCTGGGGCCAGTCAAAGGTGGTATTTACCGGTTCTCCGAACTACTCAAAATTTCCACTACCGGTTCTCCAGAACTGGTCAGAACCTGCTGAATCCCACCTCTGCTCAAGGAGGGTGAAAAACAGGCCTACCGGAAGTTCAGGAAGGCCGGAAACGTTTCCGGCCTCCAGAGGGCCTCCGGAGCCTGGGGAGGCCGTTTTCGCCCTCCCTGAGGCTCGAGGAAAGTCTCCGGAGCCCGGGGAGGGCAAAAACGCCCCCCACCCCCACCGTGGTGCAGGAGGCCGACTAGGCCACGCCCACCATGGCCACGCCCGCCCAGCAACGGGGCGGAGAACCCCTTGCTAAAAACCCCTGTCCTGGAGGCTTCATCTGCTTTTCCTGACAGCTCTGCAGATTAAGGAAGAGTCAGCAGAGAGATCAGCAAATAGAATGAGAGAATTAATGGGCAGGGCAAGGCAGGGCAAGGGAGGTGCAAGGAATCAGGACCATGGGTTAGGTTGCACATAGAAGATCGATCCAAGCCCATAAACAAGGACCTGGACAACTCGCGTTCAACACTATCTGGGTGCCAGATAAAGAGCAGTTTAAAGTCCATTATTTTGGAGAGGGGAGCTGGCGTTGGGTGGCTGGCTGGTTTGATCTTTCATTTATTTATACAATAATTCTTATCGCTGCTGTGTTGGGAGCCAACTTGAAGAGGACGGTTAACATGACTCTGGTTTGCTCCCTGCCTGTTCAAGAGGCCTTCATCGTTCAGCGGTGGGCTGCTTAAAAGAATCATTACATAGCGTCTAATGAGACACATTCATGTATTGATCCTATAATATATTTTGTTTGATAAGCTGACACAGTACAAAAAAAAACCACAACCCCCTGGAATGTTCTCCTTTTCAGTGAAGCCTGGGGTGTGTCCCAGGGCACCTCCAGGCTCCGTCCCTCCTTGTTTCCAGAACTGTGAAAGTGACGAGGACTGTCCGAGGAACCAAAAGTGTTGCCTTCATGCTTGCAATGTTCGGTGCATGAATCCTGTCTAAGGTAAGAACATTGGGTCTTATACCACTCACTACTGCTGAGTTTCATAGATCCCAGCATGGACTGGATCCAAGCGGATCTCTCTGGAATCCCTCTGGAAGCTTCCGTCCTTCTTGGATCTGTCCTTGGATGAGCCAAGCCCCAAATATGATGATGAGGAAAGGAGAACATCCAGGTCTTCTCCAGCCATTAGAGACCAGGCAGTGGAGGCCAGTCCCACCTCAGAAGGATGGACAGAGAGGGTGGGGGGAGGGGGAACTTCTCTCTTAGCTGAGCCTCAAGAGGGGGTCCAATTCTGGCTTTAAAAGATTGGGGTGGGGGCTCTTGGACTACAAAGTCTTTCCTCTTCCCTCTCGTGTGAAGGAAGGCACCAATCCTGCCTTTTATTTGATATTTATCAATAAGGTTCTGAATCAAAGATAGGACCCAAAACGCCCACAATCAATGCTCACTGCAATTATCATTTATTCAGTGCCCACTGGAAGAATCCCCTCCAGAAAATCATGCAAGGGATTCCTACAGACAAAATGATGCCCCCATATTTATACGTTTCAGAAAAGGAGGGAAAAAATGGATATAGTCATGCACAGGTAATAGGTGATGTAAGGATGAATATTCATAATTAGCAACTCTCTGTCCTGCCTTTCCCCTGTTATTAGCCTCAAGAAAGAGTCACTGTCTTAAAAAAGAGAAAGAAACGTATAACTTCTATTGCCTCAGCAATTTTGATAAACCCACTGAGAACTTCAAGGTTGCCCACATATACCTTCTATAGTTTATTTTGCTCACACGTTCCCACTCCTCCAAGATGTCCATGGAGATTCTCAGTCATCCAGGTCATGGTTGTCCCAAAGGTGCTTTTTCAAGAGGCAACTGGACTTTCTGGTTTTTCTCCTTTGAAGATGTTTCGCTTCTCATCCAAGAAGCTTCTTCAGCTCTGACTGGATGGGGGGGCGGGGAAGGGAATGGTTTATACTCCTTGCAGACAGCTGGTCATTTCCATCCTTTTTGGGGGTTATTAAGGTTTAAAAGGCCACTCTTTTGAAGACAGCAAAGTCCACATTTTGGCAGAGAGGATCGCTGGTTTGAAAGAGGGATCAAAGGGGCCATCTATGTCAATGACTACTTCAGCTTCAACCACAACAATACACGAGCACACAATAGATACAAACTTAAAGTAAATCGCTCCAAACTCGACTGCAGAAAATACGACTTCAGCAACAGAGTGATCAATGCCTGGAATTCACTACCTGACTCTGTGGTTTCTTCCCCAAACCCCAAAAACTTTAACCTTAGACTGTCTACGGTCGACCTCACCCCATTCCTAAGAGGTCTGTAAGGGGCGTGCATAAGCGCACCAATGTGTCTACGTCCCTGTTCTACTGTCCCCCATTTATTTGTATCCATTTCATGTATTCATAATCATGTTTATAATTATATCTGTTATCTTAACTTATACATGCTTGACAAAATAAATAAATAAATTAAATAAATAAATAAATATGTCCAAATTGAACAGCCCCTCCCTCAACAGAGGGGGAGGGATACGAGATCATCTACCTCCAGTCTACAACACAGTCCTTTCAGCAGTTCCAGGAAGGCTCCACACCCATTTGCACCAGTTTTTTTACTACCGGTTCTGTGGGCATGGCTTGGTGGGTGTGGCTTAGTGGTCATGTGAGTGTCACTCAGTGTCACTCCCACCCAGTCACATGACCCCTCCCCAGCCACACCTACCCAGGTTTTGTGGCTCTCAGAGTTTTCTGTGGGAGATGGGTCATGTGACTGCGTGGGCGTGGCCAACTTGATTGGTCTCACACTTAGGAAATTTCCCCTTAGTCCAACTCACAATAAAATAGCACAATAAAATAGCACTGTTCCAATATTTAGAATAGAATAGAATAACAGAGCTGGAAGGGACCTTGGAGGTCTTCTAGTCCAACCCCCTGCTTAGGCAGGAAACCCTACACCACTTCAGACAAATGATTATCCAATCTCTTCTTAAAAACTTCCAGTGTTGGAGCATTTACAACTTCTGGAGGCAAGTTGTTCCATTGATTAATTGTTCTGTCAGGAAATTTGAGGGGCTCTTACAAAAATGAGGGAGTCAATCTATTTTCCAAAGCACCAAAAGGCACAAGAAACAATGGAAGGAAACTAACCAAAGAGAGAAGCAACCTAAGACTAAGGAAAAATTTCCTAAGGGTGAGACAAATCAACCAATGAAATAGCTTGCCTTCAGAAGTTGTGGGTGCTCCATCACTAGAGGCTTTCAAAAAGAGTGAGGGAAGTACACCCCAAAAGGACAGTGCCAGGAACCACTAAAGCAATGCAAAAAAACTTAAAACAGCCATTCCCCTTTTTAAAAAAGTCAACCCCAAAGCAAACGCAGCAGCTGAGAGGGAAACTAAGAGCAACTGCTCAGGCTAATTGAAAGCCTGGGCATGCTGCCAAAAGCCATTAACCCTTCCAACTCTATTATTCTATGTTCTCTATGTTCTAAATTGGGTGCTTCACAGCAGAAGCAATACAGCTGGCTGGATCACACATGCATTAAATTCATGGCCTGTATGATCAAGCTGCATCATTGTCCCCTCCTGTATCTTTTTCCCCAGGGAGAAACAAGAAGTGGCCAACACTGCAGCAGCTATAAAAGGTCTTGGGAAACTCCAGGGAGTATGAACACAGAAGTGTTACTTAATGCTCTTTATAATGAAAATGTTTGTAATCTTGTCCTTCTTCCTGAAGGGAAGAAGTTAATCACATCCCTAGATGGGTGATTGATTGGTTTCCCTGCCCTAATCCGGTCAGTTTCTGTTGTTTATTGACTTGAAAGAAAGAAAGAAAGAAAAACCCTCTCTTCCACTTTATTTTTAACCGGTTCTCCAAACTGCGTAAGCAATTAACTAATGGTTCGGGCGAACCCGTGAGAATCGGCTGAATCCCACCTGTGATTTGCACCACTTGGGCGATCCTGAGGGCATAGACAAACTTCCAGGTGGCCTCAACGACTCTCTAAAAGGATGCAAATGACCAGCTGTCTCCAAGGAGTATAAATCCTTCCATTCCCCCCCACATCCTGTCAGAGCTGAAGAAGCTTCTTGGATGAGAAGCGAAATGTCTTCAAAGAAAAACCAGGAAGTCCAGTTACCTCTTGAAAAAGCGCCTTTGGGACACTCCTCCAAGAACTTTTTTCTCTCACACCAGGTCTTTTGTCCCCTTTTCCCTCTTGTGGGAAGGAAGGTCCCAATCCTGCCATTTATTTGATATTTATTGAGAATTCTTCCAAAAGACCAGTGGCTTCAAGAGATCCCTCAGGCCTGACTCTGTTTCTTTTCACAGGACCTTTTCGGTGTAAACTGGACTTTCTGCATCAACTTTGCCCTTCCAAATTGTGGCCAATGTACCAACTTGACCCAAAGACCCTTCTTCTGTCCTGGAGACCCTTCCCCAAAACACACCTAGGTTCATTCCTTCTTCTCTGCAATAAAGCATTGGATTCTGGCTACCGTCTCGGTCTCTGGTGTCTTCTTCTGCCCCTTTCCCACCCCCCACTCCCCCCCCCATGAGAACAAGAGGTGCTGAGGCACAGAGCATCTTTCCAAGAGAGAGTGAAGAAGGAAAGATCCCGGATGGGCGAACCTTAGAGAAAGTAGGCCCATGTTGGATGAAGAAATAACAGAATAACACAATAACAGTCGGAAGGGACCTTGAAGGTCTTCTAGTCAAACCCCCTATATAGTAGCAAACCCTATACCATTTCAGACAAGTGTTTGTCCAATCCCTTCTTAAAAGCCTCCAGTGATGGGTGTCTATGGAGATTCTCAGTCACCCAGGTCATAGTTGTCTCAAGGATGCTTTTTCAAAAGCCAAATGGACTTAGTTTTTCCTAAAAAAAAAAAAAAAGTATAGCCAGTTGCCTTTGGAAAAAGCTCCTTTGAGACTCCAGTGATGGAGAACCCACAACTTCTGGAGGCAAGCCATTCCCCTGGTTAATTGTCCTCACTGTCAGGAAATTTCTCCTGAGTTCCAGGTTGCTTCTCTCCTTGATTAGTTTCAATCTGTTGCTTCTCGTCCTACCTTCAAATGCTTTGGAGAATAGGTGGACCCCCTCCTCTCTGTGGCAGCCCCTCAAATATTGGAAGACTGTGATCATGTCACCCCTGGTCCTCCTTTCATTAAACTAGATATACCCAATTCCTGCAACCTTTCTTCATAGGTTTTAGTCTCCAGTCCTCTAATGCTCTTTGTTGCTCTTCTCCGCACTCTTTCTAGAGTCTCAACATTTTTTTTTGTATTGTGTTGACCAGAACTGGATGGAGTATTCCAAGTGTGGCCTTACCAAGGCATTATAAGACGGTACTAACACTTCATGTGACTTTGATGTTCTCCTTCTGTTGATGCAATCTAGGACTTTCTTGGCTTTTTTCCCCTTAAACCATCGGCACCTGTGACAGACCAGCCTCCAGCCCCCTCATCATCTTTGTTGCTCTTCTCTGCACTCTTTCCAGAGTCTCAACATCATATATTTTTTTATATTGTGTCAACCAAAACTGGATGCAATATTCCAAGTGATGGTTCACCGGCCAGAGATCCTGTTGGGCTCTTTTGTCTTCCCCTATTGATCCTCTGGGCCATAGCACGTCATGTGTCCCTTGCGCTGGGCCAGAGAATAATCGTGACCGGCACCTACAGTATCAATGCACAGATTCAACTGCCAACTTGGGCAGCTGAGACAAACAAAGTGTTCCAGGACACAATAAGATCTCTATCAAGTGCATACAACTCATCAACGCAAAACCACTACAATGCATGTGCCAGAACAAAGGGTCCCCCTGCGTGCAGAGGACACGATGGGTGGTTCTTTCCTCCATACATAGGCTATCCCCACAGCAAGGTGGGATCAGGGACTCCCTGCTCCAGATCAGACACCACGCCGGCAGGCCAAAGAGACAATCTGGAGGGACCTCAGCAGGGAGAATGAGTGCCCAAAGAGCCATGTTGGTATCCATGGCTACACAGTCAAACCGCTGCTCTTTTTCTTATGGTTTTCAGATGGTTTTAGATTACCAATAGAAGGAAATCTTTGTAGCTCAGGGTTGAACCGTGGGGTCCTTGGTGCTCTCTGAGCTTGGTGGTTTTCTTGCAGACGTTTCATGACCCAACTAGGTAACATCATCAGTGCTAGAAGGGAGTGGGAGGAGGAGGAGGAGGAGGAGGAGGAGGAGGAGGAGGAGGAGGAGGAGGAGGACTGTGGACTCCTTGGTGGTCTCTGGGCTTGGTGATTTTCTTGCAGACATTTCATGACCCAACTAGGTAACATCATCAGTGCTAGAAGGGAATGGGGTTAGTGGAGTGGAGAAGGAGATGAGGAGGAGGACTGTAGGGTCTTTGATGCTCTCTGAGCTTGGTGGGTTTTTTTGCAGACATTTCGTTACCCAACTTGGTAATACGATCAGTGCTACAGAGAAATGGGATTTGAGGAGGAGGAGCGCTGATGATGTTACATAGTTGGGTAATGAAATGTCTGCAAGAAAACTACCAAGTTCAGAGACCACCAAGGACCCCACAATTTTATATGACATGTAAATGTAATCTTCTAGGATGTGTCAGTGCACAACTGACCTCTGAATGTAAGTGGTACTCGGACTCCAATAAGGACCTTCTCCACATGGCCTTCTAGACCTTTCCTCCTACATTGCTTCGTGGGCTGCTGAGCCTTTTATTTCTCCCCGGGGAGGTGATTCCCATCAATCAGGGGACAATTGCGGGGTTGCTGATTTCACAAAGCCAATGCAAAATCAGCCCAGGGCTTCCCCTAAGACTCCGAATGAAGATGTAATTATTTTATTTATATTGATTCAATTGATATGCCGTCCATCTCACTGTGAGGCGAATCTGGGTAGCTTACATCATAATAAAAGCAAAGATAGAAACGTTAATGCATTAATATAAAATTTGCAGGAATTAAATAAGTTAGGGTCCAGAATACAACAGGGTGGAGGTGGGATCTTAGTCCTCCAACCGGGATGCCCCCTCCCCAAAAGAAGTCATTGGCAATGAAAGCCTTCCATGCAGGGAGGGGAGGGATGTATCGCCTTTCCAAAAAATATGTGTCTTCCTGTTTATGCTTTCATCTTGAGATCAACACAATATTGCAGAAGAAAAACAAACAAGAACCCATTAGGGCAGTGTTTCTCAACTTCAGCAATTTTAACCTGGGTGGACTTCGATTCCCAGAATTCCCAGGCCAAGGGGAATTCTGGGAATCGAAGTCCACCCAGGTTAAAATTGCTGAGGTTGAGAAACACGGATTTGGAGGAAGAGAGACAGGCCAGAAATTAGGCTCAACTCAACTCACAACACTTGTAGATATTGCAGGCTTTCAAAGCTAAGGATTGTCACCACGTTACAAAAAAGATAAATTTGGAAAAAGTGCAGAGAAGAGCAACTAAGACAATTAAAGGCCTGGAGACGAAAGCATATGAAGAACGGTGGCAGGAATTGGGTTTAGCCAGTCTAGAGAAAAGAAGGACCAGGACAGGATAGCAGTGTTTCAATATCTGAGGGGCTGCGACAAAGAAGAGGGGGGGTCCACCTATTCTCCAAGGCACCTGAGGGCAGGACAAGAAACAATGGGTGGAAACTCATCAAGGAGAGAAGCAACCTGGAATTAAGGAGAAACTGTCTAACAGTGAGGACAATTAACCAGTGGAATGGCTTTCCTTCAGAAGTTGTAGGTCACTGATGGCGAACCTTTTCGGCACCGAGTGCCCAAACCGGAACGGTGTGTGTGTGTGTGTGTGTGTGTGTGTGTGCGTGCGCGCCAAAGCCCCGAAAACTCGAAGACCAGCTGGCCAGTGCATATGCGCGCCGGCCACCTGGTCTCCTGGTTTCCGGCGCATGCATGTGCGCTGGCCAGATGGTCTTCGTGTGCACCGGAGCTCCGGAAACCCAAAGATTAGGTGGCTGGCACACGCATGTGCACTGGCCAGCTGGCCTTTGGGTTTCCGGGGCTCTGGCATGCATGAAGATCAGCTGGTCAGCGCGCATGCATGCACCAGACACCAGAAGAGCAGCTGGCGATGGCACGCATGCCCACAGAGAGAGCTCTGCGTGCCACCTCTGTCACGCTTGCCATAGGTTCGCCATCATAGCAATAGCAATAGCACTTAGACTTATATACCGCTTCATAGTGCTTTACAGCCCTCTCTAAGCGGTTTACAGAGTCAGCATATTGCCCCCAACAATCTGGGTCCTCATTTTACCCACCTCGGAAGGATGGAAGGCTGAGTCAGCCTTGAGCCGGTGAGATTTGAACCGCCGAACTGCAGCTAGCAGTCAGCTGAAGTAGCCTGCAGTGCTGCACTCTAACCACTGCGCCACCTCGGCTCTAATGGTTTTAGGTGCTCCATTACTGGAGGATTTTAAGAAGATACTGAACAGCATTTGTCTGAAATGGTACAGGGTCTCCTGCTTGAGTAGGGGGTTGGACCAGGGGTGAAATCCAGCAGGTTCTGACAGGTTCTGGCGAACCGGTAGCGGAAATTTTGAGTAGTTCGGAGAACCGGCAAATACCACCTCTGGCTGGCCCCCGAGTGGGGAGGGAATGGGGATTTTGCAGTATCCTTCCCCTGCCACGCCCACCAAGCCACGCCCACAGAACCGGTAGTAAAAAATTTGGATTTCACCACTGGGTTGGACTAGAAGACCTCCAAGGTCCCTTCCAGCTTCTATTCTATTTCTATGTCTATTATTTCTATTCTATAGATCCCTCATAGAGTCCAGCAACCGTCCCACTCTCAAGCGTTCACCTCAACTCACAGAAGCCTCTGCCCTCCACAAGCGGGGTCAGATGTTCTGTGACCCCACGACAGGCTTTGTCAGACAATTCCTGGCCGGTACATCTGTCTGGGATTGGAAGCATAACCGGAAGACTTTCTTTCTTGCCACCATGAGTGGAAATGTCAACCTCTCCTTTTCACCAAAGCCACGTCCTGGTTCTTCTCCGAAGGATTCTTCCCTTTCTTCTCCGCCTCCCC
>QLTV01002127.1:239070-266560 GCA_003457575.1 Thermophis baileyi
GGAAGACTGTGGGGTCCTTGGTGCTCTCTGAGCTTGGTGGGTTTTTTGTGGACATTTCATGATTCAACTAGGGAACATCATCAGTGCTAGAAGGGAGTGGGGTTCAGGAGAGGAGGAGGAGGAGGAGGAGGATGACGACTGTGGGGTCTTGGGCTCTCTGAGCTGGGTGGGTTTTTTGCAGACGTTTCACGACCCAACTAGGGAACGTCATCAGTGCTAGAAGGAAGAAAGGCTTGGGGAGAGGAAGAGGAGGGGGGCAAGGAGAACGACGACGACTGTGGGGTTCCTGGTGCTCTCTGAGCTTGCTTCTTTTCTTGCAGACATTGCATTACCCAACTAGGTAACATCATCAGTGCTAGAAGGGAGGAAGAAGAAGAGCGGGAGGGGGAGGAGGACGACGACTGTGGGGTCCTTGGGTCTCTCTGAGCTTGGTGATTTTCCTGCAGACATTTCACGTTCTAGTGCTAGAACCTAAGCATCCCAGGGAGGTGGTTCAACAGATCCAGTAAATCTAGTTAAGCCATGGCCTAACTAACCTCTGCTCTGGGTCACTTGGGCACGGCCGGACTGCCCTGACCCCCGACCAGCTTTGGCTGGTGCGCTGATGGCCTTTGTCTTCCTGCAACTTGAATCCAGGACTCCGGATTCTGGAATGACGGTGAAGGTTTTTCAGGCTTCGGCTTCGCCGTTCAATCCTCATTTGTTTACCAGGACAACAGGCCACCTCTGTTATACAGGGAGTCCTCCGCTTACGACCACCATGGAGGCCAAAGTTTATATTAAGTGAGAAATTTGTTAAGTGAGTTTTGCCCCATTTTACGACTTTTCTCGCCACATTTGTCAAGCGAATCCCTGCAGTTGCTAAGCGAGTAATACGGTTGTTAAGTGAATCCGGCTTCCCCATTGACTTTGCTTGTCAGAAGGTCGCAAAAGGGGATCACGTGACCCCGGGATGCTGCAACCGTCATAAATGTGAGTCAGTTGTCAAGCATCTGAATGTAAATCACATGACCACGGAGGATGCTGCAATGGTCATAACTGGAAAATGGCCATAAGTCATTATTTTCAGTGCCATTGTAACTTTGAACGGTCACTAAATGAACTGTTGTAAATCGAGAACTACCTGTACAGAGAGAGACTTCCTGCTCTCTACTTAATCTTCCAAGGCCTTGAAAATGGAAGCGGGAGGAGATGTGGGGTATATATTTGATTCTATAGGTAGTTCTCGACTTAGTTCATTTAATGACCGTTTGAAGTTACAACAGCACTGGAAAAAAAGTAACTTCTGACCGTTTTTCACACTTAACAACGGTTGTCCCAAAGGTGCATTTTCAGGAGGCAACTGGACTGACTTGATTTTTCTTTTGAAGACGTTTCTCTTCTCATCCAAGAAGCTGCTTCAGCTCTGACTGGATGGTGGGGGGGGGGAAGGATTTATGTTCCTTGCAGACAGCTGGTCATTTGCACTCTCTCTGAGAGTCGTTGAGGCCACTTGGAGGTTTCGCTGTGTCCTCAGGGTCACCTGAGTGGTGCAAATGGGTGGGGAGCCTTCTTGGCTGCAGGATGTTTTCTGCAGATGTTTTCATAGCAAATGGGTGTGGAGAAGGCTAGACAGATGAACCTCCAAGTGGCCTCAACGACCCTCTCAAAGGATGCAAATGACCAGATTGACTGCAAGGAGTATAAATCCTTCCCTTCCCCTCCATCCGGTCAGAGCTGAAGAAGCTTCTCGGATGAGAAGCGAAACGTCTTCAAAAGAAAAAACCAGAAAGTCCAGTTGCCTCCTGAAAAAAGCCCCTTTGGGACGACCGTGGCCTGGATGACGGAGAATCTCCACAGAGGCTCACAACTGTTGCAGCCTCCCCGTGGTCAACATGATCAAAATTCAGGTTCTTGGCAACTGACTCATATTTACGATGGTTGCAGTGTCCCGGGGTCACGTCATCCCCTTCTGCGACCTTCCGACCACCAAAGTCAATGGGGAATCCAGATCCACTTAACAACCGCTTCAGTGTCTAGCTTCAGTGGCTCACTTAACAACCGTGGCAAGAAAACTCGTGAAACGGAGGCAAAACTCACTTTAACAACTGTCTCACTTAACAACAGAACTGTTGAGCTCAATTGTGGCCGTGAGCCGAGGATTGCCTGTATTCTACGGTCTTGAAAAGGGAAGCGGTAGGAGGTAAGGGGCATGTATTTGATTATTATATACATATTTGATTACATACCTATTTGATCTTGTTCGGCTTCCAGGCCTCTCTTACTTGAAAGGACCTCCTGTTTGCTCCCAGTCCTTCTTTTCTCTGGAGCCAAAGGTCTCTCTCCTTTCATCCCAGCAATAACACCTGAACAAATGTATTTCTCCCGTGTCCTGCTTGTTCTAATTATCTATAATAATTACAGTTCCTCTTATGAAGGAAAGCAAGTTAAGCTAAAATATAGCAGCCTGTCATTTTTTTTCCTGCTTGACAGATAAAAATCAGTGGCTAATTTGGAACACGAGCCTTTGAGGCGTGCGTCCCTTGTCTTTTTCTCGCACGCGATCACATCTTGAACCTCCTTCAAGCTTTGCGGCTGGGGTCCCTCCAAGATAAAAAGAGAGTATCTAGAAGTACCTATAATGCTAATTAGGTGTGAATATCTGTGGGATCCCTCCTTGAAATGCAGGCATCATAAATATCCATATTCTGTATTTCTGTCCAGTGTGATATTTGTACAGATAAGGGGGAATCTATTGGAGAAGATACGTCCGGTATGAATATAAGTAATTTATGATGAGCGATTTGTCCATTTTGTAGAGTTTTTTCAAAGCCTTTTGTCTTTATTTTGCCAATTTTCCGCATTTGAAATGCCAGCCTGGCTCTAATGGAAGCTGCATTTGAGCCTTCTGGTATTTTCTGAAAACAAATGAGAACCAAATTGATTTTATTGCAACAATTTATATGCCTGAGGGGAATATAGACAGGGAGTGCAATGGTGAAAAATTGTTCAGCAGTTTCCCCAGTTTCCTTGCCTGCCTGATTCCTCGTGAAACTGACCGGTCTCCTTTTCAGATCATCCAAACTGCCTGCCATTATTGGAGCAAAAGCAAAATGCCCCCCCCCCCCCCGGAAATCAATTGGTAGAGAGTCTTTAGCAGCACCGTTTGGAAAAGTTGCAATTTTATTATAAGCAGCGAAGAGGAGGTAATTTTTAAAATGGCTTCTTCACAATTTGCCGGGATGAATTAAAGAGGAAAAAAAAAATCTGTGCCACAAAATTCATCCGTTTCAGAATCTGAAGGATCCTCCAGGATTTTTTTTAAAAAAAGAGTTTCAAAAGAAACTGCTGCATCTAATGGAAGACTTTAGTGTAACGGAATACTTGTAGCTAAAGGAGTGGGTTGTGGGGTCCTTGGTGCTCTCTGAGCCGAGGTGTTTCCTTGCAGACGTTTCGTGACCCAGTTAGGTGGCATCATCAGTGCTAGAAGGGAGAGTGGTTTTTTTTGGGGGGGGGGAGGAGAACAGTGGGGTCTTCGGTGCTCTCTGAGCTGGGTGATTTTCTTGCAGACGTTTCATTACTCAACTAGGGAACAGCATCAGCGCTGGAAGGGAGCGGGCTTTGCAAACCAGCATTGATGATGATGCTCCCTAGCTGGGTCATGAAACGTCTGCAAGGAAAACAACCCAAGTCATAGAGCACCAAGGATTCCACTTCTGTATAATGCTGACATTCACGATTGTTCTGAAGTTTTCTAGAAAAGTTGCAGTGATTTGAACTTAATTGTTCTTCCGCACTGTCCCTTCTTTCGACCTCTCCCACTTTTAAAAAACTCGGGTGTGGAAATTGTTCAGC
Organism: Thermophis baileyi; assembly: GCA_003457575.1. Taxonomy (NCBI): domain Eukaryota; kingdom Metazoa; phylum Chordata; class Lepidosauria; order Squamata; family Dipsadidae; genus Thermophis; species Thermophis baileyi. The sequence goes on from QLTV01002127.1 coordinate 242,905, forward strand.
GAATACAAGCCTAAGCAGCGCCTGGGGATGCTGAGCCCTGGTGAGGACATCAAGACGGTTCGCACCAGGGTGGATTTGATTTAAATCAAGTCGATTTAAATCACAATTTAAATCACGATTTAAGTCACTAGTAAAAGGGCTTCATTTAAATCAACTCGATTTAAATCATGATTTTTAAAGAGCAGCTGTCATCTCTGTCCCGCAGCGGCTCGTCCTCCGACCCGCTGTTGACTCACCGACGGTCCCAGTCACTTCAATGGGACGGCTGGTGATGCGGCAGGGACACAACCAGGTGAGGGACGTGGCGGGCAGCAGGTGAGTGGATGCCCGCTAACAGGCGCTGCCAGGATGGATCTGAAATGACAGGTGCTCTTTAATATTATATTTATAAGCTGCTTAGAAGGTTTCACTTTCATTTTTACTGCTTGCCCTTCTTCCTTCACACTTAGAGCCTGGTGGTACACATGCATTTCTCTTCCAGCAATCATACAGTTTGTAGTGTACATAGATTTGCAAAGCAGTGGGATAAAGGAATATTCCTGAACTTTGTTTTATGATTGATCTCATGGTTTACTGTGAAATTGTGTGAATGCATCAATGCAACGCATGTTATTATCTCAGCTTGCAGAGCTTGGATTCATTGAATGAGTTTACCAAAAATGTAAATATTGCAGAATATACAGCCTCATGCTACATAACTAAGCTCCATTTCATGCTGAATCAACTAAATTATTAATGTATCTTAAATAGAAAACTATCTTTAGATAGATTTTTTACTCCAAAAGCATTTTATTAAAATAAATTTGATAAAAATTAAAAAAAACAGTGATTTTTTTGATTTTTTTTAAATCGATTTTTATCCACCTTGGTTCACACATCTTGGCCTTGGCTTGGCCTGTGGTGTGAAGCAGGCAGTGTGGTTCACAAACCACGTTTTACGGCTTAATGCGTTAAGCAAACCCAGGCTTGTTCCAGTTTACACAGCAGCTTAGGCAAATAACTGTGCCTTTGCAGGTTTTGAAATAATCCTCTCTCTCTCACCCAAGGTTTGCGGTGCCAACATGAAACACTTTTGTGAGACTGCAGTGTTCGTGGCTCCTCCGTGGGATCTTCGGGCTAACCCACCCGGGCAGCCTTTTCTACAGATCTTCCAGGAACTCCTAATTTCCTTCCCTCCCGCTACAAACCCTCCCTCCCCTCTTTGCAGCCAAAGATAGACTTCCTAAATCTAACTAATGTTTTTATAACAGCGTTCTGATCCATTTCTTCGCACAGAGCCTGGAGTGAAATGCTTGCAAATGCCCATTTGTCATCTGCATTTCAGTTAGGGAGAAAAAAAACGCCAAGCTGGTTAAAGCCTTAGCCAGCATTGGGGGGGGGGGGGAAACCAAGGGGGAGTGAGTTCTCGCTTAAAAGAAATGTGGCTACATTGATTTACAACTAACCCTGCAATTTAGGGCAGGGGTCTCCAACCTTGGCAACTTTAAGACTTGTGGACTTCAACTCCCAGAATTCCTAGCCGCCCAGAGTCCTCCGGGAGTTGGGCGGCATAGAAATATAAATAAACTTGAAACTTGAAACTCAGCCAGCTGAGGAATTCTGGGAGGTCCACAAGTCTTAAAGTTGCCAAGGTTGGAGACCCCTGATTTAGGGTATCCCGGGAACCTGGGCCTGGCTAGGAGCACCTGGGACATGTCTGTTTCCTAGCAGGGGCGAAGCCAGCTGGGATGGCACAGAGAGCTATCTTTAAACCATGGTTTCCCATATTGGCAACTTTACAAGCTATGGACTTCAAGTCCCAGAATTCCCGAGTCAGCAGTGCTGGCTGAGGAATTCTGGGAATCGAAGTCCCCAAGTCTTAAAGTAGCCAAGGTTGGACAAGTGCCAAGATTGGAGATTTCTGGTCTAGTAGTTAAGGTAGTTAAGGCTAGAAATCTGGAGACGGTGAGTTCAAATCCCACCTTAGCCATGAAACAATCAAAGCACCAACAGAAGAAAATGTTTGTAGATCAGGGTTGAACTGAGGGGTCCTTGCTCGTTTTCTTGCAAAACGTTTCGTGACCCCACTAGGTAACATCATCAATCCTAGAAGGAAGATGAACAAGACCAATTCGCCTCCCTTCTAGCACTGATGCTGTTCCCTAATTGGGTCATGAAAAGTCTGCAAGAAAACAAACCAGCTCAGAGAGCACCAAGGATCCCATAGTCCTCCGCCTCTCCACAACCCCCCTCCCTTCCAGCACTGATGATGTTACCTAGTTGGGTCATGAAACGTCTGCAAGAATACAAACCGAGGGCCCCCCGTTCCTCCCCCTCCTCCTCCTGGGGGATTCTGGGAGTTGAAGTCCACACGTCTTAAAGTTTCCAAGGTTGAGAATCCCTGCTGTAAAGTGACGGTTTGGGTGAGGGTGGGGGCAATGGTTTTGATGCGCAACCTACATCCCGCACATGCGCAAATGAAGCTTCGTGCGCTCGCCTGCCACTTGGGCGGCCCTGTTCCCAACAGGCCGTGGCCCGGTACCGGTCCACGGCCTGGGGCTTGGGGGACCCCTGCTTTAAAGGCAGGCAGACCCCACTTGGGGAATAGGATGGGGGATTCCTGCTGTCTGGCCAAGCAATGGTGCAGTTATCTGGTTCTTTGATGTAAATTGCTGAGGCTTTTGCCGTAAAGTCTGGGGTGTTCAGATCCCTCTTTCTCCACCCTCCTTCTTGGGTCAAACTCCAGAAGGCAACGGAGGTCATCTGCCCCATCTCTCTGCCCATCCCCATCCCCACTGCGGTTCTCCTGCTCTGTTGCACTGGGGGGGGGGTGTCCCTGGTGCTCGTGTTTGCTTGCAGGCATTTCAATACTCAACTAGGGAATGTTATCAGCCTTTGCACTGATGGTGTTACCTAGCTGGGTCATGAAACATCTGCAAGAAAGCAGCCAAGCTCAGAGAGCACCAGGGACCCCAGAGTTGTCTTCTTCCTCCTCCTCCTCCTCCATCATTCTGCACACACCCCTCCCTTCTAGCACTGATGGTGTTACCTAGCTGGGTCATGAAACGTCTGCAAGAAAACAGCCAGGCTCAGAGAGTACCGTTTAGTCCCGAGCTATAAATATTTTCTTCTATTGATATTTTTTAAACTTCTAATCCCGAGGGAAAACATTCATTTTTCGCCTTTCATTATTTCTTTAGGATTTTTGTTTTGTGTTTTGGACAGGGTGCTTTTGCCGTTATTGATTGCCCTCTCATTTAATTCTAAGTACTTCTGACATAATTTGCATATGGCAGGGAAGACATTATAAAATGTAATACTGCGCCGTATTTCATCAGCCTCACTTTTTTTTCTTCAGCCGTTTGTATGGAAAAGGAAAATTGATTTTCCTCATAATTTTTTCTCCCCGCTTTGGAAATGAAACGCTCCTGCAGCGAGGGGATTATTTGTGTGGGGGTGGAGGGGGGGAGATTGCATTTATTCAGGCCTCTTTCAAGTCTCTCTGGGCTCATGTTGGTCCTATCCTAGAATTGGGGGGGGGGAGGAAGCCTTCCTTTCATAACAGCTGCCTCCGCCTGGGCTTCCTGGCCTTTGAGTTCCTCTTAAAGCTTCTTCTCGGAAATTGGAAATGGATTTATTGGAGGGCATCCGATTCTATGGCTGCTAGCTGGGATTGGCTGTCTCTGCAGGACGGGGCTTGTAGGGAGGCTCCGCGTACGGTTGAGGGACCTGGCTGGAGGGAGGCGTAGGATTTCTGGTGGATTTGCAATCCCTTCTAGCACTGATGGCGTTACTTAGCTGGGTCTGTGAGAAAACAGCCAAGCTCAGAGAGCACTAAGGACCCCACAATAGTCGGCCTCCTTCTCCTCCTCCTCTTCCTCCTCCTCTTCCTCCTCCTTCTCCTTCCCCTTCCTTCTCCTTCCCCTTCTCCTCCTCCTCCTTCTCCTCCTCCTGCTTCTCCTCCTCTTCCTCCTCCTCTTCCTTCTCCTTCCCCTTCCTTCTCCTTCCCCTTCTCCTCCTCCTCCTCCTTCCCCTTCTCCTCCTGCTTCTCCTCCTGCTTCTCCTCCTCCTCTTCCTTCTCCTCTTCCTTCTCCTTCCCCTTCCCCTTCTCTTGCTTCTCCTCCTCCTCCTCCCCACAAACCTAACTCCCTTCTAGCCCTGATAATGTTATCTAGTTGGGTCCTGAAATGTCTCCTGAAATGTCTGCAAAAAAAAAAAAAGCCATCCTCAGAGAGCACCAAGGACCCCACAGTCCTCCTCCTCCTCCTCCTCCTCGTCTTTTCCTCCACTCCACCGCCCCCCTCCCTTCTAGCACTGATGATGTTACCTAGTTGGGGGAATCAAACTTTTACAGGAAAACAGCCAAGCTCAGCATCAAAGACCCCCACAGTTCAACCCTGAACTACAAATACTCTCTTCTCTCCGTAATTGCTTTTTCTTTCTGATCTCTCTTCTCCAAACATTTAATCTGGGCTCTGCTTAATCAAACAGCCGTCTTCGTTCGGTGCCAGCCTTGGCTCCGGCCGGGCTGGGCAACTTGCCTCTGAATTCAGCCCTGAGTATTGATCGGAGGAGGAAGGGGAGGGAGGGAGGGAGGGAGGGAAGCCGCTGTCTGCAGCAGCAGAAAACACAATCACCATGCCTGCCACACCTGGTGCTGTCCGGAGGGTGCGAGAATCCATCAACTTGGCAATGCCCGAGAAAGCCCTGGCAGATGGCCTGAGCCGATGGTTAAAGATTGTAGCTACCTTGAGTGGAACTGCTGCACCCAGCCTTCCTGGGTCTGCTTTCTGATGATAGCCAGGGACTGAGGGGTCATAGCCAACCTAGCTAGTTCAGGGGTTCCTCTTCCAGGATCCAATCTGGGTCGGTCACCAGGACCAGAGGTCAATCAGGATAGAGCTGGAAGGGACCTTGGAGGTCTTCTAGTCCAGCCCACTGCTCGAGCAGGAGACCCTATACAATTCCAGACAAATGGTTGCCCAATCTCTTCTTTAAAAGCCTCCAGTGTTGGAGCATCCACAACATCTGGAGGCAAATCGTTCCACTGGTTAATTGGTCTCTCTGTCGGGAAATTTCTCCTTAATTCCAGGTTGCTTCTTTCCTTGGTTAGTTTCCATCCGTTGCTTCTTCTCCTTCCTTCAGGTGCTTTGGAGAATAGGTGGACCCCCTCTTCTTTGTAGCAGCCCCTCAAATATTGGAAGACTGCTATCATGTCACCCCTAGTCCTTCTTTTCATTAATCTAAACATACCCAGTTCCTGCAAGCGTTCTTGGTATATTTCAGCCTCCAGCCCACTAATCCTCTTTGTTGCTCTTCTCTGCACTCTTTCCAGAGTCTCAATGTCATTTTTTATATTGTGGCGACTAAAACTGGATGCAATATCCCAAGTGTGGTCTTAACAAGGCATTATAAAGTGGAACTAACACTTCTAATGATCTTTATTCTATCCCTCTATTGTATTCTGGTAGCCCCATTTTTATTCATCAATCAATCAGACTGGAGCTGGAAGGGACCTTGGAGGTCTTCTAGTCCAAACCCCTGCTAGAGACCCTATACCATTTCAGACAGGTGGCTATTCAGTCTTTGGGGAATAGCCTGACTCCCTCTTCTTTGTGGCAGCCCCTGAGATATTGGAAGACTGCTATCATGCCCCCCCCCCCAGTCCTTCTTTTCAATTCCAGCAACCGTTCTTTATATGCTTTAGCCTCCAGTCCCCTAATCTCTCCTAACCTTGGGGCTGGGCGGCCCAGGGCTTCTAAACATCAGCATCTCATGCCCTTCTTGCCGCTGGCACTTGAGCTGGTACACTTCATCTGTTTTGTAAAGCTAGCAAGTGGGTGACTCTCTCTAGCTGTGCCTTCTTTAAATCCAATGTTTTGCTGGGTGGGGTCTTCTCTCCCTTACTTGCCCTCCTCCCAAGCCAACTTTTCTGAAGAGGGAAAACATTTTCTTCTCCAATAAAAGAGAATATTTGTGGTTCGGAGTGGAATGATGGGGTCCTTGGTGCTCTCTGAGCTGGGTGGTTTTCTTGCAGACGTTTCATGACCCAAGTAGGGAACATCATCAGTGCTTGAAGGGAGTAGGGCTTGTGGAAAGGAGGAGGAGGACTGTGGGGTCCTTGGTGCTCTCCGAGCTTTGTAGTTTTCTTGCAAACATTTCATTATCCAACTAAGTAACATTATCAGTGCTAGAAGGGAGTGGGGATTGTGGAGAGGAGGACTGTGGGGTCCTTGGTACTCTCTGAGCTTGTTTGTTTATTTATTTATATTTTGTGTTTTTTTAACCGCCCAACTTCCTCAGAGAGAAAGAGGCTCTGGGGTTTTCTTGCAGACGTTTCATTAGCTGACTAGGGAACTTCATCAGTGCTAGAAAGGAATGGGGATTGTGGAGAGGAGGAAGATCCATGGTGCTCTCTGAGCTTGGATGTTTTCTCGCAGACGTACCCAAACCAGGTAACATCATCAGTGCACCCACCTAGTTCGGGCAATGGAAACGTGTGCAAGAAAACAATCAGGTTCAGAGAGCACCATGGACCCCCTCATCTTCCTCTCTTCACACCGAATATTTTTTGAGTTGCCGGCTCTCTCCGTCCCTTCTGGAAACGAATGGGCACCTTCCTTCCTTGCTTCTCACCAAGGATTCCCCCTCCTGGGCTCACCGCGTCTGCGAAAATGCCCTCCCTGCCAACTTCCCTCCCAGCACGCCAGCAGCCAGCATCTTTAACAGATTAACAGAGTTGGAAGGGACCTTGGAGGTCATCTAGTCCAGCCCCACCCTCCGCCCAAGCAGGAGACCCTGCACCATTTCTGACAGATGGCAGCCCAGTCTCTTCTTGAAAGCCTCCAGTGATGAAGCTCCTTAATCTTAATTTCCTATTTCCGAAATTGCATGAGTCAAAGCGGATTCCTCCTTTTCGGAGGTACTGGCCCGTCCGGGGCTGGGAGGAGGCCGTCTTCACCCAGGGGGATCCCCAAAGATTCAAAGGGTCCCTTGGAGAGATCAGATCCTGTTTGTGACTCAGGGCTGCTTCCCGAAGACTTCCAAATTGGTACCTAATAAGTGGCTCTCTTTGATGGCTGCAGATTTCGCCTGCTGGCATCCAGAAAGCCCCCTTCCCCCCCCTCAGCCTTTCATCCTCCTGCAACGCACGGCTTCCCGGCACCATAGTAACCGGGTTTATTTGCTTTTGCAGCCGGCATCTTCTTAAATAAGATTAAGCTGAGTGCGTTAATTCCTGCCCAAGTTACTTTTGCTGCGCTCCTCCCAGATTCAGCCCTGCTGCTTTGGGCTGATGAGGCTGGAGTTTACCGGAGCTTGCAACTCAAATTAAAAAAAAATTTTTTTTTGCTGGAAGGAGCTGCTTAAAAGGACCATTTTGGAGGCAGGGCCCTCGGTGAGCCGTGCACCGGAGGCAATCCGGCAAAGGACCCCCACCGAGCTCTTATCTATTTATGGCACGGTTTGTAAATCACCTCTCCATCCCCCCAAGGGGAGGGGGGAATATATACGGGCCGTTGCCGATATGCAAATCACGAACGGAGCAAGCTATTTTTAAAATATTCAGGATGCAAAGTGGGACTCGGGAAAACCGTCCAAAGCCAGCTTGCCTTCGCGGTCCACATGGTGGGGGGGTGGAGGTCCAGCAGGGAGGGGGCCAGGTTGTAGAGTAGTAGAGTAGAATAACTTTATTAGTGTCCACTTTGAATGGAGACTCATCGGCATCCGTTAAATTGAACTTTCGTTGCAGTGGAAATGTTGGGGTCAATTATGGTCATAAATCAAGGACTACCTGTAAGGTCATTGAATTTAGGCTGTCCTCAACTTATGACCGATCGCTCAGTAACCCTATTGTGAAGTTCCAACAGGCGCCCTTGTCTTTTCAAGGACACACAAGGACACGTAAGGATATATAAGGCCACAGAAGGACATATAGGGACACACAAGGACACCTAGGGACATATAAGGACACATCAGGTCATATAGGGACACAGAAGGACATATAGGGACACACAAGGACATAGGGACACATAAGGTCTAATAGGGAAATGGATATATAAGGACACATAAGGATATATAAGGACATATAGGGACATAAGGACATATAGGGTCACATAAGGACACATGAGCCGTGGTGGCCCAGTGGTTAGAGTGCAGTACTGCAGGATAATTCTGCTGATCACCGGCTGACTGAAATTTGGCAGTTCGAATCTCACCAGGCTCAAGGTTGACTCAGCCTTCCATCCTTCCGAGGTGGGTAAAATGAGGACCCAGATTGTTGGGGGCAAGAGACTGACTCTGTAAACCGCTTAGAGAGGGCTGGAAAGCAAGAGTGAAACTGTCTCCATTGCCTTTTAATTTCCCAGAGGCTGGTGGGAGGAGCTTCTGGTTGTGAGTGTGTGTGTCTGTGAGGCGGCGCCCACCGCGATGTACGCTCTTTCCCGCCACGACGCTCTTCCGAGCTAAATGAGGACCCAGATTGTTGGGGGCAATATGCTGACTCTGTGAACCGCTTAGTGAGGGCTGGAAAGCACTGTGAAGCGGTATATAAGTCTAACGGCTATGGCTTTTGCTATAAGGACATATAGGGACACATAAGGACATATAGGGACCCTATCCAAGGACACGTAAGTGTTTCCTTGGAGATAGGAGAAAATGGTTGTCTGGAGCTTCTTTGGGGGCTGAATGGGTCTCTCAGGATCGGCCCCGCGTCCCCTCCCCTCCTCGTCTGGCTCAGCTCAGTGGGAGGAGGCTCATTGCTCTCAATGGGACGAATGAAGGAGATGGGAGGACTGCCTGCAGTGTAGGAGGGGGGACCGAGAGAGGGGCCGCTGACAGAGCAGCCCGGGAGCCTTGTTTCCCCACGGGGGTCTCATTGGGTCCCTGAGAGTCGAGGTGGGCAGGCCCCGTGGGCTTTGGGCGAGCCAAATGTTCCCTGCGTTCTTTTTTTTATCCCCTTTTCAACAAACTGGCAGAAAAAGAAGAGAGAGAGAGCGAGCCCAAGGACAGTTATAACATATATCTACTTTTCTGTGAGATGAACGTGGATCTCTGTGCTGTACAGTTTTAAACGCGGTTTTCTGGCGTTGTTGTTTTCTTTTATGGTGTTTATTTTTGGTACTTGGCAATAAGAAGGGAGGGAAGGAAGGAAAGAAGGAAGGAAGGAAATTAAGATACAAAGGAAGGAGTAGAACAGATGGACAGAAGGAAGGAAATAGGGAAAGGGAAGGGAAAGGGAGGAAAGAAGGAAGAAAGGAAAGAAGGAGTAGGAAGGAAAGAAGAAAAAGAGAAGGGGAAGAAAGAGAAAGGAAGGGAGGAAGGGATAATGGGAGGGGAGGGAGGTGGGACTCCCATGGGGGACCTATTGCAGGCAGCTCTTTTCCCATCTGGGAAGTGGCAGTGTGGCCCCCTGCCCGGCTGCCCCTCGGGCGGTCCCTGCCAGCCTTTCCGGCCTCCCCCTGGCACAGATGGGCAGGACCCCTGGACTTCCCCCCACCCCCACCCCGAGCCCAATCCCCTCTCCCTCCCTCTTGCTGCAAGGGGTCCCTTTAAAGCCAAGTCTTGGGTCCCAGCCCTGGGGCTGCTCTTCATTCGGGGCCCACGAGGGGTGGGCTGGGGGTCGCCTTCCTCTGCCGACGGAACGTTTCCTTCTCCCAAGCCGAACAGGGGCACCAAGCGGACCCGCGATGATGACGACGAGGAGCCGAAGACGCGGCACAAGCCATCCGGCTTTCGGGAGCGTGGCCGTTACCGGGAGGAAGACCCTCCGGCGGCCGAGGAGTCCGAAGACGACAAGAAGAAGCCGCTCCACATGTTTGAAAAGGGCGAGGAGGAGGAGGAAGAGGTGAGGATCTGGTCCTGCCCTTGCTTGGCTCCTGGCCCTCCATCCCCTTCGGTGCCCTGCTCCCTTCCTTCCGGGGCCAAGCAGACCCTCCCCTCTCAAAGGCACTGCCTATAGGGGGGTCCCCACTGAGGGTAGAAGACATGGCTTCTCCTATATTGAGGCAGGAGGAGGAGAACGTCTTAGCACTGGGGTCTCCAACCTTGGCCCCTTGACCACTTGTGGTCTTCAACTTGTGGGCCAACTCCCAGAATTCCAATTCTGGGAGTTGGAAGTCCACAAGTCATCAAGGGGCCAAGTTTGGAGACCCCAGCCTGTCCCAGAACACAGAATCCTAAGGCTGGAAGGGGCCTTGGAGGTCTTCGAGTCCAACCCCCTGCCCAAGACGGGAATCCTTACACCATCCCAAGTCAAGCCTAGCTCGGCTTCTTCTATGAGAAGTGACATCTTGAGGTCATGTATACTATCCAGTGTTGACACAGACACGGAAAACAGGAGCTGTTCCCATCAGAGATACTTTCCCAAGGTGACAATTGACAGTATTCACGTTGTTGTTGTTTTTGAAACACCAGTGTTAAGGAATTGTGCAGAGTAACCTCTGGGCCCTGAAGGTTTGCACAGTTCACCGTAATGTTGCAGTACATATGAGTAATGATTCAGTCAATACACAGATACGTTAAAGTGTATAAAAGTAGTTTACTTAAAGAGATAGCACAGTCCAAATAACAGTCCGAATCATACACGTTCAATCAGTCAGTGTTCAGAAGTACAGCAGTCTTCTTACCAGCCTTTCTTTGTCTTAATCAGCAAACAAAGAAGTACAAACAACTATCACAGATAGTTAGCTACACACAGAGCTTACTCTCAGACACGAAGTCACTTCAGCAATGAATCAGCAAAAGAGAGAGAGAACTACCCATGTTCTCTAGCTCCCTCTTATGGCCGTTACTGCCAGTCAGAATGCACCAATGCATTTAAAGTAATATTACATATATGCATAAAACAGTGATTTGTGGCTTGTTTATATTAACCAACCCAACCAGCAAAATTTATTCGTTGGTTTGATTCATTATTTATTAAACGAATGTATACAGCCACCCAACGTAAGTGACTCCAGATAGCTTCCCTTTAAAAAAGTAAAAATCCATCGTATAATTAAAAACACATTACAAAGCCCCCATTTCACCCCCTCCCTGTGGCAGCAACAACACAAAGTCGGCAGCAACAACACAGTTGAACAAATGCTGCAACGTTTTTAGACACAGTCTTAAATAAATTATCTTTGCTTTTTAACTCTCTCAATCCGGTCACTTCCTGCATTCTTCCCGAAAGGGGGGGGGGGAGAGACACTTTTACAGTTAGTCCTCGACTTACAACAGTTCATTTAGTGACCGTTCAAAGTTTTACAACGGCACTGAAAAAAGTGACTTATGACCGTTTTTCACACTTACGACCGTTGCGGCCTGCCCCGGGGTTCACGTGCTCAAAATTTGGACGCTTGGCAGCTGTCTCGTATTTATGACGGTCGGAGTGTCCCCAGGGGGTCAGGTGATCCCCTTTTGTGACCTTCCAAAAAAGCCAAGTCAACGGGGAAGCCAGATTCGCTTAACAATGGTGTTGTTAACTGAACAACTGCACTCGGGTCACTTAACAACGGTGGCAAGAAAGGTCGTAAAATGGGGCAGACCTCACTTAACTGTCTCGCTTAGCAACAGACATTTTGGGCTCAATTGCTGTCATAAGTCGAGGGCTACCTGTGCTTGGCTTCTCAGGGAAGAAGCCCACTCCCACCTATAGAAGAGAATATGGGTAGTTCAGGGGCGAAATGAAGGGTCAGCTCAGAGAGCACCAAGGAGCCCCCTCCCACCAATTGTTACGTGACGCGGCAATGGGGAGGGAGGGAGGGAGCAGTGGGGTGGCGAAATGAGGGGCCCGCCCAGCTGTCCCTTGCCGCTGTTGGGGGCCCTGATCCAAGATGGCGGCAAGCGCCCCCTTTAGCGGGAAGACGGTCCCGATGCCGTGAAGGGAGTCTGTTCAAACTGGGTTTGTGGGTGCCGGAGGAGGGCTGTGACGGTGTCCTTAAACGGAGCTGTGTTTGGCCAGGAGGAACCTCTGGACGAAAGCTCCGTGAAGAAGATGATTCTTACCTTTGAGAAGAGGTCTTACAAGAACCAGGAGCTCCGGATCAAATTCCCAGACAATCCAGAGAAGTAAGTTGGGTTGGGGGTCCGCCTGTTTCTCTAGGCGTCCAGGCCTTGTGCTGTGAAGGGAGACGGAGGTGCCTCTTCACTCCCATCGGAAGGGAGGTTGAAGTTCTCAAGAACTCTGTGGAGGTTCTCCGTCATCCAGGTCATGGTTGTCCCAAAGGGGCTTTTTCGGGAGGCAACTATGGACTTTCTGTTTTTTTCTTTTGAAGACGTTTCGCTTCTCATCCAAGAAGCTTCTTCAACACTGACAGGATGGAGGGGAAGGGAAGGATTTATCCTCCTTGCAGTCAATCTGGTCCTTTGCATCCTTTTAGAGGGCCGTTGAGGCCACTTGGAGGTTCATCTGTGTCCTCAGGGTCACCTGAGTGGTGCAAATGGTTCCTGTAGACTGCAATTTTTTCCTCTGGAAATCCATTCCTACTCCCACACCATTCAAGGGGTGTTCATCCCAAATTGTACGGCTAAAAGTCTGTAGAGATTCTCGGTCATCCAGGTCATGGTTGTCCCAAAGGTGCTTTTTCAAGAGGCAACTGGACTTTCTGGTTTTTCTTTGAAGACGTTTTGCTTCTCATCCAAGAAGCTTCTTCAGCTCTGACTGCATGGTGGGGAAGGGAAGGATTTATATTCCTTGCAGACATTCCTTGAAGCACTTGGATCCATCTGTGTCCTCAGGGTCACCGTAGTAGTGCTCCTGGTTGCTGTAGCAGACTACAGGAACCAGGAGCACTACTGAGGTGACCCTGAGGACACAGATAATCCTCCAAGTGTCTCAACGACCCTCTAAAAGGATGCAAATGACCAGCTATCTGCAAGGAGTATAAATCCTTCCATTCCCCACTATCCTGTCAGAGCTGAAGAAGCTTCTTGGATGAGAAGCAAAACGTCTTCAAAGAAAAAACAAAAAAGTCCAGTTGCCTCCTGAAAAAGCACCTTTGGGTCATCTCTTGATTTCTAAGGTCATAGTGCCAGTTTTTCCCCTGATTGCCTTCTTTTAATTGTAAAAATGCAACCCTAACATAAGCAAGTTCTCAGCCTCCAGTCTCCATCACTATTTTATTACAATACAGTTAGTCCTCATCTTACGACCATTTTCCTCTGGAAATCCATTCCTTCTCCCACACCATTCAAAGGGTCTTCATCCCAAATTTAATAGCTGAAAGTCTATGAAGATTCTCCATCATCCAGGCCACGGTGGTCCCAAAGGTGCTTTTTCAGGAGGCAACTGGACTTCCTTGCTTTTTCTTTTGAAGACATTTCGCTTCTCATCCGAGAAGCATCTTCAGCTCTGACTGGAGGGTGGGGAAGGGAAGGACAGCTGGTCATTTGCATCCTTTTAGAGGGCCGTTGAGACTACTTGGAGGTTCATCTGTGTTCTCAGGGTCACCTGAGTAGTGCTCAGTTACAACAACACTGAAAAAAGGGACTTATGACCGTTTTTCACCCTTATGGCTGTTGCAGAATCCCCGTGGTCATGGGATCAAAATTCAGGGGCTTGGCAACTGACTCATATTTATGATGGTTGCAATGTCCCAGGGTCACGTGATCACCTTTTGCGACCTTCTCACAAGCAAAGTCAGTGGGGAAGCCAGATTCACTTAACAACTGTGTTACTAACTTAACAACTGCAGCGATTCACATAATGACTGCATCAATAAAGAACGTAAAATGGGACAAAATTCACTTAACTGCCTCACTTAGCAAGAGAAAGGTTAGGCTCAATTGTGATCCTGTACTAAAAATCCAGAAAAGGCTACAGATTTGGTTTGACTATTGAATTATCCGAAGGAATGCGCTCTCTCTCTCTCTCCTCTCTTGCTGTCTCTCGCTCCCTCTTTTTCTCTATTTCTCTATTTCTTTTTCTCTTTCCCTCTCTCTCTGTTTCTTATTCTCTCTATTTCTCTTTCTTGATCTCTCTCTCTCCCTTTCTTTCTCCCTCCCTCCCTCCCCCTCTCTTTTTTCTCTTTCCCTCTCTCTCTCTCTCCCCTCCCTCCCTCTCTCTTTCTCTCTCTCTCTCTCTTTCAGTCTTTCTCTCTCTGTCTCACACACACGCACCCTCCGCATTCTCCATTCGGAGCTGAAAGAACCCCCCCACCCCTGCCCTCAGCAACAGACCTTGATGAAGAGCGGTAACTCACTTCCCAACGTGGCCATTCCGCTTTTGACCTTGGCCTCTTCCTCCCGGTTTTCCTTTTGGGAAAGGGCCGTTTCTCTGCGTGGCCATCCTACATTCAACTAAATTCAACCCAGAATTGCTGCACAGAAGTTCCATAAAGTCTTACGTGATGGTGACCAAGTCCAGGGAGGGGAAAGCCAAGGCCGGGGCCAGCGCATCTCCTGGAGTTTTGAGATCTGGACCCCCGGGATGAAAGTGGGCCGGTTGGGGTCTGGATCTGGCCATGAGGATGCTGCTCTTCCCTTTGGCTTACAGCCACGAAACACAAAAACAGCGAAGAGGGGATTGGGGAGGGAGCAGGAGAGCAAAGAAAGCTCAGGCACTCTTCCACTTTATTTATTTATTTCTTCGGTTGCCGTAGCCGCCCAACTCCACTGAGTGACTCTGCCTGGCTTACGCTTCTAAAATTATAAAACAGTTTAAAAAGATGGGAACAATAACATCTACAGAGTAAATAATCCTCGGCTTACAACCACAAGTGAGCTCAAAATTCCTGTTGCTAAGCCAGCATTTGTTAAGTGAATTTTACCTCCTTTTACAACCTTCCTTGCCACAAGTTATTAATTGAACCACTGCAGTTGTTAAATCAGTAACACGGTCGTTAAGTGAATCCGGCTTCCCCCTTGACTTTGCTGGTCAGAAGGTCTCAAAAGGGGATCACGTGACCCCGGGACACTGCGACCGTCATAAGTACATGCCAGTTGCCAAGCCTCTGAATTTTGATTCAGGCAATCCGGCTTCTTGCCCCAAAGATGCTTTTCCAAAAGAAAAACCCAGGGAAGTCCAGTTGCCTTTTGGAAAGAGCTCCTTTGGGACAACCGTGACCTGGGATGACGGAGAATCCCTACAGACTTTTCCAAAAGGCGACTGGACTTCCTTGGGTTTTTTTCCCCTTGAGAACGTTTTGCTTCTCCTCCAGGAAGCTTCTAACTTGGAAGTTCTTGGATGAGAAGCGAAACGTTTTCAAGGGGGGAAAAAAACCCAGGAAAGTCCAGTCGCCTTTTGGAAAAAGCATCTTTGGGGCAAGCAGCCGGATTCATCTCGGAATGGGAGATTCGATCTTTTGGATCCTGCTTGACGTTTTGCTCCTCTGACTGTAGATTCATGGAATCCGAGCTGGACCTCAACGACATCATTCAAGAGATGCACGTGGTTGCCACCATGCCGGATCTGTACCATCTCCTGGTGGAACTCAACGCCGTGCATTCGCTCCTTGGGCTGCTCGGGCACGACAACACCGATATCCTTCTTGAAGGGGGCAGGGGATCAGCGCTTGCATTCGTTTGGGGCTGGGCAGCCAGAAGAACGTCTGGGGCGGGATGGGGTGTCGACCGGCTGTCTCAAAAGGATGCTCAATAGGAGCCGAGGTGGCGCAGTGGTTAGAGTGCAGCACTGCAGGCTACTTCAGCTGACTGCTAGCTGCAGTTCGGCGGTTCAAATCTCACCGGCTCAAGGTTGACTCAGCCTTCCATCCTTCCGAGGTGGGTAAAATGAGGACCCAGATGGTTGGGGGCAATAGGCTGACTCTGTGAACCGCTTAGAGAGGGCTGTAAAGCACTATGAAGCGGTATATAAGTCTAACTGCTATTGCTATTGCTATTGCTCCAGAGGTTAAATCTTGGCAGAAAGGAGTCTGCAGCACCGCCAGGTAGATGCACAGGTGGCCGGATGGGGGATGTAAACCAACGCTGCTGATGGGCGTATTGGGTGCGAGGCGAGGGAGGCTGGCTGAGAGACCCTTCCCCCTCCCCTCTGTTAGCCCACTTTGGAAGGTTTTGTCTCCTTCAGTAAATTAGAACTGAATCGTCTGTATCTCTATCTATCTATCTATCTATCTATCTATCTATCTATCTATCTATCTATCTATCTATCTATCTAAGATGCCAAGGTTAGACACCCTTACCCTCTACCATTCTGGACAAATGGTTCTCCAATCTCTTCCTGAAATCTTCCAGTGTTGGAGCACCCACCACTTCTGGAGGCAAGCCGTCCCACTGGTTAATTGTTAATTGTTCTCACTGCCAGGAAATTCCTTAGTCCTAGGTTGGTTCGGGAAATGTGATGAAGGATGTATGGGGAACAGCATGGTGGCTGGGGAATTCTGGGAGCCGAAGTCCACAAGTCTTAAATTTGTCAAGGTTGGACAGCCCTGCTCTGTCAGGTTAGCAGGCCAGATTTTTTTCCTGGACCTTATTCCCCAGAGGGTTATTAGGGCAGCCTCTATCTGCCCTGTTGGAAGGCAGCTGGGAGTTCTTTCTGTCTGTTATCTTGAGTTGACCTGGAATTGAGGAAGAAAAAAGTGAAAAGGCTTTGTGAAAATTGCCTGCAAGGCTGCCTTGGACATTTAACAAATCTACCAAACGCCATCCGTCTGATGTCAGCCTGTTGCCTTTCCTAGTTACTGATAAGTAACAGTTGAAAAACTCTGTTTAGAAATGTTATCTTGGCCAGGAAGGAAGACAGGCTAGATGAGAAGGCAGAATTAAAAAAAAAAGATTTAAGAACGAGATCTCAAAAGTGTCCTTTGAGAACAAAAAAAAAAAAGGATTCCCCCCCCCTCCCGGTTTGGCTTCTTTGAAGGTGCTGAATGATGTCCCCAAGGGGCTTTTCTCCCCACAGCAATTGGACTGTGTTGGTTTTTTTCTGGAAGACATTTCGTTGCTCATCCAAGAAGTTTTTTCCATTCTAACTAACATCTTCAAGACAAAATCAATAAAGTCCAGTTGCTGTTTGGACAAAAGCACCTTTGGGACAACCATGACCTGGATGACTGAGAATGTCCATGGACAGGCTACACAGTGGATGCTTTTGGCACGCTGAGCAGTGTGTGCTAACTTATGTCTGTGAAAATGCCTGTGTGTGCTGGCAACAAATAATGGAATGGAACGGAACAGAACAGAATAGAGAGAGGAGTGGAGTGGAATGGAATGGAATAGAATAACTTTATTGTCATTTTGAATGTACACTAATCGGCAAATGGAATTCCGTTGCATACAGCTGATTGTATGTAAGGCAGTCAAGCTAGGAGCAACTGGCAATCAAACGTTGGTTAGTCTGCTCTATTGTGTTCCCCATAGCTATCCCTGGTTGTGAATGTTGGACCTCAAAAAAGCAAGAGAGGAAGAAAACGGACTCCTTTGAACTGTGGTGTTGGAGAAGGCGCCTGCAAGCAAGCCCTGGAGCACATAACACCAGGCATCTCACTGGGAGGCAGAATCACAAAACTGTGTCTCACTTTGGTTACGTCATGCAGGGGAATTCACTGGAGAAAGCAATTATGTTTGGAAGAGTCAGCGGTTAATTTGGCTGTGCCAAAACTCTCGCCGATTGTGGGACCTTCCATGGCCACGGTGCATTTTAATTTGTATATTTGTAGAGTGAGGTGTATTTATGGGGGATGTAGCTTCCTATGTTCCCCATAGCTACCTCTGGTTGCGAAAGTTGGACCTTAAAAAAAAGACAGGAAGAAAATGAACTTGTTTGAGCTGTGGTGCCTGAGAATTCCTTGGACAGTAAACTAACAAGCAAGCACTGGAGCGCATCGCACCAGACCTGTCACTGGAAGGCAAAGCCACCAAACTGCATCTCACTTATTTTGGCCATGTCTTGCGGGGGAATTCACTGGAGAAAGCAATTATGCTGGGAAGAGTTTGCAGTCAAAGGAAACCAGGCCACTAAAGAACACGGTGGCTGGACACCGTCAAAGCTGACACCGGCCAGGGCAGAGAAGGACTGAAGGGAGTAGGGCAAGATTGGAAGATGTGGAGAAACCACATGGCCCAGAGAAGCGCCAAGAGTCAGACATGACTGAACGGACCACATCATCATCGTCATCAACCATCCAACTGGGCCCCCAGTTCAGGGGGGGGGAGCGTCCATGCCTGCTTTTTTTCTTTTGTTTGCGCATGAACTATGCAATCCTGATCTCTACAAAAAAAAAACCTTTCTTCAGTTTAAAAAAACAACAGCAGCAGACCCGAAGAAAATTTATCTAGAAATATTTCCTCTGCGTAAGCAGCCCTGCGGCCTTGACAGTTCCTTTCCCCGAGGTTTTTCTGAAGGCTTCAGCAGTCTCAGCACCGTGTCATTTGTTAAGAGGTTGACTTGGATGGGCCGGTCATGTGGAGGGACAGAAATGATGGAGGCCTTGCTAGTGACAGCCTGGAAGGAGACAAAATACGACCAGTTCTGTCCCCCTCAGCCATGAGAAGTCTGGGATGACAACGACCATTGGCCATAATACCGCTTTATAAGGCCTTGGTAAGGCCACACGTGGAATATGTTATCCAGTTTTGGTTGCCACAATACAAAAAAGATGTTGAGACTCTAGAAAGACTGCAGAGAAGAGCAACAAAGGTGATTAGGGGGCTGGAGGCTAAAACATACGAAGAACAGTTGCTGGAGTTGGATATGTCTAGTTTAATGAACAGGAGGACTAAGGGTGACATGATAGCAGTTTTGCAATATTTGGGGGGCTGCCAAGAAGAGGGGGTCAACCTATTCTCCAAAGTACCTGAAAGCAGAACAAGAAGTGATGGATGGAAACTAATCAAGGAGAGAAGCAACTTAGAACTAAGAACAGCTTTCCTCCAGAAGTTGTGGTTGCTCCATCACTGGATGAAGTTTTTAAGAAGAGACTGGACAGCCACTTGTCTGAAATAATGTACGGTAGGATCTCCTACTTGAGCAGGAGGCTGGACTAGAAGACCTCCAAGGTCTCTTCCATCTCTATTCTAAGTTGCAGGAATTGGGTATGTCTACTTTAGTGAAAGAAAGGCTAAGGGAGACATGATTCCGCCCAGAGTCCTTCGGGAGTTGGGCGGCATATAAATTTTATAAAATAAATTATAAAAAATAAATGATAGCAGTCTTCCACTATTTGAAGGGCTGCCACAGAGAAGAAGGAATAAAACTGTTCTCCAAAACACCTGAAGGCAAGACGAGAAGAACGGATGGAAACTGACCAAGGAGAGCAGCAACCTAGAACTAAGGAGAAATTTCCTGACAATCAGAACAATTAACCAGTGGAACAATTTGCATTCAAAAGTTGTGGGAGACTGGACAGCCACTTATCTGAAATGGTATAAGGTCTTCTGCTTGGCCAGGGGGTTGGACTAGAAGACCTCCAAGGTCCCTTCCAACTCTGTTAATTTGAGCTTGTCAGGGTTTTCGTGGCTCCCTCCTGCTTTTAGTGCTGGGCTCATCCTGCATCAAAGTGGAATCTGGGCATGGTCTTGCAGCCCTGGGGGAAGCAACCTTTGCAGCCAATTGGCAAAATATTAGGAGGCAAAACATGAAGCCCTGGCAGAATCCTCTTGCACCACACACACACACACACGGACGGACGGACGGACGGACGGACGGAGAGGCATGCAAGAGAAGGCCTGCTTCCATCGGGAGCTTTGCATGGGATTCGGAGAAGGAGAAGGCCTGAAGAGAATGCAAAGCAGCCCCTGTTTGATTAGCGTGCATGCCCTGAGAGCACACAGTGGGCAAAATCTCCATAAATAAAGTTTGTGGGCCGGCAGGCTCTTCTGTGGAAGGTGAGCCAAGATGCAAGCAGAAGATAATGCACCAATAATAGTTTCAATTAGCAGAGCCTGGGAACTTGAGCCCATCCATCAGCATCCAGATCCGTCAGAGGACCTTCTCTCTTGCTGACACAGCTTGGGAGGGGAGAGGGGTGAAGTTGGACTGCTCTACCCAATAAGGAGCACACAAGGCCGCCACTATCCAAAATCTAAGGGGCTGGATGGAAACCAATCAAGGGGAGAACCAACCTAGAAATAAGGAGAAAATTCCTGACAGTGAGAACAATTAACCAGGGGAATGACTTGCCTCCAGAGGTTATGGGTGCTCCAACACTGGAGGCTTTTAAGGGGATTATCTGAAATGGTATAGGATCTCCTCCTTGAGCAAGGGGTTGGACTAGAAGACCTCCAAGGTCCCTTCCAGCTCAATTCTGAATTGAACAGCCTAATAAAGAGGAGGACTGGGGGTGACACGATAGCAGCCTTCCAATATTTGAGGGGCTGCCAACCTATTGAAGAGGGGGTCAACCTATTCTCAAAATACCTCACCTGAAGACAGGACAAGCAGCAATGGATGGAAACTAATCAAGGAGAGAAGCAACCTAGAACTAAGGAGGAATTTCCTGACAGTTAGAACAATTAACCAGTGGAACAGCTTGCCTCCAGAAGTTGTGAATGCTCCAACACTGGAGGTTTTCAAGAAGAGACTGAATAGCCATTTGTCCAGAATGGTCTAGGGTCTCCTGCTTGAGCAGGGAGTTGGACTAGAAGACCTCCAAGGCCCCTTCCAGCTCTGTTGCTCTGCATTCTCCCTGTGCCTGGATGTTCATTGATAGCCAAGGATCCAATCTGGGTCGGTCACCGGGACCAGAAGTCCGTTGGTAGCCAAGCCTGGACCGGAAGCTGAGATGACAAGCGATGAACCAGTCCTTCCCTTCTCCTAGTTTACCTTCCAAGCTGAGCGGAGAGCAGGATTTCTGCTTGATCTCAAACCTGCCAAGAAATTTATTCTGTTCCCTCCCCTAGGGCTGCTGTTTGAAACACCAAGGATAAATGGTGAGCGAACGATTGCTATTCAGGAAAAAAAAAACCACCCCACCTTGCATGTGTCACCATTGGCATATCAATTTACAGGACATGCTTAAGAGTTTTGACATATAGCATCACGCTTCCCTGAGGACATGCCTCTCCCTGGAGTCTTGAACCCTCCATTTTTATCTTTAAATCACTCTCCGAAGTGAGAGAGAGAGAGAGAGAGAGAAAAACCCCATTGTTTTCTCTTTGTTGCTAAAATTCACTTCTATCGCTGCGTACAACAGGCAAGAAAGAGTATCAAAAGAGTAGGAAACGAATTCAGCCGCGCAGCCGGTTCGCACAAGCCCATCACTGACGCGTTTCGACATCAAAGCTTGTCAGACAGGTGCTTGGCAGGTCGTCTGAACCAGACGCGGGGAAGAACAAACTGGTTTGTTGATGTCCCCGGGGGTGGGCTGACATGGCTTAAAGCATCTCTCCTCTTTTTATTCGCTTCCTATTCATTCGTTTTTCTCGTTCGGCAGCTATTTGGGAGCAGATAATCTGAATTAAGTGACTTTTCTCCCCGGTGGTAAAATAGTATTGCATCAAGCACCTTTATCAATATATGTTTACTTGAAATAGGATATATTGGTCAAGGGACACTACAGGTAGTCCTCGGCTTAACAACGGTTCATTTAGTGACCGTTCAAAGTTACAACAGCACTGCAAAAAGTGACTTAGGACCGTGTTTCACTCTTGCGACCGTTGCAGCAGTTGTGGGTGCTCCAACACTGGAGGCTTTTAAGAAGAGACTGGACAGCCACTTGTCTGAGGTGGTCTAGGTTCTCCTGCTTGAGCAAGGGGATGGACTGGAAGACCTCCAAGGTCCCTTCCAGCCCTGTTACTCGGTGTTCTGAATTCCAGGCAGACGGTGCAGAAGACCACCGGCTGTGGAACGAAGGTTGCCTTGGTGCATCTCAAAGGGGCCCTCAGAAGAGCTGCGATGTAGGACATTTCAGAATCTGGGCGCCCAAGGAAGAGGTCAAAAGTGATCCGGAGAAGAGCCCAGGTCCCTAATGAGCAAGACGCGGCTGCGGGTGGAGGAACGGCCTCTGAGGCCGGAATCTGAGGTTAATGAGTAGAAACAGGGGCACTGCCCTCTTAAGGGCATCGTATGTAGGTGTCCAGCCTTTTTCTTTTTTTGGGGGGGGGGGGTTAATTGCTTGCAGCCTTATGAAGAGTCTGTTTCTTCTCTGGGTAGCAGCAGCAACATCATGGCCTTTGCAGCCCTGGAGTTTTGCACCGATGCTGTTTATGGCGGCTTTGTCCACAGCCTCGGCAATTCCTTCCTAGCAAAGGTGCTTTTTTTTTTCCCCCAAGAGGCAACTGGGCTTTCTGGGTTTTCTTTGAAGACGTTTCGCTCCTCATCCAAGAAGCTTCTTCAGCTCTGGCTGGATGGGGGAGGGGAAGACCGGATGGTGGATGGTCAGAGCTGAAGAAGCTTCTTGGATGAGAAGCAAAACATCAAAGAAAAACCGGAAAGTCCATTCGCCTCCTGAAAAAGCACCTTTGGGACCACCAGGACCTGGGTGACTGAGAAGCTCCGTAGATACTTCCTAGCGCAGTGGTTCTCAACCTTTCTAATGGCACGACCCCCCTGCAACCCCCCCCGCCGCCGCCAAGTGTCTGAATTTTGGTCACATGACCACGGGGATGCGGCAACAGTCATAAGTCACTTTTTTCAGAATCGGGAGACTTCGCCCGGACGCCGCCATTTGGGTTCTTTTACCCTCTGCGCATGCGCAAAGCATTCTGCGCATGCGCAGAGGGTAGAAGAACCCAAATGGCGGCGTCCGGGCTACCAGCTGACGGCGACCCGCAGGCACGGCCGAACCGGGACCTTTTTACCCCTGCAGTGACGGTGGCACCAAAATGGCGGGCTAACGCGCGCGGTGACCCCTGTGAAATGGTCGTTCGACCCCCAAAGGGGTCGCGACCCACAGGTTGAGAACCGCTGTCCTAGCGGGAGAGCAAGCAACTAGGAAATGTCAGTCGGAGCCCTAAACCAGGGGTCCCCAACCTTGGCAGCTTTAAGACTTGTCTTGTGTCCAACCTGCAGTGGGAATCTTGACCCTTGACCCTAGACCAGGGGTGTTCACCCTTTCTCAGCTTGAAGGCTTGCGGACTGGGGACCCCTGGTTGGGGTCGGCTGGGGAATTCTGGGAGTTGAAGTCCCCAAGCCTTCAAGTTGATAGGGTTGGACACCCCTGCCCTAAGGCCCTGCCAATTTTGCAGAATGCCTGTAACTGTTAGATAATTATTGTTCTCATTCTTGTCAAAAGAAGTGGAGTTCTCGCTGATGCTGCATATTCCTGAGAGTTAACTCTTCTCTGAGAAGGTGGTGGAGGGGGAGGAATCCCCCCTCCCCAGCTGTTGAGCACTTTTGAAAAACTTCCTGTGCCCCACATTCCTGGACACCCAGGACTTGGCCTAGCTCCATGATGGCAAACCTATGGCACGCGTGCACAGGTGGCACGGAGAGCCCTCTCTGCGGGTACGCCAGCCGTCGCCCCAGCCCAGCTCCACTGTGCGTGCATGCGTGCGCGTCTCCCGCCAGCCAGCTGGTCTTCGGGTCTGTTGCGCATGCGCAGGGGGCGGGGGGCGGGGTGCATGCACGGGGGGGCACTCGCATTGCATTTTGGGGCCTCACGCAGTGCCTCCACGCCCTGTTTTGTCTTCCAGGTTGGTGCAGGAGGCCTTCCAGGCCCAAAACAGGGCGCGGCCCGGAAGGCTTCCTGCACCAACCTGGAAGCCAAAAATGGGCGAGGGGGGGCGGGGCGCATGGTGGGGGATGCGCCTCATGCGTGGGGGTGGGGTGCATGCGCTGGGGATGCTCACATTGCAGTTT
>QLTV01002127.1:287433-297957 GCA_003457575.1 Thermophis baileyi
AGGGCAATAGCAATAGCACTTAGACTTACATACCGCTTTACAGTGCTTTACAGCCCTCTCTAAGCGGTTCACAGAGTCAGCATATTGCCCCCAACAATCTGGGTCCTCATTTTACCCACCTCGGAAGGATGGAAGGCTGAGTCAACCTTGAGCTGGTGAGATTTGAACCGCTGAACTGCAGCTAGCAGTCAGCTGAAGTAGCCTGCAGTACTGCACTCTAACCACTGCGCCACCTCAGGTAGTCCTTGACTTACGACCGTTCGTTCAGTGACCGTTTGAAGTTACGACAGCACTGAAAAAAAGCGACTTACGGCCCGTCTTTGACATGATCAAAATTTGGAGGCTTGACAGCCGGCATCCCAGGGTCCCGTGATGGCCATTTGTCCCCTTCCCAGCCGACTTCTGACCACCAAGTGTTCTTGGGGTTGATTTTCATCGGGTTTTTTTTAACACTCTCATGTTTTTTTTTAAGATGCGTTTTCCTTTTTATTCAAAACAAAGTCAAAAAAAAAAAAGATGCAAAACGACAAAAGGAAAAAAAACACAAAACAATCAAAGCATTAAAGAAGGTGCAGAAAAGAAAAGACATTACAAATGAAGGCAAATTTATATATATACATATATACATATATACATATATACATATATACATATATATATATATATATATATATATATCTCCCAGGGTAATATTGCAGGGTCCAATCCGGGTCGGTCACTGGGACCATCACTCCGAAAGCTCGGAAGACAAAACTTCTGGTTCCGGTGACTGACCCAGATTGGATCCGGCAAAAAGACACTATATACATATTATCCCTTCTAGTTGAATACTGATTATTATATTAACACGACATTAGCTCCTACCCCCTGCGATACAAGCCCTCCGAAATGTTTTTTTTTTAAATGACTAAATCTATTTGCAAATTGTTGACCTCTTTTCTGTGTGTTATATTAATGCTTCGCGCCACCCAAAGTTGTAGAATACGAGGTGGGTGGGAAATGAATTTCAAAATTAAAAAAAACAATAATAATTTAAGTCCTTGGGGAAGCCAGATTCACTTAACTGTAGTGATTTGCTTAACAACCGTGGCAAAAAGGATCCTCGTATTGGGTGCGACTCCCTTAACCACCGCCTTGCTTAGCGATAGCACTTCTGCTCCCGATTGAGGTCATAAGTTGAGGACTGCCTGTAACAGGATCCTCTTCTACCACAAGCCGCCACGTGTGAAGACCTCCCATTGGCCAGCCTCCACCCTTTCTGCTTCTCATCATCTGGAAGTTGCCTTCCCTTTGATTTTCTGCCCCTCCCTCTGAGATGGGGGGGGGGGCGGCAGGGGACCTGCCTGTCTCTGGGCTGGGCATTTCCCCATGAGAAGAGAAGAGAGAGAAGAGAATTCAATTCTTTATTGGCCAAGTGTGATTGGACACACAAGGGATTTGTCTTTGGTGTATATGCTCTCAGTGTACATAAAAGGGAAAAAAAGTACATTCATCAAGAATCATAAGATACAACAGTGATAGTCATAGGTTACTAATAAGCAATCAAATCATACTAGGAAACAAACAAAACAATATAAATCGTAATGATACCGGTACAAGCAACAAGGTTATAGTCCTAAGTAGAAGGAGAGAGGTAATAGGAAGGATGAGAAGAATAATAGTAATGCAGTCTTAGTAAATAGTTTGACAGTGTTGTGGGAATGAGTTGTTTAGCAGAGTGAGGGCATTCGGGGGGAAAACTGTCCTTGTGTCTAGTTGTTCTGGTGTGCAGTGCCCTATAGAAGTTGAAACAATTTATGTCCAGGATGTGAGGGGTCTGTAAATACTTTCACGGCCCTCTTTTTGACTCCTGCAGTAGACAGGTCCTCAATGGAAGGCAGGTTGGTAGCAATTGGTTTTTTCTGCAGTATATTCCTTAACATACATATTCCTTATATTCCTTAGCATAAATCTTTCCATTCCCCACCCCAGTTGCAGGAAGAAGGACTAGGGGTGACATGATAGCTGTCCTCCAATATTTCAGGGGCTGCCACAAAGGGGGCTGGGGTCCCAGGGGAGGGGTCCCTGGGGAGGCCGGCTGCTGACGCCTCTGCTGTGTCCTCTCGGGACAGGTGTTCAAGCGGCACAACCCAGGCCCTGCGGAGGAGGAGGAGATGATGGAGAACCTCTTTGACTCGCTCTGCTCTTCGCTGATGCTCAGCTCCAACCGGGACCGTTTCCTGAAGGGCGAAGGGCTGCAGCTGATGAACCTCATGCTCAGGTGAAGGCGGGACAGACGGCAGGGACAGGCCGCGGGGGGACGGGGATGGGGGTTCCCCTCGCCCCAATCGTAGGTAGAAGCGGGGTTCCTGGGGAGCACAGGAACGGCTGGCCTTCAGGAGGTGGCGGGGCTCCATCAATGGAGGTTTTCAAGAAGAGATTGGACAGCCACCTGTCTGGAAGGGTTGAGGGTCTCCTGCTTGAGGTTGGCCTAGAAGATCTCCAAGGTTGAGTCTCTGTTCTATTCTTCCTCCTCTCCTTCTCCTCCTCCTTCCCACTGATCCCACTCCCTTCTAGCACTGATGATGCTCCCTAGTTTGGTAGGGAAACGTCTGCAAGGAAACCACCAAGCTCAGAGAGCAGCAAGGGCCCCTCAAGGTAGAATGGTGGTGCTGTTGTGCAAAGGAGCTTCTTGCACAGTTTGTGGCAGGTGCTGAAATGACAGCAACCCTGAATTGCCTCCTACATGTCCCCCCTCCCAAAAAAAACCCCTTTGTTTCCACACCGTTTTGTGAAGGTGACGTGGCAAGTGTAGGGAGGGAGCCTTCGGGCCCGGCTTAGGATTTCTGTGGAACACACGGAGCTGATGTTGAGGTCAATGGGGCGCCAGAGCCCCCAGACCCAAGACACAGCATGCATGAAAGCCCCCTTTTCCTTCCCCCCCCCTCCCACGGGGGACCGAGCTCAGCCCTCCCCCCCCCTCCTGGCCCTTGCTCTCAGCTTTCCCGAAGGGGAGGGGGCTCTCGGGAAAGGGGTCTGCCCGGAGAGAGCTCCCTTCCTGCAGAGCGAGCCTGGCTAATGCAGCAGCAGCAGCAGGGAGCTAAATAAATAACCAGAAAGCATGGATTATTTGGGAGAAGAAGTGGGGGAGGCATTGTGCTGAGTTTTCTTTAGGCTAATTAAAGCGGTTCTGCAGGGTGGGGGGGGGCGTGGGGGGGGCAGAGAAGGGAACGTGCTTTTTCTTCTCCTCCGACCTCTTTGTCCTTTTTCTCCTCTGGACTCCAGGCTGCTCATTAGCCGGCATTCTGATTTTCCTGCCTGGGTCTTCCCCTCCACCCCTGCTCCTTCTCCTCCTCTGCGCAGCCCCTGTCTCATCTCAGGGTTATGTTTTCTCCTCCATCTTGGCAAACACAAGTACAAGGGGACAACTCGCACCAGCCGACTCTCTGCGGGACAATTCAACAATTCAGTTTAATTATTTAAAATAATTTTAAAAAATTCTTTTCTTTTCATTCACATTTCATTTTGTCCCTTCTTTGGCATCCTTTGTTTAATGTTTTGTTCTACTGTTTCTTCGATATTATACAACCGGTGGCGAATTGGCTTGTGGTGAGTTGTCATAGACCCTCCTTGGCGACAGTTCGTAGCAACAAGGCATGTATTAATGACAATTGCGGTGTCCTTAGGTCATGTGATCCTTTCAGGCCTGTCCCAGCTTGGGCATCTAGGAAAGAAAGACCCTCGACCCCATTTGTAGCTAGACTTTCTTACTAAGAGCCAAGTGGTTACAGCACAAGCAAAGCCAGATCTGAGGAATCCTGCGAGAGGGACCTTGGAGTCCGAGTGGACGATCGCTTAAAACGTGAGCCAACCGTGTGCGGCAGCAGCCAAAAATGCTAATACAATCCTTGGTTGCATTAACAGAGGCATAGAACCAAGGTCACGTGACGTATTAGTACCACTTTGTAAAGCCTTAGTAAGGCCACACCTGGAACCCTGCGTCCAGTTTTGGTCCTCACATTACAGAAAAGATGATTAAAGGCCTGGAAACTCAAGCATATGAAGGTTGCAGGATTCGAGTATGGCCAGTCTAGAGAAAAGAAGGACTAGGGGGGACATGAGAGCAGACTTCCAGTATTTGAGGGGCTGCCACAAAGTGGAGGGGGGTCAACCTATTCTCCAAAGCGCCAGAAGGCAGGACAAGAAACAATGGATGGAAACTAATTGAGGAGAGAAGCAATCTGGAATTAAATGAAATTTCCTAACAGTGAGAACAATTAACCAGTGGAACAACTTGCCTCCAGAAGTTGTGGGTGCTCCATCACTGGAGGTTTTTAAGAAGAGACTGGACAAACATTTGTCTGAAAGGGTATAAGGTCTCCTTCTTGAGCAGGGGGTTGGACTAGAAGACCTCCAAGGTCCCTTCCAGCTCTATTCTGATTGATTGATTGATTGATTGATTGATTGATTGATTGATTGATTGAATACGGTAACTTTCTCTTCTCCCAATCCCTCCCCCCTTGGCCATCTTGTTAGTGTCCAGTAAGGTTCAAACTAGGTTTCTATGGAGGTTCTCAGCCATCCAGGTCACGGGTGTCCCAAAGGTGCTTTTTTCAAGAGGCAACTGGACTTTCTGTTTTTTTCTTTGAAGACGTTTCGCTTCTCATCCAAGAAGCTTCTTTAGCTGACTGGATGGTGGGGAATGGAAGGATTTATACTCCTTGCAGACAGTTGCATATAAATCCTTCCGTTCCCCCCCCCCCATCCAGTCAGAGCTGAAGAAGCTTCTTGGATGAGAAGTGAAACGTCTTCAAAGAAAAACCAGAAAGTCCAGTTGCCTCCTGGAAAAGCACCTTTGGGCTGAAACTAGGTGTTTTGGTAACAGTTGGCGCCTCTTTGCTGGGCGTTTGCATTCCTGTGTCCTTGGATCGTTCAACTCTTGTCTCAGGTTGGCCCTTCTGGTTCCTGCCCTCCCCCCTCCCTATATCCTCCCCCCTCCCCATGCCTTATGGCAGGATGCCATCAAAGCGAAGAAGCAGGGCTGCAGAAGGTGTGATGGCAGAGCTGACAGGTGCCCTTTGGCCGCCACCTGTCACGCAAAGCCAATGGGGAAGCCAGATTCACTTAACGTCCATGTGACTAGCTTAACAGCTGCCCTGATTCACTTAACAATTGTGGCAAGAAAGCAATAGCAATAGCCCTTAGACTTATATACCGCTTCATAGTGCTTTCCAGCCCTCTCTAAGTGGTTTACAGAGTAGGCATATTGCCCCCAACAATCTGGGTCCTCATTTTACCCACCTCGGAAGGACAGAAGGCTGAGTCGACCTTGAGCCGGTCAAGATCGAACTGCCAAATTGCAGGCAGTCGGCAGTCAGCAGAAGGAGCCTGCAGTACTGCACTCTAACCACTGCGCCACCGTGGCTCATTTTGTGAAAGGTTGTAAAAGGGGACAAAACCCACTTAACAAATGTCTCACTTAGCAACATAAATTTCAGGCTCCATTGTGGTCATAACTCAAGGACTTCCTGTAATGAAGTGGTTTTAATCAATCCTTTGTCCCTCTCCGTAATCCCAATGCTCTTTTCATCTTTGATGCCTGCGGGATGGTTGCAATGATAAAAAAAATTGCCTGTTGTGCTTAAACTCTTTGTGTGTCTTTGCACAAACACCTATCTGTGCATTTTCCAATCGTGGTTCTTTGCCTCGCTGAGATTCGCATGTCCTGGTGGCCACAGGGCTCCGTAAGCAACTCCTGTGTGGCAGCCACATTTCTGACTAGGCAGAATTATTTTTATCCTCAGCCGTGGCAGCCAGAGAGGGCTGCCCTCCTTGGCCCACCTTCTGAGCTGCTCATCTCCAGAGCAATTCCTCACCCCATGGGGAATTGGCCCGGCCCACCCGTGTTGGGTCCCGTCATCCCAATTATTCCGGCTGGCGGGGTCCCGGAGGAAGAGGGCTTTCCCTGCTGTGGCTCCTGCCCTCTGGAACATCTTCCCCCCACCCCCTCGGTGTGAGGTTGGCCCCAAACATCTGCAAGAAAACAGCCAAGCTCAGAGAGCACCAAGGATCCCATAGTCTTCCTCTTCTTCCCCATTTTCTTCGTCCTCCTCTCTGCAAACCCACTCCCTTCATGCATTGATGATACTAGCTAGTTGGGTAATGAAACGTCTGCAAGGAAACAACTGGGCTCAGAGAGCACCAGGGAACCCCACAGTTCAACCCTGAGCTAAACATAGTCTCCTCCTTTTTTTCTATTTTTCTTCTTCCTTGTCTCTTCATCCTTCCTTCCTTCCTTCCTCTCTGCCTCCCTCCCTTCCTTCCTTCCTCTCTGCCTCCCTCCCTCCCTTCCTTCTTCCTTCCTTCCTCCTCCCCCGTCCACAAGCCCCCCTCCCTTTTAGCGCTGATGATGTTACCTAGTTTGGGTCATGAAACATCTGCAAGGAAACCACCAAGCTCAGAGAGCACCAAGGACCTCACAATCTTCTCCTTCTTCTCTACCTTTTCTCTTTTTCTTCCTCCTCCTCTTCCTCCTCCTCCTCCTCCTCCCACAAACGCCTCTCCCTTCTAGCACTTACAATGTTCCCCAATTGGATCATGAAACGTCTGCAAGGAAACCACCAAGCTCAAGAGAGCCCCAAGGATCCCACAGTTCATCCCTGAGCTACCAATAGTCTCCTCCTCTTCTTCTTATTTTTTTTTATTTTTTTTTATTTATTTATTTGTCAAACATGTACAAGATAGCAGGTATAGGTATAAACATAAACATAATCAAAGTGAATACAGATAGATGAAGACAATAGGACAGTAGGACAGGGACGGTAGGCACGCTGGTGCGCTTATGCACGCCCCTTACAGACCTCTTAGGAATGGGGTGAGGTCGACAGTAGACAGTCTAAGGTTAAAGTTTTTGGGGTTTGGGGAAGAAACCACAGAGTCAGGTAGTGAATTCCAGGCATTGATCACTCTTCCTCTTCTCCTCCTCCTGCTTCCCTTCCCCTTCCCCCCTCCTCTTCCTCCATTTCTCCTTCTTCTCTTCCTCCTCTCTTCCTCTGTTAAGAGAGGACGGATAACTCGGGAAACCTTTTCCTGCAGAAGGGAAGGTGCCGGCTGAGTTTTTAAATTCCGGCCATGTTTCCCAACTAGCGGGAGGGGGAGGGGGAGAAGCCTGGGGAGGGGGATTTCCTGCTGCGAAGCCATTAGCCGGGCTTTCTTTGACCTGTGCAGAGGCCTTTGCCGGCTGCCAGGCACCAGCCGAGACGCTGCCGGAAGGGCCAGCCATACAGCACAAAAGACAAATGGATTTATGCGCAAGGGCGGACGGCCCCTTGCCAGCAGCCAAGCAGGAGGAGGAGGAGCAGCCTCTGCGAAAGCTTTCACAGAAAGGGCACAGCAGGATAACTTGAGTTGGAAGGGACCTCAGAGGTCCTCTAGTCCAACCCGCTGCTGAAGCAGGAAACCCTAGGCAGGGTTTACAACTGAAGACTGTTTAGTGACTGTTCTGTAAAACTCCCAGGAATATATTTCGTTTATTTCTCATATTTTGAACGACCCATCTCCTTCAAAGAGGGGGAAAATTATTTTGCATAATAATATAAACTAGCCATTTCTATAACAACAAATCTATCTGATCGGTAAAACCCAAAATCAAAAGTTTCATTTCCCCCCCCCCCCCCCCCAAGCACAGAGTTCAGAAGCGGTTTCCAAATGTCCCAAAGGCACTTTTTCAAGAGGCAACTGGACTTTCTGGTTTGTTCTTTGAAGACGTTTCGCTTCTCATCCAAGAAGCTTCTTCAACTCTGACCGGATGGAGGGGAATGGAAGGATTTATACTCCTTGCATCCAAGAAGCATCTTCGGCTCTGACTGGGATGGTGGGGAACGGAAGGATTGATACTCTTGCAGTCAATCTGGTCCTTTGCATCCTTTTAGAGGGTCGTTGAGGCCACCTGGAGGTTTATCTGTGTCCTCAGGGTCACCTGAGTGGTGCAAATGGTTCCTGTAGTCTGCAATTTTTCCCCCTGGAAATCCATTCCTGCTCCCACACCATTCAAAAGGTCTTCATCCCAAATTATATAGCTAAAAGTCTGTAGAGATTCTCAGTCATCCGGTTTCCAAGTAGAAATAAAGGTATTTGTATTTATTTTTTTCTTTAATCAAAGCAGTCAATTTAGCCATCTCTGCTAACTCCACCGGTTTTTGCATGGCCATGTTTTCCAAAGCAGCCACCTTTGGCAAATGTCACACAAGGCATAGAGCTTGGGTTACAACGGGTGGGCAACGATGACCCCTTTAACCACCTATGGAGTTCAATTCCCAGAATTCCTGAGCCAGCCATGCTGGTTGGCTCAGGAATTCTGGGAGCCGAAGTCCACAGGTCTTAAAGGGACCGTCGTTGCCCTTCCCTGCTCTAAGTGATTAAGACGAACTGCCTGCCCTCCGGTAGAACAAATATTTCAAATAAAAAACCAACCTTGGACAGATCGGTCAAACATCTATCGATCGGTAAAAGCCCGAACTTAAATTGCCATGAATATTCCATGCATCAGCTCCCTGCAGCTGTCTTGAGCACTGATCAATATGCCGTTGCTCCCTCCGAGGAAAAGAGACTTTAATTGCAATTGCCCAGAGTGGTGGGTGCTCCATCAGTGGAGATTTTCAAGAAAAGATTGGACAGCCGTTTACCCAGGGAGAGCTGAGGACTCCTGCCGTGGGCAGGGGGTGGACTAGAAGACCCCCCCAAGGTCCCTTCCAGCCCTACGATCCTATGATTCTAAGTTCCCATGGTAAAACACCAACTTGGTTTAGCCCTTTAGCTCTTTTGATTTTCAAGGTGGAGCAAGCAGGCTTGGAAACAGAAGAACAAAAGAACAGAGTTGGAAGGGACCTTGGAGGTCTTCTAGTCCAAACCCCCCCTCAAGCAGCCTCTTTCTGTGTTTGTGTGTGTGTTTGTGTGTGTTGTGGGAGTAAATTGTCGTTCATCCCAGTTCCTCTGTTCCAACACACTGCCTTTCGGAGCTCTGAAAAGTTAACTTGCTAAACGTACTTGGGATAAACGCGTGTCCACCATCCAACAAAAATTCTAAAATAAAATAAAAAATAGGTAAAATATACAATTGATACAAGTAATCCTCAATTTACGACCACAATTGAGCCCCAAATTTATGTTGCTAAGCGAGACATTTGTTAAGTGAGTTGTGCCCCGTTTTACGACCATCCTTACCACAGTTGTTAAGCGAACCACTGCAGTTGCTAAGTTAGTCACACGGTTGTTAAGTGAATCTGGCCTTCCCCATTGACTTTGCTCATCAGAAGGTCGCAAAAGGGGATCACGTGACTCCAGGGCACAGCAACCGGCATAAGTACATGCCAGTGGCCAAGCGTTTGAATTTTGATCACACAATCGTGGGGCTGCTACAAAGGTCGTAAGTGTGAAAAACGGTCATAAGTCATTTGTTTCACTGCCGTTGTGACTTTGAGCAGTCACTAAATCATCATCCTTTAACGACCCCATAATCCCTTGCGGGGTGGAGTCGGGGCAATTGAATGGAGCTAGCAGAGTGTTTTAATGGCCGGATGCCCTTCCTGTCGCCAATGCGGAGTTTTGTCTAGCAGATATATTCTCAGTGTGCCCAGAGAGAGAAATATCAGCATCAGCTGTGACTCCAGGAAAGGGGTGGAAGAGCTACCTAGGATCGAACTCACAGACTCCTGATTGTGAGGCGAGAGCTCCACCTGTAAGCCACCACACCACTCTGAGCGGTCACTAAATGAATGGCTGTAAATTGAGGATTACCTGTAGTACCATCCCGGTCAAAATATGTGCTGTTTCCTTGCATGGAAAATGGACAGAAGACCTTGAGGATGGTGAGCTTCTGGCCCGCTCCTCCTTGTGTCCATCTCTGTCACAGCCAGAGACACAAAGCCTTATTTGTGGATCAGTACAGGTGGTCCTTGACTTACGACCACAATTGAGCCCAAAATCTCTCCTGCTAAGTGAGGCAGTTAAGTGAATTTTGTCCCATTTTACGTTCGTTCTTGACGCAGTCATGAATTGAAGCACCGCAGTTCTTAAGTTAGCCACCCGGTTGTTAAGTGAATCCGGCTTCCTCATTGACTTTGCTTGTCAGGAGGTCGCAAAAGGGGATCACGTGACCCCGGGACCCTGCGACCATCATGAATACGAGTCAGTTGCCAGGCGCCTGAATTTTGATTGCGTGACCCCGGGGATGGCCGCAGCGGTCGTAAGGGTGAAAAACGGTCCGAAGTCACTTTTTCCAGTGGCGTTGCAACTTCGGACGGTCACTAAATGAAGTGTTGTAAGTCGAGGACTGTCTGTAAGTCTCCAGGGAGGGAGAATTTTTCTCTTTTGAGAGATTCCTTGAACCCCTGGCCAGGAGTGGGAAATGCGAAGGTGCGTAAAAACAAGCATACCGGAGGCAAAAGGGGCAGGAAAAAAACAGCCATAATTGGGGGAATCGATAAGGGTTTTTTTTCAGAGGGTGGGCAGGGGGCATTTGGCTCCTGGGCTCCTCCGGGGGGTGGG
>QLTV01002127.1:310987-332435 GCA_003457575.1 Thermophis baileyi
ATAGACCATTATTGTATAGACTATAGAGGAATGGAGGGAAGAGTGAGTGGGTGATAGACCATTATTGGATGGATGGATGGATGGATGGATGGATGGATGGATGGATGGATGGATGGAATAGACAGACAGACAGACTATTATTGGATGGATGGATGGATGGATGGATGGGATAGACAGACAGACAGACAGACAGACCATTATTGGATGGATGGATGGACAATTCTCATCTGAAAGCCCATCAGGCAGGAACATCTGGATCAGTGTTTCTCAACAATGACAACTTGAAGAGAAGTGGATTTCAACTTCCAGAATTCTGGGAGTCCACATCCACACCTCTTCAAGTGGCCAAGGTTGAGAATACTAGTTTGAATGCTGCTAGATAGAAGACGATGGGAAACTGTGTTGACAACTTCCTAGCTTTCCCCTGTCTGGCATCCTTTGGCCCAGCTGGCTGACCATTTCAGGAGGTCCTGATACTGTGGAAGATGGGCGTGTTCAGGGGACCAGTCTAGCCAGAGACAGACATTTTCAGTTTCCGGCCTGAAGTAGAGTTGTCCCAAAGGTGCTTTCTTTCCCCAAGAGGCAACTGGACTGATTTCCCTTGAATACATTTTGCTTCTCATCCAAGAAGCATCTTCAGTTCTTTGAATTAGATGAACAGTAGCTAGATCATTATTGGATGGATGGATGGATGGATGGATGGATGGAAGAAAGAGAGTAAGTGGATGGATGGATGGATGGATGGAAGGATGGATGGATGGATGGATGGATGGAAGAAAGACCATTATTGGATGGATGGATGGTAGGTAGACCATTATCAGATGGATGCATGCATGGATGCATCCAATATCGATTCTTTGAACTGAAGAAGCTTCTTGGATGAGAAGCAAAATGTCCTCAAGGAAAACCAAAGTCCAGTTGCCCTTTGAAAAAAGCACCTTTGGGACAACCATGGCCTGGATGACTGAGAAGCTCCAGAGACATAAAATCTCTCAAATATACCTCAGATGCTTGGCCACTCTAGATTATTAGGGAGGGTTACCTGCTTCTCCAAATTGTATCCATTCCTGCTCATTTTCTCACTACGAAGATTTCAGTAAGAAATGAGAGTATTGTACCGGGCAAGGCTTGTTCAGATGTTCAAAACTTTTTGGCAATTCTCCTCCTTATATGGATTTGGCACTTTCCACCTCTGGAAACAACATTTGTGGTTTACCTTTGGCAGCGTGACGGAGGTGTCCCTTTCTGTGGCGACTTGTGGGGAACCCAGAAGAACTTGATTTGGGTTGTGTTTCTCTTCTACAGAAACAAATGACAAATAACAAATAACCCTGAAGTTTCTGAAAATTGTTCTAAATGGAGTCATTTTGGACCAAAGCGTCTAAGAACAACCTAATAGTTTGACAGTGGGATCCACTGGTGGGCTCCCCTTCACTGAAGATAGCAATAGCACTTAGACTTATATACCGCTTCACAGTGCTTTCCAGCCCTCTCTAAGCGGTTCACAGAGTCAGCACATTGCCCCCAACAATCTGGGTCCTCATTTTACCCACCTCGGAAGGATGGAAGGCTGAGTCAACCTTGAGCCTGGTGGGATTCGATCTGCCAAACTGCAGCTAGCAGTCAGCTGAAGTAGCCTGCAGTGCTGCACTCTAACCACTGCGCCACCTCGGCTCTCAGATCCATGCAGGGCTGGATTAAATCGGTTTCCAGCTGTGAACCAGGGGTCAGATCCAGAAACCCACCTGGCCCCCATCCATACGTCAGATCCCCTCGGGTTGCTCTCTGTTCGGAGAGCCCGGGGATTTCAAGTGGGGCTGCCATGTTTGGTTATTAGAATCATTCATTTAAATCTCTGGTTTTTAAAAGACGCCTTTCGTTCAATGCGCACCGGGGAGGGGGGCTGTTGTTTGTTTTATACTGTTAAATAATTTAAACGCAACTAGCTAAGAATGTGTATAGTTGGATTTCAGCAAAGGCTTTTCTTCCAACTCTCCTACGACGGAGGAACAGGCGTAGAGTTAATGAGTCGTAGAAACAGTCAGCTAAGTTCTCCTTCCGTGAAGGACTTCCTGCTACAAATCTCTGCGCATCTGGGGCAGAAAAGGTAGATAGATACAGATTAACAGAGTTGGAAGGGACCTTGGAGGTCATCTAGTCCAACCTCCTGCCCAAGCAGGAGACCCTACACTATTTCTGACAGATGGCAATCCAATCTCTTCTTGAAAGCCTCCAGTGATGAAGCTCCCACAACTTCCGAAGGCAACTTCTGTTCCATGGGTTGATTGTCCTCACTGTCAGAAAATTCCTCCTTATTTCCCGGTTGAATCTCTCCTTGATCAGTTTCCATCCATTATTCCTTGTCTGGCCTTCAAAAGTGCTTTGGAAAATAGCTTGCCCCCCTCCTCTCTGTGGCAGCCCCTCAAATATTGGAAGACTGCTCCCTTGTCTGCCCTGGTCCTTCTCTTCACTAGACTCGCCATGCCCAGTTCCTGCAACCCTTCTTTGTATGTTTTAGCCTCCAGTCCCCTAATCCTCTTTGTTGCTCTTCTCTGCACTTTTTCTAGAGTCTCAACATCTTTTTTATAGTGTGGTGACCAAAACTGGATGAAGTGTATTTTCTAACAATTGGTTTTTTTTTATTAATTTTTATTACAAATTTTTTGTCCCCCCCCAAACATACATATTTTATGAACAAGGTGTTGTCTGGATCATTCTTACATATCCTTTCATATACATAATCCATTTTACATCAAATCTCTATTTTCAATTTCAGCCATAATATTCTCTTTCCATATTTCTTTATCTTAACTTATTTTCTTCTTAATATATATACAATATTACTAATCGCCCTAAATTCCTAATCTGTTACAATAACATCAATTAGTTATCTTATTTCTCCATTGCTAAATCATCATATTTAAATCTTGCATAAAAACCCTTTAACTTGATTGACTATCCACAATTAATAGTATTTCAAATTTCCCATCCCACTTTTTAGCTTTCAACTTCATCTCTTGATTTAAAATGTCTCAAATTACCATTTCACATTTCATCTGCTGATCTATTTTACTATAAATAATATACATCATCATATTCAAATCTTACATAAACAACCCTTTAACTTGATTGACTATCCACAGTTAATAATATTAATACAATTCCCTTAAATCTACTAATATGAACCTTATTTTGCTTCCTCCTTTCCACTAACCTTCCCTTCTTTAACCATTTTCTCTTGGTCTCTCAAAAATTCCACTTCTTGTTGATTTTCTCCTTTTGTCCCATTCCCTTAACTTCTTCTTTTTATTTATTTTTATTTTTATATGTATTGTATCTTTTCTCCTGAATCCTTTTTTTCTCTCTTTTGAATATATTATTCGACTAGTTCTCCCCCAAATTTTTCCTGGTCTCTTCCCACTATTTCCCTCTTTACCTTTTGATTGATTCTTTTGGGGGGGGCGTTCCCCCCTGTCTACTCTTTTTGTGCTACTGTAAATCCCAGTGAAATGATTTCACTGGGATTTACAGCTTTTTACTTTCAATCCCTTTTTCTTCAATGTTGTTTTCTTGTTCCTCATTTCTTTTCTTTTTTACCACCTTCTCTCCTATTTCCTGCTCTGTATCTTCCAACAAAATTTCTGATTTTTTATTACCTTTTAAAGTTTCACGCATATTTTTTAACATCTCCAATAATTCCTCGTACATCCAAAGCTCCATGTTACCAATTTAACAAGTTTTTAAGATTTTTATATTATATCACCTTTAATTAGAATTTAAGGTCCATATAGTCTCTTTTTATTTTCAAATTCTGACGTCCAATTCAAATATTAGTCCACTCCGCTCCAAGTCAAAGGTTTGTTATCTTCCACAGTCACAAAAGATCAGAACCCAGCAATGTAGAGAAACAAACGCTCCTTTAAAGCTCTCACAGTTCCCAAATTATTAGGAACTGGAAGCGTCGAGAGGAACCGGAAGCGTCGCGGTGAGACCGGCTGGAAAAATAGCGGGCTCCGATGAGGAGCAGGCAAGTTCCTTGATAGGTCAGAGACTGGCGGCGGGGGCAGCGGCCATTTCAAAATGACCGCTCTGAAGCTGGGGCAACCGGACTAAGTTTTTGTGCAGGAGCGGTGTTTGAACGGTGTGTTGGAACCGGGTGAGTGATTGGCCAACTCACAGGTAAAACAAAATTCTGCATTTGAACATTAAAAGGTCCCGGAGCTGAAATTAGCGGCTAATCAGCAGTTTGGGAACTTTTATGGAGGGAGAAGGACAAAGGAGAGACTAAAACACCAAAGGCCAAGAAGATTCTTGTTTTTACAATTGGAATTGGAGAAATTTAAAAAAGGAAAGAAAAGAAAAGAACCTGGGAAAAACAGTTTTTATGTGGATTTAAAGTATTTTAGACAGTGTTGATAAGCAGCTGATTGGAGAGTATTGTGGATTTGAGAGAGCCATCTGCTGGTGAAAAGAGAGCATTGCAATACTTGGTGGAAGACAGTAGAGAAAGTGCAGCTGTGTAACCTGACCTCGACTACCGGAAAAGATAATTTGGGAACTCTGAGAGCTCCAGGTGTGGCCTTACTAGGGCTTGATAGAGTGGTATCAGTACCTCCCTTGATCTTGATTGTATCCCTCTGTTGATGCAGTTTAGGATTGCGTTGGCTTTTTTGGCTGCCGCCGCACACAGCTAACTGGTTGTCCACTAAGACTCCCGAGATCCCTCTCACAGTTCCTGCTAGGTGTTAGGAATCTGTGGCCTGCCTTGGTGGCGCCTGGGGCCTCGCTGCGGTGCCCCATGGCTGAGATGGTGCATCTGTTCAGGAGTGCTTCTCCTCTGTGAGCAAGTCTTTGGGGTCCTGCCTTTGGTTTGCCCAGAGAGCCAATATTGGATGAGAGCCAGTTTGGTGTAGTGGCTAAGGTGCCGGCCTAGAAACCAGGAGACGGTGAGTTCTAGTCCTGCCTTAGGCAGGAAAGCAGGCTGGGTGCCTTTGGGTCAATCACCAGGAGGCTGGGAGTTCTAGTCCCAGCTTAGACACGAAGGCAAGTTGTGTGAGTTGGGCCAATCACCAGGAGACGGTCAGTATATATATTTATATTTATATTTATATTTATATTTTTTATATTTATATTTATTATATTTGTATGCCGCCCAACTCCCAAAGGACTCTGTTCTACTTCTGTCTCAGCCACGAAAGCCGGCTGGGTGACCTTGGGCCAGTCCCTTTCTCTCTTCCCAACCCACCTCACAGGGTTGTTGTTGTGGGGAAGGAAAAAGTATGAAGTGTGTTTGCCACTTTGGATTACTTAAAAAGTAATAAGTGTGTGTGTGTGTGTGTGTGTGTGTGTGTGTGAGAGAGAGAGACAGAGAGACAGAGAGAGACAGAAAGGATGATGATGGATGGATGACAGACAGACAGACAGATAGATGAGAGAGAGAGATTACATGGACAGACAGACAGACAATAGGCTGGCAGAGAGGGCAGATTCCTGCAAGGGGCTTGGGTAACTGTCTTTATGCTCTCCCCCCTTGTCAAATGCAGCCTGCCCCCCCCCCTTTTCAAGCCCCTCACTCGGTTGATGCTGCGATTCCAAGGCCGCCTTACTTCATTTGGGGCCGCGTTCCCTACCTTATGAAATTTCACGGCTCCAATTAAACTTTATGGAAAGGACCTAAAAGGTGTTTTTCTCTTGGAAGCTCTTGGTGGGTGCCAGGCGCCTGCCTTGGTTCAGCTTCCAGGCCCTGGGACCCCTTCATTCAGGGGCGAAGATTTTGGGGTTCGACCTGTCTAATGTTCAGAAAGTGCCTCACTTGACTTTGCTGGTGTGTCACACACACACAAACACACTAGTGTCTTTCTTGCTGCCCCCCCCCTCCCCGGACAGAACTGAACCCTTGGCTTCCCCAAGAGACCGGGGGCAGGCAGGGCATTTATGGATGAGCCCAGGGCAGGGGTCCACCTCTAAACCCCCAGGGGCCTGATCCTGATCTGGGATGAGGGAGAAGATAAGTGGAGTGCAGGACCTCTTTTTCTTCTTCCAAATCCGCCCTTTTCAACTTCTCCGAAGGGTGCGGCACATCTGTATGGCCAGCACTTCCCACAGCTGTAAATTGTGCAGGACAATCATGCGGCTTCTCTCTCTCTCTCTCTCTCTCTCTCTCTCTCTCTCTCTCTCACTCGCTCTCTCGCTCATCCTCGCGCTCTCCCCCACCACACACACACACACACTAACAGCTGCTGCCAAACAATATTGATTTTATTTTGCACAAAACATATAAATGACAAGATGATTAAATGGGGGGGGGGGCGGAGTGAAGGGAAGGATAGGCTGTAACCTACAGGTTATGGGGGTCCAGAAGGGAAGGGGGCTGCACCAGAGGGGGCTCGGAAGGGAGTTTGGGCCATTAAACATCTGCAAGGAAACAAGCAAGCTCAGAAAATAGCAAATCATCCTCAGTTGCCCTCCTCTTCCTCCTCCTCTTCCTATCAAACCCCACTCCCTTCCAGCACTGATGATGTTTCCTAGTTGGGTCATGAAACATCTGCAAGGAAACAACCAAGCTCAGCACCAAGGACCCCACAGTCCTCCCTCCCTCCCTCCCTCCTCGTCGTCCTCCTTCTCCTGCTTCTCCTCCTCCTCTTCCTTCTCCTTCCCCTTCCCCTTCTTCTCCTCTTCCTCTTCCTCCTCCGCCTCCTCCTCCTGTCAAACCCCACTCCCTTCCAGCACTGATGATGTTCCCTAGTTTGGGTCATGAAACATCTGCAAAAAAACCCACCCAGCTCAGAGAGCACCAAGGACCCCTTCCTTTTAACCCTGAGCTACCCATTTTCCCCTTTATTGGTACAACAGAGGGGTGCACAAAACCGCGAACCTCACCCCCAGACGGACCTCTCTGCGTGACCTCCCTCTTCCGCCCTGCCAAGCCCCGCCATCCTTCTGCAGGGAGCCAGGCTGGCACAGGCGGGAGGAAAGAGAAGGGGGCTGCTCACCCCCCCCTCCTTTGTTCTCCGGCAGACAAAGCCACCGGTTTGCCTGGGGCACCACTGTTTTAATTATCGCCGTTATCTTCTCTTGCAGCCCCAGTGCAGGTTGCCAAGCTTGCCTGGGCTTTAAGTCACTTTGTGATCTTGTTTGTGCAAACTGGAGATTATTTATCTGGTGCCGCGTCTGCAGCCCAGAGGCTGCCTCGGTTTCCCCGGCTGGGCTGCTGCAGCTGGAAAGAGAGGGGCCGCCAGATTCATCCAGGCAAAGCTGGGACTCTTAGGAGGGGCAGGAAGGCTGCCTGGAGCCAGCCTGCTTTCTCATCTCCGGGGGCTGGAATTGGATCAGTAGCACCTAGACGACCTCCTGGGAATCCTAGAATCCTAGGCCTGGAAGGGACCCTTGAGGTCTTCTAGTCCAACCCCCTGCCTAGGGCAAGGGACCTTCTACCATCCTGGATAAATGGATGTCCAATCTTTTCTTGAAAACCTCCAGTGATGAAGCACCCACAACTCATGCCTAAGGTGGGATTAGAACTCACCACCCCCTGGTGAATGGCTCAAAGTCACCCAGCCGGCTTTCAAAGAATCCTAGGACTGGAAGGGACTTTGGAGGTCTTCTAGTCCAACGCCATGCAAAAGGGAAGGGGACTATATAGTATCTTGGACCAATGGTTGTCCAATCTTTTCTTGAAAACTTCCAATGATGGAGCACCCACAATTCATGCCTAAAATGGGACTAGAACTCACCATCTCCTGGTGATTGGCCTAAAATCATCCAGCTGGATTTTGGGCCTGGGGTGGGACTAGAAATCACTGTGTTCTGGTGATTGGCCCAAAGTGACGCAGCTGGCTTTCATAACTAAGGCAGGACTAGAACTCACCGTCTCCTGTTGATTGGCCCAAAGTCACCCAGCCACCTTTCAAAGAATCCTAGGACTGGAAGGGATCTTGGAGGTCTTCTAGTCCAACCCCATGCAAAAGGCAGGAGACTTTATACCATCCTAAATGGCTCTCCATTTTTTTCTTGGAGCAGCAGAGATCAGTTATATGAAATTAAGGGGCACCGACCTTCCCTCACCAATTGGGGGGGGGACCATTCCCAGATTTCTCGGGGCTTTCGTTGACCGATAAGCATCATTTTTCTCTACTGCCCCATCTGCCTGAGCTAATTTCCACTAGGAAAGGAGAGCAGGGTGCGAAGTGGGCTTTATATGTACTCTCAAGATCTGGGCTCCATTCTGTAGTGAGTATGAGAACGTCCCAGGAGGAGATGGAGGGGTCCTTGGAGCTCTCTGAGCTTGGTCATTTTCTTGCAGACGTTTCATGACCCAACTGGGAAACATCATCAGTGCTGGAAGGGGGGAGGGGTTCTGGAATGGAGAAGAAAGGAGAAGGAGGGAAGAGGAGGAGGGGGGAGGGAGAGAAGGAGAAGGGCGGTGGTCATTTTCTTGCAGACGTTTCATGACCCAACTAGGTAACATCTTCAGTGCTATAAAGAAGGGGTTTGCAGAAAGGAGGAAGACTGTAGGGTCCTTGGTGCTCTCTGAGCTTGGCTTTTCCTTGTAGACGTCTCATGACCCAACTAGGTAACATCATCAGTGCTAGAAGAGGGGGTTTTGTGGAGAGGAGGAGGACTGTAAGGTCCTTGGTGCTCTCTGAGCTTGGTTTTTTTTTCTTTCTTGCAGACATTTCATTACCCAACTAGGTAACATCATCAGTGCTGGAAGGGGCTTGTAGGAACAGATACGTGGGTTGGGAAACTGACCTTGGGTCCCTTTCTCCCAGAGCTGGGAAAATGGAATAGCATGAAATGCGAGCACAATTCCATATTTTATTTCCCGGGATCAAACTTGCTAAGAAAGGCATAACTCAGGGGTGCCCAATCTACTTGACCCCAAGGGTTAGCAGAGTCCCTGTGCCACCCAGGACTCCCGCCTGCACTGACCCTTGTTGCCCACTGCGTCGCTTGACGATCAAAACCACTTCCCGGGTTGGAAAAGAGCCACCTCCAAGCCAAGTGGGTACATGCAGTTGTGCTCGGCGGATAAATATTTGCCAGGCGGGAGGCTAAAAGCGATTAAGTTGACTTTGATCTCGCCTCGTAGTCTCTGCCAGCTGTTTAAACACGCCGCACACTTTGTACATGCGCTTTCCACCAGACGCCTGTTTACGCAGAGCAGAAACTGTGTCTCTCCTAATGTCGGTCCATTGTGACAGTTGCAAGAGGCCTCCCGCCTCGTGGGGAGGGAGAAGGGGGGCTGGCACGCGTTGGCGCTATTTCAGGGCTGTTCTCCTGACTTCCACGTATTGTGCAGTTGTGCCCCGGGTGATAATTCGGGGAAGGGTCCTGACCTGCTTCTGCTCTGCAGCCCCTGTCAACAAGTCAGCCCGTCAAATGGGATTTTGTTCATTGATTTATTAATTATCAAATTGATGTACTGCCCATCTCGCCGTTTGGGGCGATTCTAGGCGGGCAACTTTCAGTGCTGCTGGCATGAATTGGAGACAGGAAAGGAGGCCAAGGCAGATACGAGAATATCAGCTGGTGCGAATGTTTATTCCTCATTTATTTGTTAAATTTATTTGCCGCCCGTCTCGTAGAAAACAAAATGTTTACGTTGGAGGGAAAGTGGGGGAGGAGTCAAGGGAGGAATTAGTCTGGAATCCTTGCGTAGCCACAAGAGGGCACACTTTGGCTGCCATTGGCCCTTCTTTAGTCTGGCCCAAACTGGCCGTCTGGGAAGATTCCTGTATTATAGGCACCAGCAATAGAGCAGCTAATTGGATTCTTCACCTATGGATCTGTTCATCAGTTTTGGAGAGTGAACCTTGGGGG
Organism: Thermophis baileyi; assembly: GCA_003457575.1. NCBI lineage: Eukaryota > Metazoa > Chordata > Lepidosauria > Squamata > Dipsadidae > Thermophis > Thermophis baileyi. Next base: position 320,810 of record QLTV01002127.1, read on the forward strand.
TATCTCTTTGGAGCTCTCGCAAAGATCTCCCTCTTGTATAGGCAGTCCTCGTCTCATGACCAAAATTGAGCCCAACATTTCTGCTCTTGAGCGAGACATTTGTTAAGTGAGTTTTGCCTCCTTTTATGACCTTTCTTGCCACCGTTGTTAAGTGAATCACCGCAGTTGATAACTGAATCTGCCTTCCCCATCGACTTTGCTCATCAGAATGTCGCAAAAGGGGATCACGTGACCCCGGGACACAGCGACGGTCATAAATACGAGTCAGTTGCCAAGCCTCTGAATTTTGATCACGGGTCCTTGCGGATGACTTATGACCACTTCTGTCATAAGTGGTCATAAGTCACTTTTGTCAGTGCCGTTGTAACTTTGAACGGTCGCTAAACGAACTGTTGTTAAGTCGAGGACTACCTGTATTTCCAGCCAGGGCTGCAGTTCAAACCAGGGGAAGCAAACGAAGACAGACAGCTGTCACACAGGTGGGAGTTAGCCAGACGTTTGTCTTGTGTCAGGTGGAGCAGCCTTCGCATCCAGGACTCTCCGCCACCCCCAGCCTAATTTTCTCCCTGGGGACTTTCTGCAGATAAAATTGGCTCAACAAGGGAGGTTGGTGCTGACTAGAAGTTTCTTTTAAAAAGAGACTGGACGGCCACTTGTCTGGAATGGTCTAGGGCAGGGGTCGGCAACCTTAAACCCTCAGAGAGCCATTTGGACCCGTTTCCCACAGAAAAGAAAACACCGGGAGCCACAAAACTCTTCCCGTCCCTGACTATTTCCTGAGCGGCCACAAATCTAGCATATAGAGTTGAATTAAGGATTCTGTTTCCTTCTGAAACTTTTCTTTTCTTGGATTTATCCATGGTTGGCCTACCGGGGGTCGAAAAGCTTAATAAATTGCGTGCCGGCGGGTGTCGCACATGGGCGGTTGTGACGCCTATTTTGAGCGACAGGGAGCCGCAGCAGAGGGATGAAAGAGCCACATGCGGCTCCAGAGCCGCGGGTTGCTGACCCCTGGTCTAGGGTCTCCTGCTTGAGCAGGGGGTTGGACTAGAAGACCTCCGGGGTCCCTTCCAACTCTGTTATTCTGTCATTTTGCTCTGCCTGGCAGATGCCTTGGGATTAGCATCTTACTGTCATTTTTGGCTTATGGATTTTGAAGCCCTGCAGGAGCTGCTGAGGGCCAGCCCTGCACAGTATTTCCTCCCCCCCCCCCCCCCCCGGCGCAGGGGGGGGGGAATGATCTTCTGTGGGGTTCTCTGGGAACGGCCCCCCAGCAGGCTTTCCACCCCAGGAACAGGGAGTATTATGGCTCAGATTCCCTGCTAATGTTTCTCTATAAAACAGATTTGCATGCTTATTTCTATAAATCTGCATTGATTTCTCCCTCTTAAACCTATATCGGTAATTTTTATCTGTAATCCTGCAGCCTGTTCCCATAAATGTCTGCTTATTAACTGTACTTAGCAAATCTACTTAGGAATTACATACTTAATGCATATCAGTAATGCTCCCTGCATCTGAGGAAGGGAGCCGAAACTCATAAAAGCCTCGGCCTAATTAGAATAATAATAACCAGACAACCTGTGCCCTCTGGGATTTCAGAGGTAGTTCCTTACCTGAAGGGGGAAAAAAGGATGACCACAGGTGGGCAGAAAAGCAGCAGGACACACTTCCACCATCCTCCCGGCTTCCCCATTGAGTTTCTCTGGGGGAAGCTGGCAGGGAGCATTCCCTCCCTCCCTCCTTCCTTCCTTCCTTCCTTCTTCCCTCCCTCCTTCTTCCCTCCTTTCCATTCTTCCTTCCTCCCTCCTTCCTTCCTCCCTCTTTCCTCCCTCCCTCTCTCCCTCCTTTCCATTCTTCCTTCCTCCCTCCCTCCCTCCTTTCCATTCTTCCTTCCTCCCTCCCTCCTTTCCATTCTTCCTCCTCCCTCTCTCCTTTCTTCCTTCCTCTTCCTTCCTTCCTCCTTTCCATTTTTCCTTCCTCCCTCCCTCCTTTCCATTCTTCCTTCCTCCCTCTCTCCTTTCCATTCTTCCTTCCTTCCTCCTTTCCATTTTTCCTTCCTCCCTCTCTCCTTTCCATTCTTCCTTCTTTCCTACCTTCCTACATACCTACCTTGCTACCTATCCTACCCCCCTCCCCTCCCCTGCCCTCTTCTCCCTTCCCTTCCCTTCCGGCAGGTAAGTGACTGCTGCCGGGTGGGGAAGGAAGTGAGGGATTGCAAGACTGGCTGGGAAACTGTCACAGAATGTTGGGAACGAAGATCACGTGACCAAAGCAGCAGCGCAGCAGCCGCCGCCGGTAGCCACAACTTCCCCAAATTTCATTATCTTGGGAATCAGTCAAAGCTGCCCCCTTTCCCTCCCTGCCCCAGTGAAAGGTTTTCACCCCCTCCCCTTTGCCTGCCCTCCCTTCTCGCTCTCCTCCTGTTCATGGCACAGTAGTTGGCTTCCACTGGTTGGCTGGCCACGGATGGCTTTCTTGCTGCTCCTGAGGGGTCCTGTTCTTCTTTCTGGGGCCGGGTTGGCCAGCTGGCCCCACCCCATTTTTCCTGAGCCTTTGGTCTCTTTGGGACTCTACTCTCGTGCAGCCCCCTGTCCTTCTGCTTCCTCTTGCCTCCTCCTCCTCCTCCCCCCATGGTGGGAGCATCATTGGTGGCCTTCACAGCAAAGCTAGGCCATTTCAAGAGGGAGGGAGAGGTGGGGAATGTCTCTCTTGGCCCACACTTCCTCCTCCCACCCCTCCCTTCAGGAGAGGGTCCATGCCACGAAGGAGAAGGAGAAGCTGCACGGCCAGACCCGGGAGATGGGCATTGTCCAATGCAGAGGAACAATGGAGAAGCCCCCTCCCTGTCTCCGCTCGCTTCAGAGCCTGGCTGGCAGAGATGGATGGACTTCTTCTGTGACAAGCTTTGTCACCAGCTGAGCCTTGTCTTCTTCCCGCGTGCAAATCCCTGACACTTCAGCGTTCAGAATTGCGCCCAGCTCCCCAGCCTTCCAAACGTAATGAATCGAGGTGTCAAGCAGCTTGAATAAAATGAAATTGTTAATTGCTCGGCCTCTCCAGTTTGAGTGATGGAAAGAGGAGGGTTCAGGGAAAGCACAGAGAGAAGGGCAGCCAGCGGCCTGGCTTCGGGTGGGGAGCTCTGGCAGGGGGGAGACAGATAACAGAGTTGGAAGGGACCTCGGAGGTCCTCTAGTCCAACACCCTGCTTGGGCAGGAAACCCTAGACCATTTTAGACAAAGGGCTGTCCAATTTCTTCACGAAAACATCCAGTGATGGAGCCCCCACAACTTCAGGAGGCAAGTTGTTCCGCTGGTTAATTGTTCAACTTATAACGGTTCATTTAGTGACCATCTGAAGTTACAACAGTACTGGAAAAAGTGACTTAACGATCGTTTTTCACACTTACGACCGTTGAAACATCCCCACAACCACACGATCCAAATTCAGACGCTCGGCAACTGACTCATATTTATGACGGTCGCAGTGTCCCGGGGTCACGTGATCCCCTTTTGCGACCTTCTGACGAGCAAAGTCAACGGGGAAGCCGGATTCATTTAACAACCGTGTGACGCACTGAACAACTGCAGCTGTTCGCTTAAACAACCGTGGCAGGAAAGTTCGTAAAACGGGGCAAAGCTCACTTCACAAAACCGTCTCGCTTAGCGATGGAAATTTTGGGCTCAATTGTGGTCGTAAGTCGAGAACTACCTGTAGTCCGTCCGTCCGGATTCTCCGAGGCTTTTTTTTTCCTGCTACAGAAGTGAAACATCTTCGCAAAGCTTGTCATCCGGTCAGCATTTTACACCGGAGATGAATTTGCAGCGACAAGGAAGACGGAGCAAGTGGGTTTATTCAATTAATCAGACATGTGTAAAAAGCCTTGCAGTATGTGTTGGTATCACGGAGGAGCAAAGATCCAGAGGGAGGAAGTGCTCTGGCTTGAAGCATCAGCAGAAAAACCGCAGACGGAAATGGAGAGTCTCTTTCAAACGGCCTCTGCTCTCCACGGCCATCAAGGAGCCTCCAAAATGGAGCTTGGGAAATAAGCGAGGGGTTTTGGAGAACCCGCAGGGATTTTTTTTATTTTTTTTTAAAGATTATTAAATGTATATGCCGCAGTTCAAGGCAACTCAGAGCGGCTTACAGTGTCACCACAATGTGAAAAAGATGTGGAGACTCTGGAAAGAGTGCAGAGAAGAGCCACAAAGAGGATTAGGGGGCTGGAGGCTCAAACAGATGAAGAACGGTTGCTGGAACTGGGCATGGCTAGTTTAAGGAAGAGAAGGACCAGGGGAGACAGGATAGCAGTCCTCCCAATATTTGAGGGGCTGCCCCAATGGAGAGGAGATCAACCTATTCTCCAAAGCACCTGAGGGCAGGACAAGAAGCAACGGATGGAAACGAACCAAGGAGAGAATTAAGGACCCAAAGGTGCTTTTTCAGGAGGCAACTGGACTTTCTGGTTTTTCTTTGAAGACGTTTCTCTTCTCATCCAAGAAGCTTCTTCAGCTCTGACTGGATGGTGGGGAAGACTGACTGGATGGTGGATGGTCAGAGCTGAAGAAGCTTCTTGGATGAGAAGAGAAACGTCTTCAAAGAAAAACCAGAAAGTCCAGTTGCCTCTTGAAAAAAGCACCTTTGGGACAACCATGACCTGGATGGCTGAGAAGCTCCATAGACATCTAGAACTAAGGAGATATTTCCTGACAGTGAGGACAATTAACCAGTGGAACTGCTTGCCACCAGATGTTGTAGGTGCTCCATCACTGGAGGTTTTTAAGAAGGGATTGGACAACGATTTGTCTGGAATGGTATAAGTCCTGCTTGAGCAGGGAGTTGGACTAGAAGACCTCCAAGGTCCCTTCCAACTCTGTTATTCTGTTAACCAAGAGAACCAACCTAGAACTAAAGAGAGATTTCCTGACAGAACAGTTAACCAGTGGAACAGAAGTTGCCTCCAGAAGTTGTGGGTGCTCCATCGCTGGAGGTTTCTAAGAAGAGACTGGACAGCCATTTATCTGGAGTGGTATAGGATTTCCTGCCTGAGCAGTGGGTTGGACTAGAAGACCTCTGAGGTCCCTTCCACTTCTGTTATCCTGTGAATAAAACATACAGATTTAAAAAAAAAACAATTATAAAAGCAGATTAAATTTACAAAAGCTTAAGAGTGTTGCTGTCTTTTCAGCCTCCCACAATCGCAGATCTTCCGTGATTTCCCATAAACAGGCTAAAATCCCGCTGTTTTCCTTTCTATTTTTATCTTGGCGTATTATTAAAAACCGGGCTTTCCTGTGGCTCACCTCTGCTGAATTGCATGGGGGGGAATGGTGCTTTTGAGCCCCCCCCCCCGAACGGCTCCCAGTCCTTTAGCAGAAGATTGTGGGGTGCCCCTTTTGAAGTGGCTTTCAGGGCTGGCTGTTAACAACCAGACGCCGGCAAAGAATATGCAGCTAGTCCTCGGCTTAGGACCGCAGTGGAGCCCAACATTGCTGTGGTTAAGTGAGACATTTGTTAAGGTAGTTTTGCCCCATTTTACGACCTTTCCTGCCACAGTTGTTAAGTGAATCACTGCACTGCTTAAGTTAGTAACACGGTTTTTAAGTGAATCCGGCTTCCCCCATTGCACTTTGCTGGTCAGAAGATTGCAAAAGGGGATCACGTGACCCCACGACCATCATAAGTCCATGCCAGTTGCCAAGCGTCTGAATTTTGATCACGTGACCCCGGGGATGCCGCAACGGTCGTAAGTGTGAAAAACGGTCACAAGTACCTTTTTTCAGTGCTGTTGTAACTTCAAACGGTCACTAAACGAGCTGTTGTAAGTCGACTACCTGTAAATCCTTCCATTCCCCACCATTCGGTCAGAACTGAAGAAGCTTCTTGGGTGAGAAGCGAAACGTCTTCAAGGAGAACCCAAAAAGTCCAGTTGTCTTTTGGAAAAAAGGGACCTTTGGGGGGACAACCATGCCCTGGGTTGACTGAGAATCTCCAGAGACATCTAGACTTGCTTGCAGTGCTCTTACTCTTTTGCGGGGAGGGGGCTTTGGGGGCACAGAGGTGCTGGGTCTTCCAGTATTTGAGGGGCTGCCTCGGAGAGGAGGAAGGGGGTCAAGCTATTCTCCAAGGTACCTGAAGGCCAGACAAGGAACAATGGATGGAAACTGATCCAGGAGAGATTCAGCCTGGAAATGAGGAGACAGTGAGAACAATCAACCCATGGAACAGAAGTTTCCTTCGGAAGTTGTGGGAACTTCATCACTGGAGGCTTCTAAGAAGAGACTGGGCTGCCATTGGTCAGAAATGGTGTAGGGTCTCCTGCTGGGGGGGGCTTTGACCTCCGGTAGATGACCTACAAGGTCTCTTCCAACTCTGTTAATCTGTTATTATTCTGTTAATTCCGTCTGTTGTGGGATGAATTTGTGGCCGCCAAGTAACCCTCGTGGGCACGTTGGGGGCTTGGGGCCGTGGAGAGCGTGGAGGTGGGACCCGCTGAGGCTGCCAGGTGTCTTCGGATCAGCAAGGCATTCCCTGCGCCCTCCTGACACGGCCCTGCCAGAGGGGCTGTTGCCAAGTCTGGTGCCACACGGCAGACCTTTGGCAGAAGGTGCCTCTATCTGCTTCACACAGGGTGACTTTGTGTTGCCGTGTGCCAAGCATCGCTTTGCATTCTGCCAGTGAGAGAGGCCGGGCATCGCGGGGAAGGGGCATGCGCAATAAGGGGGGGGGAAGGGTCTTGCATCCAGTCCTGGTTGCCAGGATATAAAAAAGAGGTTGAGACTCTAGAAAGAGTGCAGAGAAGAGCAATGAAGATGATAATAGGAATATAATAGCACAGAACAGAATAGAAAATATGGAATGGAGTGGAACGGAGCAGAACAGAACAGAACAGAATAAATACTTTATTGGCCAAGTGTGATTGGACACACAAGGAATTTGTCTCTGGTCCAGACGCTCACAGTGTACATATAAACAGCAAGTAATCGGTCATAGATCATAAATCATAGGGAATTAGGGGGGTGGGGGCTAAAACATACCTATGAAGAACGTTTGTAGAAATTGGGTATGTCTAATGAACTCCAAAGCCCCTGAAGGCAGGAGAAGAAACAACAGAGGGAAACTCATCAAGGAGAGAACCAACCTAGAACTATGGAGAAATTTTGTGACAGAACAATTAACCAGTGGAACGGCTTGCCACCAGAAGTTGTGGGTGCTCCAACACGGAGGTTTTTCAAGAAGAGAATTGGACAGCCATTTTGTCTGGAATGGTATAGGGTCTCCTGTGTTGGGCAGGGGGTTGGACTAGAAGACCTCCAAGACCCCTTCCAGCTCTTCTGTGATTGTGTCTTTGGGGAGCAGCCAAGAAACTGCCGTGATTCTTACCTGAGTTGCCCCATCAGTCAGCCCCCCTCGTGGCTGTTCTTCCCCTCCCCTTCTTGGTTGAGCCCCTCTCTAGACTTCTCCCTAGCCCATGCCCCATTGAGGCTGTCCCCCCCCCTCCCCAAGTGGGGGGAAGGGAAGGGCCAGGCCAGGAGGGACATCAAAATGCATTTTCATCTCTGGCAAGCAGATTGCTGAGGGGAAGCCTTTTGCCCCAGGGAGCCCAGTTTCATCTGGCAGGCAGGACGAAGAAAACCTCCGCCTTGAACCTCTCCTGCCACGGAGGAGTGAGGGAGGCGCCAGGGCACCGATTGGCATGGAGGGCACGGGCGTCTTCCTTCGGCTGCTGCTTCTTCCGAGTTTGTTAAGAGAAAACTCTTCCCTCCCCTCCTCTCTTTCTAGCTTTTCTTCCCTTCCTGCCTGCCTGCCTGCCTGCCTGCCTGCCTGCCTGCCTGCCTGCAAAAACCCTCAGTGCCTTTCTTTCTTTCTTTCTTTCTTTCTTTCTTTCTTGGGAGAGGTGGATGGTTGTGCTTTTGTGGGGGGGAAGCTGTTTCTTGAACCCCCAACAACCTTCCGCGGCTGCTTCCCCTCTGCCTTCCTTCCTTCCCTCCCTCCCTCCCTCCCTCCCCTCTGAGCCCGATGCCCATTAAAAGGGGGCGTTGAGGAAGAAGAACCGCAGCAAGAGTGCTCGGTCAAGAATTGACCCGGTGCCGGGCACGGAAGGAGGGATTTGTATTCTGCTTTACAACCGGCGGAGTCGAGATCAATCCAATTAAAGTCTTTCCAACCCTGCCTGCGTCCTGAATCTGGCCTGCCTGCCTGCCTGCCTCTGCGGGGAAACTCCTCCGGCTGAGCAGAACCCCTGAGTGGTGGGTAAGGGACGGGGAGGGGGCCGTTCAGGGGGCCCAGGGCCCTGCTGTTCTGGATCCTGCCACCTCAAGGTCTGAAGCTTCTGAAGAAAGCCAGATCAGCAAAGCCTGTCACAAACGAGGAAAGGATAACAGAATATCAGCGTTGGAAGGGACCTTGGAGGTCTTCTAGTCCAACCCCGTGCTCACGCAGGAGACCCGCCTAGACCATTCCGGACAAATGGCTGTCCAGTCTCTTCTTTAAAAGCTCCAGTGATGGAGCACCCAAAACTTCTGGAGGGAAGCCGTTCCAGTGATTTTAATCCTCCTCCTCCTCCTCCTCCTCCTCCCCCTCCCCAACCGCCCTCCCTTCTAGCACTGATGAGGTTACCTAGTTTGGGTAATGAACCGCCTGCAAGAAAACCACCCAGCTCAGAGGGCACCAAGGAGCCCTCGTTTCCACCCTGAGCTACAAACACCCTCCTTTGCAAACCATCTCCCTGGTGCTCTTCTGCTCCCTCCCCTCCTATGTGCACATGCAGCCCCTCCTCCTTGAAAGGAGCGTGCACACCCTGGATGCCGTGTGCCTGCACACCACACGGGCGTATCTTGGTGTCCCCCAAGTGATTTCGGTGCCCCATCTTTCTCTCCCACGAAAGTCAAATCTCGGACTGACCTCCTCCAGAAGAGGGGCTTATTGCCTCCCCTCTTCCTTCCAAAAGTGCCCCCCCAGTCTACCTCCACCTCCCTAGCGCCTCAAAAGTGGGTGCCACACAGGTTGAAAAATCTTGCTGGGGGGGGCAGCATTGCTTGGCAGGTTTCAATACCCGTCTGCCCAGCAGGCTCTGCTTTCAGCGGCTGGGCCAGGCCTTGGTGCATGGTGCAGCAGGAGGGGGGCATGTCCATGGCTTGAGGGAGGGGGTCTTACTGAAAGGGGGCACACGGCTCGTTCATAAGTGTGCAATTGCTGGCATCTGCTGGTGCCCCCCCCTCCCCAGGCCCAGCCAGTGCTGGCAAAGCGCCCCTTAATCGTCTTGACAGCAAGGAGGAAACGATCTTTTTTCGGCAGCTGGCATTTTCCCACTTAAATATGGCAAATCCTCTGGCAGGGCAGCCAAGTCACTCAGGTGGAGGAGCCCCCGCCCCATCCATCCATCCATCTTAGGGGCAGAACAGCTGCCCCACCGGCTCTCCTGGCCACTGGGAGACACCGAGGGGGCCCTTTGGCCTCCCAGCCCCTTTTCTCTTCGCTGCTTAAATCCCGCGGCAGCGATTTCTTCCTTTCCGTTTCTCAGTTTTTCTCTCCTGACGTGTTTTTCAACCTTAAACCCTCATTGTGAATCAAGAGAAACGCAATAAATTAACCTCTGGGAAAAGCGAGGCAAGCATCTCTCTTCCAGAAGGCAGGAGAGGCAATTAGGCTGCCGGGGAGAGATCCTCCTTTCCCCTGGCATTTTCAAGCCCCTTCCCTCCCCCCACCTACCCCATGGATGCAAAGGGGTCCCTCCAAGGATCCAGGGGGAGGAGAATGGAGGATTTGGGGTGGGCTTGTTTGTCTAGGGCTGGGTATGGAAGGGGCTGCCAATCCCAGGCAACCGTCTTTAGCCAGCCGGTTCCCCCTCCTCTTCTAGAGCTTCTGTGCCACAGAGATCTTGGCCAGTGGGGGGGGGGGATGTTGGAATGTTGGAAAGGATCTCAGAGGTCTTCTAGTCCAAGGCCCTGCTCAAGCAGCAGGTGGCTGTCCAATCTCTTCTTTAAAACTTCCAGTGATGGAGCACCCACAACTTCCGAAGGGAAGCCCTTCCACTGGTTAATTGTTGTAACTTCCAAGAAATTCCTCCTTAGTTCCACATTGCTTCTCTCCTTCATTAGTTTCCATCCGTTGCTTCTTGTCCTGCCTTCTGGTTTTTTGGAGAATAGGCTGACCCCCTCTTCTTTGTGGAAGCCCCTCAAATGTTGGAAGTCAGCTATCCTGTCCCCCCTGGTCCTTCTTTTCCTTAAACTAGACATCCCCAATTCCTGCAACCGATCTTCGTATATTCTAGCCTCCAGCCCCCTAATCATCTTTTTAAGGGTTTTAAGTTAGTCACACGGTCGTTAAGCGAATCTGGCTTCTTCCGCCTTGACTTTGCTCATCAGAAGGTTGGGGAAAGGGGGTCACATCACACACACACACCCAGGACACTGCGACCGTCATAAATACAGGCCGGTTGCCGAGCGTCCAAATTTTGATCACATGACCACGGGGCTGCTGCAGCGGTCCTAAGTGTGACAGGCAGTCATGGTTCCCTTTTTTCAGGGCCATTGTGACTTCAAACGGTCACTAAATGAATGTTTGTAAGTCGAGAACTACCTGTATGTTGTCCCAAAGGTGCTTTTTCAGGAGGCAATTGGACTTTCTTGTTTTTTCTTTTGAAGACATTTCGCTTCTCATCCAAGAAGCTTCTTCAAACTCTGACTGGATGGTGGGGAATGGAAAGATTTATATTCCTTGCAGACAGCTGGACCGAGGTGGCGCAGTGGTTAGAGTGCAGCACTGCAGGCTACTTCAGCTGACTGCTAGCTGCAGTTCAGCGGTTCAAATCTCACCAGGCTCAAGGTTGACTCAGCCTTCCATCCTTCCGAGGTGGGTAAAATGAGGACCCAGATTGTTGCTCCTGGTTCCCGTAGTCTGCAATTTTTCCTCGGGAATTCCTACTCCCACACCATTCAAAGGATGTTCATCCCAAATTGTATAGCTAAAAGTCTGTAGATTCTCTGTCATCCAGGTCATGGTTGTCCCAAAGGTGCTTTTTTCAAGAGGCAACTGGACTTTCTGGTTTCTTCTTTTGAAGACGTTTCGCTTTTCATCCAGGAAGCTTCTTCAGCTCTGACTGGATGGTGGGGAAGGGAAGGATTTATATTCCTTGCAGACAGCTGGTCATTTGCATCCTTTGAATGGTGTGGGAGTAGGAATGGATTTCCAGACAAAAATTGCAGACTACAGGAACCAGGAGCACCACTCAGGTGACCCTGAGGACACAGAGAAACCTCCAAGTAGTAGCCTCAACAACTCACTAAAAGGATGCAAATGACCAGCTATCTGCAAGGAGTATAAATCATTCCATTTCCCACCATCCAGTCAGAGCTGAAGAAGCTTCTGGGATGGGAAGCGAAACGTCTTCAAAGAAAAACAAGGAAGTCCATAGTTGCCTCCTGAAAAAGCCCCTTTGGGACAACCAGGACCTGGATGGCTGAGAACCTCCGCAGACTTCTACCTGTGTGTTGTTTTTACGCCTTCTGTCTACGAGAGAAGGGCGGTTTTTAAACTGGGTATATATATAAGTAAAGCAGAAGAACTCAGTCGTCCCACGCTCACGTCTGCCTTTCTCCTCCCCTCCCACCCCCACCCCTTCCT
>QLTV01002127.1:346079-368217 GCA_003457575.1 Thermophis baileyi
CTCCCCTCCCCCTCCCCCCCCCAATTCCTCCATGCGCCAGCCTGCCTGTTGTGCGCATATTAAAGCATCTGATGAGCTCCTCAGATGTGCAGGTGGTGGCGCCATTAAATATGAATGCTGCTCGGTTGTTCTGGAGTCCCGGCAGCTCCATACTCGGCTGGCACAATGCGCTGGCCCCCCACTCCTGCCCCGGCGTTTGCCAGTGCAAACCAGCAGTGTGGATGAGGTCCTGGGGTCAGCTAAGGTACCCCACGTGTACAAGACAGAAGAGGTGAGGGAGAGGGGCTTCAAACCCAGGCCAGCATCTGAAGAGGGGAGTTGGGGCTGGCTGTTCTGACCCAGCTCCCCAAACACTACAAACCCTCTCTAGTTGAATCAATGATTCCTTTATTAGGAGTGCCAGCAGCCCCGGCAAAAAGTTTCAACGCAGGCTAACAAGGCCATCCGGCCAGAAGATGAATAGTTGTCTCCCACATCTATTCATATAGGCCCCCTGTCTTTTATTCCCAGAGCTAGGGTGGGGCTTCATTAGCAGTGGTGGCTCTTCCATCCCAAGGATCAGCTCATAGATTTCCACTGCTCTCCTCTCCTCTGCCTTCTGCGCATCCGCGCGTCAGGCACTGGACCCACTCCCTCTCTCTCTCTCTCTCTCTCTCTCTCTCTCTCTCTCTCTCTCTCTTCATTCCTGATTCGGCTGCTGGAGGAGCCGGCCGACAGGCCACAACAGTGGCATGAGAGAAGAAGGGGTCCAGGGTCGGTTGTGGTCTGGCTGACCCCCAGTTAGGGGAGCGAGGAGCACGGCCCCCTCGCTCTGACCCAGGTCAGCTGGACTGCGAGCCCTCTGAGCTCTGCATGGGGGAATCCCTGGCTCTTTGCAATGGTCCCTCTTTCTCCTTGGATCAAAGCAGGATGGGGGACACCCAAACTTGTGGCACGTGGGGGTCAAGAGCCCCTCCCAGTTTCTACTTGAAAAGAGGTGTGTGTGTGTGTGTGTGTTGGTAGGTGGAACCCAAGAATCTCCTCCTGGCATCCTTTGAGAATAACAGAATGTCTTTGGGGCCATTTATGACCATTTTCACGCTTACGACCGTTGCAGCATCCCTGGGGTCACGTGATCAAATTTCAGACTCTTGGCAACTGACTCGTATTTATGACGGTCGCAGCGTCCCAGGGGGGTCCCGTGATCCCCTTTTGCGACCTTCGGAAGAGCAACTTCAACGGGGAAGCCAGATTCGCTTAACATACGTGTGACTAACTTGACAATTGCAGCGGTTCACTTAACGCCGGCGAGAAAAGTCGTAAAATGGGGGGCAAAACTCCCTTAACCGTTGTCTCACTTAGCAGCTGAAATTTGGGGCTCAATTGTGGCCGTAAGTCGAGGACCGCCTGCAAATTGATTACTTTATTCTGAGAAGAGAACGTACCTAATCTTGTTTCCGTTTGGAAATGGCTTCTGGGTTTTGTGCTTGTGTTGAAAAAAATGAAACTTCGGTTTTTATTTTGCTCATTAGATCGGTTTGTTGCCATAGACGCAGCCTAGTATTAAAGAGTCAGAAGCCAACGCCTTTTTTCCCTTTTTCCCCTTCTACCCCACACTTTCTCCTTTTCTCCATTTAGGCAGGAAAAACCAAAGGTACAAGTTTGGATTAGGCGAGACCTGTCTCAATAGTAGTAACGGTGAGAGGGACCTTGGAGTTCTAGTGGACGATCGCTTAAAGATGAGCCAGCCGTGTGCTGCAGCAGCCAAAAAATCTAATACAATCCTTGGTTGTGGAAGTGTTAGTACCACTCTATAAAGCCTTAGTAAGGCCACACCTGGAATCCTGCATCCAGTTTTGGCTACCATAGTATAAAAAAGATGTTGAGACCTTGGAAAAAGTGCAGAGAAGAGCAACCAAGATGATTGAAGGCCTGGAGACTAAAACATATGAAGGACGGTTGCAGGATTTGGGTCTGGCTAGTCTAAAGAAAAGAAGAATTAGGGATGACATGATAGCAGTCTTCCAGTATTTGAGGGGCTGCCCCAAAGAAGAGGGGGTCAAATTATTCTCCAAAGCACCGGAGGGCAGGACAAGAAACAATGGTTGGAAATAACCAAAGAGAGAAGCAATCTGGAATTAAGGAGAAATTTCAGTGAGAACTGTGAGAACAATTAACCAGTGGAAGGACTTGCCTCCAGAAATCGTGGGTGCTCCATCACTGGATGTTTTAAAGAAGCGATTGGACAGCCAATTGTCTGGAGTGGTATAGGTTCTCCTCCTTGAGCAGGGGGCTGGACTAGAAGACCTCCAAGGTCCCTTCCAGCTCTACTCCTATTCTATTCCTTCCCCCCCCCCCCTAGTTTCCCCTTATTTTCATTTTTTTTTTTTTTTGTGTTCTGATCAACTAATAAAAATTTTAACCGGCAAAGAGTAAAAGGCCCAAGTGTTGGCATGTGCCTGTCCAGAGAGAGAAAGCGAGAGACAGGACCTGGGTAGGAAGGCAGTTGAGCAATGGGTAAGACCTTCTCTTTGGGGCGGAGGGGGCTTGAAAGGACCCTTCCTCTTACTCAGAGCTCCTCCGATCTTCTTCCAGAGTATGCGGAGAACATCGGAGACGGGAAGAACCCAGAATTCCAGGAGAGCGAGCAAAAACGGATCGTGGAGCTTCTGGAGAACTTCTGAGAAACCCTTGGCGGCTTCCAGGACCTTCTGCAACTTGGAGTCCAAGAGAGACTTTCGGGAGAAAGGGGACCTTCTCAAGTTTTTTTGAAGGGGGGTTATTTTGAATTATTAAAGATGGTTTGGTTTGTATTTCTGAAGTGTCTCGATTCATTCTTGGTTCTGGGGTTGAGAGGGGTCAGCCAGGGAGAGTTTTAATCCACCAGTGTCTCCCTTTCCAGAAATGTTTGATGCTCCTCCGGCTGTGTGGCCCTTGGGGGGGCCCAGATGTCACGTGGCACAATTGTTCCCTGTGACCCCAAATCTCTTCCCATCATCTAAGCCATGGTTCTCAAACTCAGCCATTTTAAAATAGCTGATTGAGGAGAGAGATCATAGCTAATCATGGCTAAACCAAAGCTGTGCCGGGACCTTCTTCTCGGTTACACTAATAGTTGGGGTTGATGTTTCCTGGTCGCTGTGTATTTTAACTTTCGCAGCGTTTATAATCATAGTTTTTGTTCTATTTTCACTCTTATCCGCTGCCCAAAGTCTTGCTGGGAGAGGCACCATATCAATTGGATAAATAAATTAATTAATAACCCGGTGGGGTTATGAATCGATCTGATTTGGCCTTCCCTGATTGGCCTCCTCTTCATTGGGGGGCGGGAGGGGTGGGTGTCCAACCTTGGCAGCTTTAAGACTTGTGGATTTCAACTCCCAGAATTCCCCAGCCAGAATTCTGGAAGTTGAAGTCCACCCATTTTAAACAGGACGCAACTGGACTTTCTTGTTTTTTCTTTGAAGATGTTTCGCTTCTCATCCAAGAAGCTGCTTCAGCTCTGCCTGGATGGTGGGGAATGGAAGGATTTATACTCCTTGCAGACAGCTGGTCATTTGCATCCTTTTAGAGGGTCCTTGAAGCACTTGGAGGAGTGTTTTAAGTGATTCAACGACCCTCTAAAAGGATGCAAATGACCAGCTGTCTGCAAGGAGATATCAATCCTTCCATTCCCCACCATCCTGTCAGAGCTGAAGAAGCTTCCTGGATGAGAAGCGAAACGTCTTCAAAGAACAGTTGCCTCTTGAAGAAGCACTTTTGGGACAACCATGACCTGGATGACGGAGAATCTCTACAGACTCACTCATCTTAAAAGTTTCCAGGTGTGAAAAATGGTGCTTCAGAGGGCCTTGCAAGCAGTGGTAAAGCAGTTGGGCCCATGTGCTGAAAACCCTCTTCCTGAGAAGGGGAGGGGGGGTTCTGAGCTTCCCAAACCCTCAAGCTGGACCAAGCAGCCCCTCCCTCCCCTTTGGCTGACCGCTGACCTTCCTGCCCTTTGCAGCTGCAAAAAGGCACCAGATGTTCACCTGCCCAACTGCGGGTTCATCCGAAGAGCTCTGGACATCTCCAACCTGTGGGCAAGGGAAGAGAGACCCCCGTCTGATGGGGCTGCGAAGAACCCTCCCTGGCACTCTTGAACCCGAGATGGGCGGCCTATAAATAATAAAATGAAGAAGGGGGTTGTTGAGTCGAGAGGCGCTGTCATCACTGGGCCACTGGGGAACCAGCCTTCAAAAATAGAAATATTCCTTTCTCGGGCTATCGATTTTCCTTCTGCTTCTGCAGATCTCTTTTTCGCCCCTTAATGGCCGACTCTGGGTCAAGAAGCAAAAGTGAAATCAAATCACTTTTTTTTTTCCTCCCTCCTTTCAGGGTTGATTTCTGGCCCGCCGAAATCGTGACATTAAGTAAAAGAGTCAGGAGGCTAAGTAATCCCCACGCAGCTCCTCCAGCCTCCGAGGCAGCGCGGAAGAGATGGCAGGAAGCAGGAAGGCCCGATTGCTCACCTCCCCTTGCCATTGGGGCGGGGGGGGGCAGCAAGCCGAGGGGCCTCTGAGTAGCCCCCAGGAGGTGGCCGGAGGCTTCGGACCTCCAGGGAAGTAGGGCAAATTCCTGGTTTTCAAGCAGAGAAACTGGTGACATTTAGCAACAGAAAATGGTGGGGGTCCCCTTGCTGGACGATGCTGCCTCCCCCGAAACTTGGCTTAAACCGATTCAGAGACAGATTAACAGGGTTGGAAGGGACCTTGTAGGTCATCTAGTCCAACCCCCCACCCAAGCAGGAGACCCTACACCATTTCTGACCGATAGCATCCAGTCTCTTCTTGAAAGCTTCCAGTGATGAAGCTCCCACAACTTCTGAAGGTAATCTGTTCCACTGAATAGCAATAGCACTAGCACTTAGACTTATATACTGCTTTACAGCCCTCTCTAAGCGGTTTCCAGCGTCAGCCTATCGCCCCCAACAATCTGGGTCCTCATTTTACCCACCTCGGAAGGATGGAAGGCTGAGTCAACTTTGAGCCTGGTGAGATTCGAACTGCCAAATTGCAGGCAGCCGGCAGGCAGCAGAAGTAGCCTCCAGTACTGCACCAGGGGTGGGTTCCTCCCGGTTCGTACTGGGTCGCCCGAACCGGTAGCGAGGCGCTGGTGATGTCATGATGGCGTCGTGGACCCGCCTTGGTTGGTGCCGGTCCGTGGGCGCCGCCATTTTTTTCCGGGCATTTTTGGCGGCTGTTTTTCGTTTTGGGCTGTTTGTGCTCTGCTGCTGCTTTGGAAGGGCCTTCCCACCCGCCCTCGGGTGAACACTGTCCTTTATTCTTTGCCCGAAGCACAGCTGATCAGCTCCTCAGCTGTGTTTCGGGCAGATTATAGTCACTGAGCATGCGCGGACAAAGAATTGCACCGGGGGAGCGCGGGCGCGCGCGCGTAACCCTAAGCCACGCCCACAGAGTGGTACACCAGTGGCGAAGGTAAGTGGAACCCCCCCCTGAGCCACGCCCACAGAGTGGTAGCGGAAATTTTTGGAACCCACCCCTGTACTGTACTCTAACCACTGCGCCGCCATGGCTCATATAGAATATAGAATAACAGAGTTGGAAGGGACCTTGGAGGTCATCTAGTCCAACCCCCCACCCAAACAGGAGACCCTACACCATTTCTGACAGATGGCAGTCCAGGCCCTTCTTGAAAGCCTCCAGTGATGAAGCTCCCACAACTTCCGAAGGCAACTTCTGTTCCATTGGTTGACTGTTCTCACTGTCAGAAAATGTCTCCTTATTTCCCAGTTGAATCTCTCCTTGATCAGTTTCCATCCATTATTCCTTGTCTGGCCTTCAAAAGTGCTTTGGAAAATAGCTTGACCCCCTCCTCTCTGTGGCAGCCCCTCAAATATTGGAAGACTGCTCTCATGTCACCCCCTGGTCCTTCTCTTCACTAGACTAGCCATGCCCAGTTCCTGCAACCGTTCATCGTATGTTTCATCGTAACCTTGGCAATGAGTATCAAAAGTGGTTTTTTTAATTTTGAAAAGGCCCCTGGACTGATTTTTTGAGGGGGGTGGAAGACGTTTCGCTTCCTGTCCTGGAAGCTTCATCAGTTTTATTGGATGCAGTGGGAGATGGAGAGATAGTTATTGACAGTTGAGATCAGTCGATGGCAGTGGGGAATGATGGGTTCTGACAGGATGATTGGGGGGTGGTTGGGGGAATGGAAAGATTGTGTTTTCTTTGCCGGTCTTAACACTCTCTGAGGCCTTTTGTCATTCTTAGGGGTTTTATCTTGGACCTCAGGGCCCCCTGAATCAGAGGGGTGGAGAGTCTTCTTGGAAAAGCCAAAAGGACTGTGTTGTAAATTGGGGGTGGGTGGTGTTCTATCCCCCCCTCTGTTGAGAGAGGGGCTGTTCAATTTGGACACAGATGGCCTCTTTGACCCCTCTTTCCAACCAGCAGTGCTCTCTGTCCAAAATGTGGACTTTGCTGTCTTCAAAAGAGCGGCCTTTGTCTTTCAAATGCAGATGGACGGCCAAATCTTCTCCTGATGGATTAAATCTCCTATGTGGTGCCACGTGCTTGCTTTGTTTTGTTTCTCCTCAGAAAACCAGTCCAGATGCCTTCTCAAAATAAAAAACCCCACTTTTGATATAACGATGACCGGGATGGCTGAGAATCATCATAGATACTTGGCAATGACCTTAGAATAGAATATAGCAGTGATGGCGAACCTTTTTCTTCTTGCGTGCCAAAAATGGGAGTGTGCGTGCGCTAGCGCACACACGTGCTGGCACACAACACCCCCCCACACGTGCCGCACTGCGCATGCGCACATCCCCATGCATGCACCCCCCCCACCCCACCCCCGTTGGGTTTTTCACCCTCCCTGAAGCCTCAAGGACTGCGAAAAACAGCCCAACGGGCAAACCGGAAGTCCGTTTCCAAACTTCCGGTAGGCCCGTTGGGCCGTTTTTCGCCCTCCTCAGGCTTCAGGGAAGCCTCCTGAAGCCTGGGGAGGGAGAAAACGGCCTTCCCCAAGGCCGAAAATCAGCTGGGCAGCACGCGCATACGCACTGGAGCTGACATAGGGCAACACCTCAGGTGCCCTCAGATATGGCTCTGTGCCATAGGTTCGCCATCACGGGAATATAGAATATAGAACAGAGTAGAATAGAGTAGAGTAGAATTGAGCTGGAAGGGACCTTGGAGGTCTTCTAGTCCAGCCCCCTGCTCAAGCAGGAGAACCTCTACCATTCCAGACAGGTGGCTGTCCAGTCTCTTAAAAGCCTCCAGTGATGGAGCGCCCACGATTTCTGGTGGCAAGCTGTTCCACTGGTAAATTGTCCTCACTGTTAAGAAGTTTCTCCTTAGTTCCAGGCTGCTTCCCTCTTTGGTTAGTTTCCAGCCATTGTTTCATGTCCTGCCTTCAGGTGCTTTGGAGAATAGCTTGACCCCCCTCTTCTTTGTGACGGTGCACCGTCTTCTGAGTCCTGTCTCCAAAAGAGGCCTTCTATTCAGCAGCTTGGAGACAACCTCTTACTAAAAAGTTGCACCTCCGTGAAGCCTGAATCCAACCAAGACACTCCGACACCTCGGTCTGCACGGAGCAAATGTTCACACAAAATCTTGTTTGAGCGCTGCCCTGCCTGAAGCCATGCCACGGGGACTGGTCGAGGTCATGCAGTGCTATAGAATAGAATAGAATAGAATAGAATAGAATAGAATAGAATAGAATAGAATAGAATAGAATAGAATAGAATAGAATAGAATAGAATAGAATAACAGAGTTGGAAGGGACCTTGGAGGTCTTCTAGTCCAACCCCCTGCTTAGGCAGGAAACCCTACACCACTTCAGACAAATGGTTATCCAACATCTTCTTAAAAACTTCCAGTGTTGGAGCATTCACAACTTCTGGAGGCAAGCTGTTCCACTGATTAATTGTTCTAACTGTCAGGAAATTTCTCCTTAGTTCTAGGTTGCTTCTCTCCTTGATTAGTTTCCTCCCATTGCTTCTTGTCCTACCCCTCAGGTGCTTTGGAGAATAGCTTGACTCCCTCTTCTTTGTGGCAACCCCTGAGATATCGGAACACTGCTATCATGTCTCCCCTAGTTCTTCTTTTCATCAGATTAGACATACCATAAAGTTTCAGTTCCATAAAGGGGCATTCAAAAGCCGAGGGGCAGAAGGACCTACTGTCGACCTCACCCCATTCCTAAGAGGTCTGTAAGGGGCGTGCATAAGCGCACCAGCGTGCCTACCGTCCCTGTCCTACTGTCCTATTGTCTTCATCTATCTGTATTCACTTTGATTATGATTATACCTATACCTGCTATCTTGTACATGTTTGACAAATAAATAAAATAAATAAGGAGAGCTCTCGGCTGCAGCTCTTTAAAACATTGTTTCCCTGGGATCTTCTAGCAGCTGGTGTGGCTGTGATGCCAGGAAAAGACGCAGCTGCTTTAAAGAGCTGCAGACCAGCTCCCTGCTTGCTCCTTTGGGGAAGCAAACCTGAAGGTTGCCTATCCTTGGTGGTATGAACAACTCATTGAGCTTGCAGCTGTATTTTATTTAATTGATTGATTGATTGATTGAATATTGCAAAGGTGCTTTTCCCCCCCAAAAGGCAACTGGACTTTCTTGTCTTTTTTCTTTGGAAACATTTCACTTCTCATCCAAGAAGCTTCTTCAGTTCTTGGATGAGAATGGAATTTCTGAGCTGGTGGGGTCCGCATTGCTCCACAGGATGGACAGGGAAAACTTAGATACTGACCCAGCACCCCCCAAATTGGAGGAAACATTTCTCCACCCCACCCCCCACCCCCCAAGGAAGCTGCTTTGTTGACCTCAGGATGGGCGTCCTGGAGGAAAGGAATTGCAAAGAGCCACTGGCTTTATCTGGGCCTTGAAATCCATTAGAATGTTTAACCTAATTTCTTCCGTATTAAACAGAGGCCAAAGTTCCTTATCGCGGAGTAGGTGTTAAGTAGCTCATCGGTGCAAGGAAATATAGGCCACATCAAGCACAGGCCAGGAGCTGAAAAGTAAGGCTTAAATGTTTGCATTTCTCTATTTCATATTTTTCGTGGTCTTTTCTTTCAATGACTTCCTGGAGACCTGCAATCTGGCCAGCAAGCCTGAGGGACAGGCAGGCGGTGGGAGAGGATTAGGAAGGGCCCTTCTCGTCGCAGGCCCCTGTATATTCCGTGCAGCAATAGCAATAGCAATAGCACTTAGACTTATATACCGCTTTACAGTGCTTTACAGCACTCTCTAAGCGGTTCACAGAGTCAGCATATTGCCCCCAACAATCTGGGTCCTCATTTTACCCACCTCGGAAGGATGGAAGGCTGAGTCAACCTTGAGCCGGTGAGATTTGAACCGCTGAACTGCTGAACAGTCAGCTGAAGTAGCCTGCAGTACTGCACTCTAACCACTGCGCCACCTCGGCTCTTAATAAGCAGGATGAGCCAGCCAATCTGATCATAAATCTGCTAGTATTTCAGCTGAGGAGGGAGTCCAATCTCTCCGCCTCTGGGTTTGGCTTCCTCCGATGAACGTTCATAATCCGTTTGTTGCACTCATCTAATTGTCTGATTCCTCATCAGTGCCAGAAGGGAGGGGGCTTTGCTGGGGGGAGGAGGAGGAGGAGGAGGAGGAGGAGGAGGAGGAGAGGAAGACTCTGGGGTTCTTCATGCTCTCTGAGTTTGGGACTTGTCTTGCAGACATTTCATGACCGAACTAGGGAATATTATCAGTGCTAGAGGGAGCGGGGTTGCAGAGAGGAGGAGGGGAAGGAGGACTGTGGGGTCCTTGGTGCTTTCTGAGTTTGGTTGTTTTCTTGCAGATGTTTCGTGACCCAGCTAGGGAACATCATCAGGTCTGTTTCAAAGTCCTGCTAGGCCTAGCACGGATGAGGAGTAATGAAATGTCTGCAAGAAAACAACCAGGTTCAGAGAGCACCAAGGACTCCCGCTGTCCTCCTCCTCCTCCTCCTCCTCTCCTTCGCCTTCTCTTATCCCCCAATTAAGGAACTACCAACAGTAAACAACAGCCTAACCAAGGAGCCACCAAGAACATTCTCACCAACACTGACAGGGCAAATCTGTGGTATATAAAAATAAGAGCAAACCCCACTTGCTTCTAACACTGATGATGTTCCCTAGTTGGGTCATGAAACGTCTGCAAGAAAACAAACCAGCTCAGAGAGCGCCAAGGTTCCCATAGTTCCCCCCTCCTCCTCCCTCCCTCCCTCCCTCCCTCCCCCTCTGCAAATCTCAGTTCCTTCCACCACTGATGATGTTCCCTAGTTGGGTCATGAAATGTCTGCAAGAAAGCAACCAAGCTCAGAGAGCACCAAGGATCCCACAGTCGTCGTCCTCCTCCTCCTCCTCCTCCTCCTTCCTCTTCTTCTTCTTCCTCTTCCTCCTCCTCCTCCTCCTTCTTCCTCTTCTTCTTCCTCTTCTCCTTCCTCTTCTTCCTCTTCCTCCTCCTCCTCTCTGCAACCCCCCCCCCCTCCTAGCACTGATGATATTCCCTAGTTGGGTCATGAAATGTCTGCAAGAAAACAGCCAAGTTCAGAGAGAACCAAGGACCCCACAGTCGTCCGCCCTGTTCCCCTCCGTCCTCCTCCTCCTCCTCCTCCTCCTCCTCCTCCTCCTCCTCCTCCTCCTCCTTCTCCTCCTCCTTCCTCTTCTTCCACTTCTTCTTCCTCTTCTTCTTCCTCTTCTTCTTCCTCTTCCTCCTTCCTCTTCTTCTTCCTCTTCTTCTTCCTCTTCTTCCTCTTCCTCCTCCTCCTCTCTGCAACCCCCCCTCCCTTCTAGCACTGATGATATTCCCTAGCTGGGTCATGCAAGAAAAGAACCAAACTCCGAGAACACTAAGGACGTCACGTTCCAAAATTCTCCTATTCTTCCCTAGCACAACAAGGACTATTTCTGGGGTCCCTGCGCTCTCTTTTCCTTGACCTGGCCTACCCTGCAGGGCGGAGCAGACTCCCTCCCTCCCTCCGCCTCTTCATTTCTCGAACCTTTGCCTGCAGCTCCCTCTGCATTTCCCCAGAAGCCGTCCGGTGTTAGCGTTGGGCCCACTTCCTCCTCCTCCTCCTCCTCACAGTTTGCAGGGGGCCGAAAACCCATATTTTTACCCAGGCTTTTTAGCGTTGCCGTGTTTGCGCGTGTTTTACATTTACGTTCTTTTTATGGGTGGTTTTATGATATCTCTGTAAGCTTTGCAGAGCCATTAAGGGCACGAGAGGCATATGAATCTCCTGATTAAACACAGGCCTTTTGGTCTTCCGAAGGATTCCCGAGACCCCCGTTTAGGCTCCTTCCCACCTCAGGACCTTTCTGGTGCTGGTCTGGCCTCCTGAATTGGTTTGAAACTGGTGCTTGGAGTTCACTCGGCTTCCCTCTCCATTCCCCCCTCCCCTGAGAAAGCCGGGCTGTTGTCTCAATGCAAACATAAATCTTTGGCTGCTTCTGATTATTCCTTCCGTATCCAAAAATCTGCCCTTCGCTGTCTTGGCGGGACTGTTATCGTGGCTGTAACACCTTGTCTAATAAAATGTCGCCTTTTGCTTGATAACCGACGTCCGCTCCTATTGTCACCTCGTGGTGCAGAGGAATTATTGGAGATAATGCACCGGTGCTGGGTGCAAATGCCGGAGGGGGGGGGCAGCCCACCAAGTGGCCCAAGCCACAGAATGGACGCAGCTCAGGGTTCTTGTTGTTTTCCTGGCTGCAATTAAATGCGAGCAGCAACACAACATCCGCCTCCATTTCAGGTGCGGCTTCGTGCCTTCTGGGTTGGTTGTGAAGATCAAAGGGAATTGCTGCAGCTGGAGGAGAGCTGCAATTAGCACAGGTGGATTTGCCTCAGTTTGGCCGATGGTGGTGGAGACGTTCAGCTTTCTGAGTGGAAAATTCAGAGGAGAAATTTGAGTGCCCGGAATATGCTTTTGTGTTTATTTTGGCTCTCTTGCAGTCTCTCAATGATATTCGGATTATGCGGTGTTTATCCTGCCTTTTTTGTTTTCGGAATCTTTGGATGTTTTAAAAAGCATCTTTGATCTATTTTCTTCTTCTTCTTCTTCTTCTTCTTCTTCTTCTTCTTCTTCTTCTTCTTCTTCTTCTTCTTCTTCTTCTTCTTCTTCTTCTTCTTCTTCTTCTTCTTCTTCCTCTTCCTCTTCCTCTTCCTCTTCCTCTTCCTCCTCTTCCTCCTCCTCCTCTTCCTCTTCCTCTTCCTCCTCCTCCTCCTCTTCCTCTTCCTCCTCTTCTTCCTCTGCTTCCTCTTCTTCCTCTTCCTCTTCTTCCTCCTCCTTCTCCTCCTCCTTCTCTTCCTCCTCCTTCTCCTTCTCCTCCTCCTCCTCCTCCTCCTTCTCCTTCTCTTCCTCCTCCTCCTCTTGTGTCTTCACCTTCTTTTGGCTCTGTCTCCTGCCCTTTGACCTTTCCTCTTTTTATATATGCCTTAAGTGGTATGGAATCCCCAGACTTTCTCTCCAGTTGGGCAAACCACTTTATTTGCTGTCTTTTTAGGTAGTTTGATATTGGTTCTGTTCCAATTCTTTCCCTTATAATCTCATACTCAAATCAGGAATATTGTGTCTGAAATATGATCATTTGTGCCCCAAGTGAGAAGTCGGGGTTGACCTGTTTGATGATCTACTGGTTTGCTTTCTTGGCCATCCATAGTCATCTTAGGAGCCTTCTCCAACATCAAAGTTCAAAGGTCTCCACACTCTTCCTCTCCTGGTTCTTCAAAGTCCAGTTTTCACTTCCATGGAGTATCGCAAGAAATATCTTGCTTTGAGGGGCTGCCACAGAGAAATGGGGATGGACGGACTCATTCTCCCAAGCACCAGAAGGCGGGACAAGAAGTAACAGGTGGAAAATCATTAAAGAGAATCTCAACCTATAAATAAGGAGAGATGGAAAATGAAGAAATCTTGCCTCCCAGAGTTGTGGGTGATCCATCGCTGAAGGTTTTCAAAAATAGACTGGACAGCCATTTGACCTGGATGGCATTAGGTCACCTGCCTTGAGTGGGTGGTTAGACTAGAAGACCTCTAAGGTCCCTTGCACCCTGGATTCCATAAGTCTATGATCCAACCTGGAAATAAGGAAGACATTTCCTGACAGTGAGAATAATCAATCAGTGGAACAGCTTCCATCTCGGAGTTATGGCTGCTCCATCACTGGAGGTTTCCAAGAAAAAATTGGATAACCAGAATGATAGGGTCTCCTGCTTGAGCATAGGGTATAGAACAGGGGTGGGTTCTAACTTACCTCGCCGCCGGTTCGCTTCCTCCCGTGCCGAGAACCTAGCTTCTGCACATGCATAGAAGCCAAAAACAAAATGGCGGCACCTATGGCGCCGCTGAGAGACCTGGTTCATGGGCGTGGCCAGCCGGCCATCGCTCCCGGTTCGGCAAGAAATTCCCGCTACCGGTTCTATAGATCCGGTCTGAACCGGAAGCAGCCCACCTCTGGTATAGAAGACCTCTGAGGTTCCTTCCAGCACTATGTTTCTATGTTCCGTGTTGCACTGTTCTGATCTCCTAGGTATAGTCCTACACACCATCCAAATATCTTAATTAGAATAACAGATTAACAGAGTTGGAAGGGACCTTGTAGGTCATCTAGTCCAACCCCCTGCCCAAGCAGGAGACCCTACACCATTTCTGACAAATGGCAGTCCAGTTTCTTCTTGAAAACTTCCAATGATGAAGCTCCCACAACTTCTGAAGGCAACTTCTGCTCCATTGGTTGGTTGCTCTCACTGTCAGGAAATTTCTCCTTATTTCTAGGTTGAATCTCTCCTTGTTCAGTTTCCATCCATTGTTCCTTGTTTGGCCTTCAGGTGCCTTGGAAAATAGCTTGACCCCCTCCTCTCTGTGGCAGCCCCTCAAATATTGGAAGAATGCTATCCTGTCTCCACTGGTCTTTCTCTTCACTAGACTGGCCATGTCCAGTTCCTGTAATCGTTCTTCATATGTTTTAGCCTCCAGTCCCCTCATCATCCTGGTTGCTCTCCTCTGCACTCTTTCTAGAGTCTCAACATCTTTTTTATAGTGTAATGAGCAACACTGGATGCAGTATTCTAGGTGTGGTCTTACTAAGGCTTTATAGAGTGGTATTAGTACCTCCCTTGATCTTGATTGAATCCTTCTGTTGATGCAACTTAGGATTGCGTTGGCTGTTTTGGCTGCTGCCGCAGACTGCTGGCTCCTATTTAATTGGTTGTCCAAAGCCTTCACAACTGCTCTATCAAGTGCTTTTCTGCAACTTGTTTCCTGATTGCTTTTTCCTTGAGTGTTGATGGTTGATCCTAACAGACAGAAGCTCTGCACCGCTTCGGTATCTCCATTATCAATTCTCAGGCTGATGGTTGCCATTCGTTTTATATTTAATTTTAGTCCCATTTCTTCACCGTGCTCCTTTTATTACTACAGCTTGGAGATCATCTGCATTTCCACCTGCCAGACGAGTGTCATCAGCACCAGGGTGGCCTGGTGCACCATGTTTTCTGCCCTGTGTCTCTTCACTGTTGAAGACATCCTGCAGCCAAGAAGGCTTCACACCCATTCGCACCACTCAGGTGACCCTGAGGACACAGATAAACCTCCAAGTGGCCTCAATGACCCTCTAAAAGGATGCAAATGACCAGCTGTCTGTAAGGAGTAGAAATCCTTCCACTCCCCACCATCCAGTCAGAGCTGAAGAAGCTTCTGGGATGAGAAGTGAAATGCCTTCAGAGAAAAACCAAAAAGTCCAGTTGCCTTCTGAAAAAAACTCCACCTTTGAGAAAACAGGTACTATCATTTCGTGTGATGTTGAAGCTACACCTTGAGTTGAGAAGCTCTTCTTGCCCATTTTCTCCTGTTTGCATTTTTGGTCTTCTTCCACTGACCATTCCTTGGTGGAGACTCTGCCTTTCATCCCAAACTGATCTGGGAGATTGGTTTTCCTGAAGGAGAAGGTCCTAAAAGCACCATCACCAACAATTCTAGGGAGAGAGGAAAGACAGAGGACAAGTCAGGAACTCAACATTACCACACAAGAAGCTTCAAGATGATCTGAGAACATAGAAGGTGGTGTGGGGACCTGGAAGGAGAACCAGGTTGAAAAAGAGACATCCCAGAACTGCAGAGCAGTTGTCTGAAAGCTGAAGGACAGAATGACCCACAGCTGGTGACCAGGGCTAAGAAGGTCAGCTCCTTCAGATCATGGATCCGGATGAAAGAAAGCATCTCCACCAAGGAACGGTCAGTGAAGAAGACCAGAAACGCAAACAGGAGACAAAGGGCAGGAAGAGCTTCTCAACTGAAGGGTTTCATGTGAGCTTCAAGATCACATGAAAATGATCGTACTGCTCTATACTGCATTAGTAAGGCCACACTTGGAATACTCTGTCCAGTTCCAGTCATCACAATACACACACACACACACACACACACACACACACACACAAAGATGTTGAGACTCTAGAAAAAGTGCAGAGGAGAGCAACCAGGATGATTAGGGGACTGGAGGCTAAAACATATGAAGAACGGTTGCAGGAACTGGGCCTGGCTAGTCTAGTGAAGAGAAGGACCAGGGGAGACAGGATAGCAGTCTTCCAAGATTTGAGGGGCTGTCACAGAGAGGAGGGGGTCAACCTATTTTCCAAAGCACCTGAAGGCCAGACAAGGAATAATGGATGGAAACTGAACAAGGAGAGATTCAACCTGGAAATAAGGGGGGGGGGGATTCTGACAGTGAGAACAATCAACCAGTGGAACAGAAGTTGTCTTCAGAAGTTGTGGGAGCTCCATCACTGGAAGCTTTCAAGAAGAGATTGGAGTGCCATTTGTCAGCAATGGTGTAGTGTCTCCTGCTTGGGCGGGAGGTTGGACTAGATGACCTACAAGGTCCCTTCCAACTCTGTTAATCTGTTAAACCCTACAATGGAAAAATTGAGGGAACTGGGTTTGTTTAATCTAAGCAAGAGAAGGATTAGGGGTGACATGATAGCAGTCTTCCAATATTTGAGGGGCTGCCCCAAAGAGGAGGGAGTCAACCTATTCAAAGTACCTGAGGGCAGGAGAAGAAGCAACGGATGGAAACTAATCATGGAGAGAAGCAACCCGGAACTAAGGAGAAATTTCCCGACAATCAGAACAATTAATCAGTGGAACCTGCTTGATTTGATTTGATTTGATTTGATTTGATTTGATTTGATTTGAACAATGGAAAAATTGAGGGAACTGGGTTTGTTTAATCTAAGCAAGAGAAGGATTAGGGGTGACATGATAGCAGTCTTCCAATATTTGAGGGGCTGCCCCAAAGAGGAGGGAGTCAACCTATTCAAAGTACCTGAGGGCAGGAGAAGAAGCAACGGATGGAAACTAATCATGGAGAGAAGCAACCCGGAACTAAGGAGAAATTTCCCGACAATCAGAACAATTAATCAGTGGAACCTGCTTGATTTGATTTGATTTGATTTGATTTGATTTGATTTGATTTGATTTGATTTGATTTGATTTGATTTGATTTGATTTGATTTGATTTGATTTGATTTGATTTGATTTGATTTGATTTGATTTGATTTGATTTGATATTTATAGCCGCCCATCTCAGCCAACGACTCAGGAAGCCGTGGGTGCACCAACACTGGAGGTTTTCAAGAAAAATATTACAGAAGAAGACAGAATAACAGAATCGGGAGGGACCTTGGACATCATCTAGTCCAACCCCCCCCTGCTCAAACAGGAGACCCCCTACCAATCTACATGGTTTAGACAACTGTTTGTCCATGAGGCAATAAAGACTCCTGCCTTGGGGAGGGGGGTTGGATAGAAGACCTCCAAGGTCCCTTCCAGTGCCAGGATTCCAAGATTCCTCATTTTTAGGGCAGAGAAGAAATCAGTAGCCCCCAACCCCTCCGTTCCCCACCCCACAACTGCAGAAGTCACTCACTGGATTAGCATAGATTATTGCTCTTTGTTGGTGCAGATGAGCTAGCAACGCTTTCAACCCTCATATTAGACATGATTAAGCTTTGATTTTATTGTATTCTCTTCTGAAGGGGAACTTAGCAGAGGCCTGATTTGCAATGCGCTTCCCCCCCACCCGCTTTGTGGTGGGGCCCCTTCCTCTCCCTCAATATGTTGCATAATGTATGCAAACAGCTTTGGCAAGTGCTGCATTTATGGGTTCACACCATTTATATTTCATGGGCGACATTCTTATACTTTTTATTTTCCGCTATTAACAGAAAGACATTAGAGCACTTAACCAGAAAATCAGAGACAGGAATGAATGCATTTTAATAACACCAAGCGGAGGTTCTAAATGGGGAAACGGGGAGGAAATGGGTTTAGGGATTTATCTGACCTTTAAAAAAATATCTACAGCCTTGAAATTGGGAATCTATCACTGTCTGGGATGCTCGGTTGGGAGAGAGCCACGCCAAAGGGCCTGCGGAACTCCTGTCAACTGGAATGGTAGGCTATGGAAACTTTGCTTGATCAAAGAACATGGAATAACAGAGTTGGAGGAAACTTAGAGGTCTTCTAGTCCAACCCTTTGCTCAAGCAGGAGACCCTATACCATTCCGGACAAGTGACTATCCAGTCTCTTCTTAAAAGCCTCCAGTGATGGAGCATCTACAATTTCGTTCTACTGATTAATTGTTCTCATTAACAGGAAATTTCTCCTTAGTTCTAGGTTGCTTCTCTCCTTGGTTAGTTTCCATCCATTGCTTCCCATTCTGCCTTGAGGNCCCTGGTCCTTCTCTTCACTAGACTAGCCATGCCCAGTTCCTGCAACCGTTCTTCATATGTTTTAGCCTCCAGTCCCCTAATCATCTTGGTTGAACTTCTCTGCACTCTTTCTAGAGTCTCAACATCTTTTTTATAGAGGAGGAGAAGAGGAAGAGGAGGAGGTCTTGCAGTCTAGAACTAAGAGATAAATCTGAAACTCGTGTTTTTTTTTACAAGTTTACTGTTGGAGCTTCTCAATAAAGTCCCACCTCCACAGTTTGATCCAATAACAGCTCATGAAGAAAAAGCCCATGTATCGGAGACTGAAGTAAACTTGAGATCCTGGTGGGTCAACATCAGTCCTTCTCTACTAGTTCTAAAATGCAGACAGATTCTGACCTTTATTATTTAGCTACCTACAGATCAGGGGTGGGTTCCACTTACCTTCCCTACTGGTTTGCATCGCGACAGAAGTGCGTGTTTTGCACGTGCGCGCCTACGTCACGACGCAGAAATGACCCTCTGCGCATGTGTAGAGGGTTCTTTTCCAGCCGCAGCGACCGGAGAACTGGTTCGGGAGCGTGGACAGCCGGCCATCGCTGCCGGTTCGGCGAGCGGATGCAAATTTCCGCTACCGGTACGGGAGAACCGGTCCGAACCGGCAGCAATTCACCACTGAACTGGATGCAATATTCCAAGTGTGGCCTTATTAAGGCTTTATAAAGCGGTACCAATATTTCATATGATCTTGATTCTTCCCTCTGTTAATGTTCCAGGTAGATCTGCAATCTTCGCCCCCCCCCATCCCCTCCCAAAAAAAGTCTGGGGTATTTAAAGGAACAGCTTTCTATCCCCAATCCAGAGCTTCCCAGTTGTGGTGAGTTTAACACCCAACATCTTCAGCCAACACTACCAGGATGAAGAGCAGGGGTGTCCAACCTTGGCTGATTTAAGACTTGTGGACTTTGACTCCCAGAATTCCTCAGCCAGCCATGCCTGTATTTTTCCTCCCACCCCCTAGAGCGGACAGATTGCAGCGGAAGGGATTACAAGAGAGTAAGCAAGCCACAAATGGGGCTACACATGGAAAAGAGTGCCAGGGAATTCTGGGAGTTGAAGTCCACATGTCTTCAAGTGGGCAAGGTTGGACACCCGTGATGAAGAGGAGGCCAGCCAGGAAAGACCAAATTAGACTAATTCATAACCTACTGGGTTATTCATGTATTTATTTGTTTATCCAATTTATATGGCGGTCCATTTCTGCAAGACTCTGGGCAGTGAACAGAGTTAAAATAGAATAAAATCTATTATTATACACGCTGCAAAAGTTAAAATCCACAGCAACCAAGCAACATCAACCCAAACCATTAGCGTAACCAAGAAGCAGGTCCCTGCACAGCCTCGGTTAGCCATGATTAGCTATGATCCGTGCACTCAATTAGCTATGATCTGCAAAGCGCAATCATGAAATTAAGGGGCTGTGAAACCCAAAACCGTGTGCAGGAGTTGAATTGCGGCTTTATTTTCAAGACCATCACAATAAGAACAATATAGTTCCCCAGGCTTCCTGCTGCAAGGGAAGGCTCACACACACACACACACACACACACACACACACACACACACACACACACACACACACACACACACTGGTTCTTGGCAGGTGGCAACTAGGGAGGGTATCTAGGAGCGTTCCAGGCCCCACCAACAGTGATTGCTGCCTGGGCATCTTTCTTGGCCCTCTTCAGGTGAAGATCATGGCTCCCCTGGGAGAGGCTGGCTGCTTTCCCCAGTCTAGTGGTGGAAGAACTGGGGTGGGTTTTGAGGAGGTTTAATCTCCCCATATATGAAAGACTGGTTGCCTGTTGTGGGTCAGACAATCGTTCCTCTTCAAGACAATATTTGTAGCTCAGGGTTGACCTGATGATGTTCCCTAGTTGGGTCATGAAACGTCAGCAACCAGGCTCACAGAGAGCACCAAGGACCTCACAGTTCTCCTCCTCCTCCTCCTCCTCCTCCTCCTCCTTCTTCTCCCCTCCCCCTCCCCCTCCTTCTCCTCCTCCTCCTCCTCCTCCTCCTCTGCCTCCCCCTCCTCCTCCTCCTTCTCCTCCTCTTCCTCTTCCTCCTCCTCCTGCTCCTCCTCCTCCTCCTTCTTCTTCTCCCCCCCCTCCTCCTCCTCCTCCTCCTCTGCCTCCTCCATCTCCACATCCTCCTCCCTTCTAGCTGATGATGTTTTCTAGTTGGTTCATGAAACATCTGCAAGAAAACAACCAAGGTCAGAGCACCAAGGACCCCACAATCATTGTCTTCCTGCTTCTCTTGCTCCTCCTGCTCCTCCTCCCCTCCCTTCCTTCTTTCTCCTCCTCCCTTTCCTCCTCCTCCTCCTCTCTGCAAACTCTGCTTCTTTGTAGCACTGATGATGTTACCTAGTCGAGTTATAAAACGTCTGCAAGAAGACTACCAAGCTCAGAGGGCACCCAGGACCACCACCTCCTCCTCCTCTTCCTCCTCCTCCTCCTCCTCCTCCTCCTTCCCCCCTCTTCCTCCCCCTCCTCCTCCTCCCCCCTCCTGCTCCTCCTCCTCCCTGCAAACCCTCCTAGCACAGATGATGTTCCCTGGTCAAGTAATGTAAGTTCTGCAAGAAAACAGCCAAGCTCCAAGAGCGCCAAGGACCCCAGAGTCATCCTTCTCCTGACGGGCATCCTTTCCCTTTTATCTCCTGCCAACACCGCCCGCCTGCCTCGTCCACTTGCCATTCCTTTGCGGTCCAGCTGGCCATCGATAAAAGAAGCGAAGGCCATTCCCCTCCCGCAGCAGTCAATCTGGGCTTTTAATTTAATCCCTTGTCCTTCTGAGGCATTGCTGGTTGGCCCAGCCCTTGAAAGACCGAAGGGGAGGCCGAGGCGCTTGTCTCCTTTCAGGGTCAAGCTGCTCGGGAGGCAGGCGTGCAAAGCAAGGCACGATCGATCGTTCATTCTGGGTGATGGGGAAGCCATGGTCCCCCGCTGGGAGATTTATTTTGCAGAAGGGCAGAACACTTGTTGGCAACAAAATGAAAGGCAGGCCCTGGTTTAAGAAGCAGCCGGATCCACCGAGTATTTGCTTCACAGCACCTCAGTTTAGTTCCAGGTATGCCTCCAAATCTCTGCTTCAGACTCTGGAACGGATCCACAGATGTCCAATTCTTTTTTCTTTTTTAAATTCTCTGTTTGTTCAAATTCCAGGGAGCCTCTAGAAATAGGAAACCACCAATCCCCCCTTTTTCCCCACCTTTCCTTCCCCTTTCCCCTTTCCCCTCCCTATTTTCCCTACTATTTACTTTTGTATTTTATTTATTTATTTGTTTATTTATTTTATTTGTCAAGCATATATAAGATTGCAAATAAAATTCTAAAAATGATTGTGAATACATGAAATGGATACAAATAAATGGAGACAGTAGGACAGGGACGGTAGGCACGCTGGTGCGCTTATGCACGCCCCTTACAGACCTCTTAGGAATGGGGTGAGGTCGACAGTAGACAGTCTAAGGTTAAAGTTTTTTGGGTTTGGGGAAGAAACCACAGAGTCAGGTGGTGCATTCCGGCCATTGACCACTCTGTTGCTGAAGTCGTATTTTCTGCAGTCGAGTTTGGAGCGGTTTACCTTAAGTTTGTATCTATTGTGTGCTGTTGAATTTAAAAAAATAGAAATATTTTTTAAAATTATCTATTTTAAAAAATCTTTAAAAAATATATATATAAAAAATTATCTATTGTGTGCTGTTTAATTTTAAAAAATAGAAATGGCAAACCACAATGAAATCCGATCAGTTTCAGAGGGAGAGGCCAAGGGGGGGAGGGGGGCGGCGTTGCGACAGGCGCCTTTAAAAGTTGACTTTAACAAAAGCAGAAATCTGATAAGATTATTTCTTGACCCCTTCGGATAAATGGCGCAGGCTGCATGCTCCACTAGCCCTGGGTGGTTGTGAACAACAGTGATGAGCGAGACGTGGAGCATGGAAGGAGCGGAAGCTGGGAGTGTATCTGGCAGGTCGGAAATCTGGGCCAGTGCAGTTTCACAGCCAAAGGACGGGTGTGGTGCCAGCATCAGATGGGTATCTGCAGGGCATGTCAGGAAAGTCAAGATAGCAGCCAAAGCTTTGCCATCTTGACTTCTCCCTCACCTCTCCCTCTCTCTTTCTCTCTCCCTCTCTCTTTCTCTCTCTCTCTCTCACACACACTCTTCCTCTCTTTCTTTCTCTCTCTCTCTCTCCCTTTCTCTCACTCCCTTTCTCTTTTTCACTCTTTCTCTCCCTTTCTCTCTCTCTCTTTCTTTCTCTTTTTCACTCTTTCTCTCTCTCTCTCTCTCTCTCTCTCTCTCTCTCTCTCTCTCTCTCTCTCTCTCTCTCTCTCTCTCTCTCTCTCTCTCTCTCTCTCTCT
>QLTV01002128.1:43547-80818 GCA_003457575.1 Thermophis baileyi
ATGGTGCACACTGGTTAGAATGCAGTATTGCAGGCTAATTCTGCTGACTGCCAGCAGTTCGATCCTCACTACCTCAAGCTTGACTCAGCCTTCCATCCGTCAGTAAAATGAGGACCCAGATGGTTGTGGGCAATAGGCTGATTCTGGAAACCGCTTAAAGAGGGCTGTAAAGTACCGTGAATCGGTATATAAGTCTAAGTGCTATTGCTGTTGCTATTGTTATGACGGTTGCAGTGTCCCGGGGTCATGTGATCCCCTTTTGCAAGAGGAAGCCACATTCACTTAACAGCCATGTTACTGACTTAAGAACTGCAGTGATTCACTTAACAACTGTGGCACAAAAGGTCATAAAATCAGGCAAAATTCACTTAACAAATGTTTCACTTAGCAACAAAAATTTTGGGCTCAATTGTGGTCGTAATTCAAGGACTACTTGTACTTCTTTTTTAATCACTTTTTGAAATTGCTTGTTAATTGCTTTTCATCTACTAGGACTCTTTGGATTGACAGTACTGGCTAAGTTTCCTTCAATCCTTAGTGAAATAAGTTTTAAATACAAGTTTAAGGACTTAAATGGACACAGGATCCAGATAAATTAAAATAAGATTTTGAAATTAACCATACAGAATTCTTCCTGTGGGAAGATGCTTTTGCCTTGAATTCTTTAAAGAAAAACATAAAAATTAAAAATTGGGCACTAGAGGGAACTAGGAAATGCTAAGGATTACATATAAAAAAGAACATTCAAATTCAACTTAGAAATGCAGAACAAAGCAAAATATTTTAACATTGGACATACTGAAGGATATATTTGAACATCGGACTCAGAAGTTGATTTTAAGAGTGTCTGCCCCTATAGATAGTCTATATTTAAATATGTTATGGGAGAGAAGCAAATTTTACCTGACAAGATTGAGGCTGATTTGAAAGTGGATTTAAAAATGACAGGTTACCTGAATGACATGGGAAAAGATATTACTCTGGACATACAAAAGAAACTAGCTGATGTCTTAATAATTAAAAGGAATGTGCAAATAACAAACCAAGAGAGACCTGGATAATCCTCATATATCAGACTTACAATAAAGGCTCCTTAAAGCTTTGAAGAATTTTGTGAGAAGAGACAAAGAAAAAAAAATGAAGAGAAACTGGATTCTAGGACATTATTTGAAGGAACTAAAGTTCAAGAGTGTTAGAAATAAAAGGAAAGGATTAGTTTGCATTAATTTTTTTATAGCTGTAATTGTAACTCTTAATAACATTACCATAAACTTTGCTTTGAATTATGAGAGGTAGAACATAACAGAGTTGGAAGGGACCTTGAAGGTCGTCTAGTCCAACTCCGTGTACTTATCTAATCATTCTGCCTGGGTGTAAAACCAAGCAAGGTTTTACACCTAGGCGGGAAAAACCAAAGGTACGAGTACAGATTAAGCAAAACCTGGCTCAAAAACAGTAACTGTGAGAGGGTCCTTGGAGTCCTAGTGGATGATCACTTAAATATGTGTCAGCAGTGTGTGGCAGCTGCCAAAAAAGCCAACACAGTTCTAGCCTGCATTAACAGAGGGATAGAATCAAAATCACATGAAGTATTAGTATCACTTTATAAATACTTAATAAGACCACACCTGGAATACTGCAGCTAGTTTTGGTCACCACATCACAAAAAAGATGTTGAGACTTTGGAAAAAGTGCAGAGAAGAGCAACTAAGATGATTAAAGGCCTGGAGACTAAAACATATGAAGAACATTTGCAGGAACTGGGTATGGCTAGTCTAGAGAAAAGAAGAATTGGGGGGACATGATAGCAGTATTTGAGGGGCTACCACAAAGAAGAGGGGGTCAATTTATTTTCCAAAGCATCAGAAGGCAAAGCAAGAAACAATGCATTGAACTAATCAAGGAGAGAAGCAACCTGGAATTAAGGAGAAACTTCCTGACAGTGAGGACAATTAACCAATGGAACAGCTTGCCTTCAGAAGTTTGGGTGCTTCATCACTGGAGGCTTTTAAGAAGAGACTGGACAGTCACCTGTCTGAAATGGTATAGGGCCGTGATGGCGAACCTATGGCACGCGGGCTCGAAGTGGCACATGGAACCATGTCACCTGGCATGTGCGGCATTGCCCGTTCCTCTTCCAGGTTTCTGGCCCGCATGTGCATGTGATGATCAGCTGCCCTTTGTGCGTGCGGCAGTGCCGGAAACCAGAAGAGCTGGTCTTCTGTTTTCCGGCTGGAGCATGCGCACGGGCCAGCTGATTGGCGCGTGCGCATGTGCTGCAGTAACTGGAAGACTTGATGGCCGGCGAAACCAGAAGTTTATTTTCCAGCACGTGCATGCCCCCTGGCCAACTCCTCTTCCTGGTCGAGCACGCACGCAAGTGAAGTGCTCCCTTTTTGGCACTCGGTGCCGCACACGCATGTGCGCACGCTCCCTTTTCGGCAGTCGGTGCCGAAAAGGTTCGCCATCACTGGTATAGGGTCTCCTGCCAGAGCAGGGGGCTGGACTAGAAGATCTCCAAGGTCCCATCCAGCTCTATTTATTGATTGATTGATTCCCTAAGCAACATCTCTTTCCCCTGTCTCCCAAGCTCATTCCCACATACGGTACCTTTACAGCTGGTCATGGCAAGATAAGGGAAGAGAGAGAGAGAGAGAGAGAGAGAAAGAGAGAGAGAGAGAGAAAGAGAGAGAGAGAGAGAGATGGCTCTTTAGTCCTGGGAGAACTTTAGAAAACAATAGCCAGGCACCAAAGTTGGTTTATCCACCACAATCTTTGGTGGCCTCTTGAAGTTGAACTAAGCCCAGCCTCTCACTGTGACATCACCAATGCCATCTTGGAAGTGTTGTAAATCATGCACAAGATACTGTGTGTTGGGCAAAGAGGGAAGACTCCTATGAAACTGGAAGCGTTAAAATGATGCCAAACATCAATTGGGAAACCCAGAGTTGGGTTGAAGAACTGAAACTGGTAACTCAGAGCTGAAGAAGCTTCTTGGATGAGAAGCGAAACATCTTCAAAGAAAAACCAGAAAGTCCAGTTGCCTCTTGAAAAAGCAGCTTTGGGACAACTATGACCTGGATGACTGAGACTCTCCATAGACATCAACTGAGAAACATTGGAACGACCTGGAGAATATTAGAAGGGTGTCTTGTGTCCTCAACTTTGGTCTGGGTTTTTTGATTTGCATGTAAGATTTATGTTAAGCTGCACTTGATTGAAGAAATGCTTTTTGCTGCTTTCATTGCCCCGGGAGAAGAATCTGACAGAAGATTGGCTGCATCATTCTTACTTCTGTGTTTAACAACTAACCAATTGGTCACAAGAGAGGAAGTTCATTGTTCAGTGTTCATCGTTTAACATTGATCTATGTGCAACAGGATCTTCTCTGAAATCCTTTATTTGATGAGTCCTTTATTATGGTCAGTGCCCAGAATTCCACAGAAGGAAAGTAGAAATTAAGACTTACAAAATAAAAGACAATAAAGGTAAACCACAATAACAAGGGAGGGCTGTCAAATCAAATTGTCTTCCTATACCCACAATGCATTAAGGGCTGATACTGCCAGCTTATAGCCATCATTAGTGACATGGCCTGTGAAAAGCTGTAATTCTGCAACTTCCAATTAATTAATCTTCTCCACATTGATTAAAAGTTATCAGCCAGGACCAAGGGAGAGGAGAAAAAATTGAAGTGTCAACCAGAAAGAAAATGTGCTGGATTCCACTCTAATCACACCAACTTCACAACGAAGGACTCACTTTGTGCCACTTGGAAAATAACCCTTAGAAATTTAGATTGTACTCTAGGAGGGAAGAAAAGAGCTTTATGGGCTTAAATTGGCACCAGATTGGAACTGGGTGTGTTAATCTTTGTTGCAAATAAGTTAAGAGTGGCCAATATGAGCATCAAAGAAAGACGATTAACAGAAACTATTGTACAATATCTTTAATTTCACATGCCCGCAAAATAATTTTTAGGTTCATCCTGTGCAGATTAAAACTTTACCCAGAAGGAGAGGTCAGATTGGATTTAGAAAAGACTGAGAAATATGAGACATTATTCTGAAGGCCAGACAAGGAGATTCAACCAGGAAATAAAGAGAAATTTTCTGACAGTGAGAGCAATCGACCAATGGAATAGAAGTTGCCTTTGGAAGTTGTAGGAGCTTCATCACTGGAAGCTTTCAAGAAGAGACCAGACTGCCATCTGTCAGAAATGGTGTAGGGTCTCCTGCTTGGGTGGGGGGTTGGACTAGATGACCTACAAGGTCCCTTCCAGCTCTGTTAATCTAATGTAATCTAAGCCTGGACTCGTTGGCAAGAACTCACCAGTGTGTTTTGTGACATTCGAATGCCAACCTGTCTTAAATCTAAGATTTACAAGACAACCATCGGCCCTGTTGCACTGTATGGCACTGAATGCTGGGCAGCAACAACAGGGACCAAAAGCTTTCTCCATGCCATGGAAATGCGAAGCTTTCAAGAAGAGACCAGACTGCCATCTGTCAGAAATGGTGTAGGGTCTCTTGCTTTGGCGGGAGGTTGGACTAGATGACCTACAAGGTCCCTTCCAACTCTGTTAATCTGTAAGTATCTAAGATAATCAAGAAAGGGAAGTCAGTTCATTGGTTATAGCAATAGCACTTATATACCGCTTTACAGTGCTTTACAGCCCTCTCTAAGCGGTTTACAGAGTCAGCCTATTGCCCCCAACAATCTGGGTCCTCATTTTACCCACCTCAGAAGGATGGAAGGCTGAGTCAACCTTGAGCCGGTGAGAATTGAACTGCCAAACTGCAGCCAGAAGTCAGCAGAAATAGCCTGCAGTACTGCATTCTAAGCCCTGCGCCACCATGGCTCATAGAAACCAATGAAGTGGTTATTGTGCCGATCACGTCAAGCTGTGAAATATGCTTAGAAAAATGGGAATCCCAGAATTGTCTTCATGCAAAATCTATATCTGGTGTGGAGGAAATAGGGAATGGCCTTGGGGGACAGCGGGAAGATCCGTTACCAAGGCAATGATGACACAAGCGAGGCTTAGTTCTGAAAACCCACTTGAGTAAATGTGTCAGGTGGGCCCTTCCCTTATTCACACAAAGATAAAGTGAAGGAACGGGAAAAGCACGTTCAGACTTGGTTGTTGTAGCTGTTCTAATAACACTAGTTTTCGGCTATGTGGCAAAGGTTCCTTTTTAAATAAAAATCATTTATTTGTCAAGCACGTATTAGATAACATATATAGGTATAAACATGATTTGAATACATGAAATGAATACTTATTAACATCCTTTTATTCTTATTAACATCCTTTTTATTTTTATTAACCTCCTTTTATTTTTATCCTTTTTATTCTTATTAACATCCTTGTTAATTATTAATTATTAATTATTGTTAATAATAATAAAAATTATTAATAATAAAAAAATATTATTAACATCCTTGCTCTGGTCTAGATCTCAGAATAGATCAGGAAGCCACCGAAGAGATGAAATGTGGCAGAACAAACTGGTTCCAGTTGGCAAAAGAGAAGGACAAGACTGTACAGGTAGTCCTCGAGTTACAACAGTTCATTTAGTGACCGTTCCAAGTTACAACAGCACTGAAAAAAGTGACTTAGGACCATTTTTCACACTTAAGACCATTGTAGCATCCCCATGGTCAGGGGACTGGAGGCTAAAACATACGATGAACAGTTGCAGGAACTGGGCATGGCTAGTCTAGTGAAGAGAAGGACCAGGGGAGACATGAGAGCAGTCTTCCAATACTTGAGGGGCTGCCATAGAGGAGGGGGTCAAGCTATTTTCCAAAGGCCAGACAAGGAACAATGGATGGAAGCTGATCAAGGAGAGATTCAAGCTGGAAATGAGAAATTTTCTGACAGTGAGAACAATCAACCGATGGAACAGAAGTTGCCTTCAGATGTTGTGGGAGCTTCATCACTGGAGGCTTTCAAGAAGAGACTGGACTGCCATTTGTCAGAAATGTTGTAGGGTCTCCTGCTTGGGCGGGGCGGGGGTTGGACTAGATGACCTAAAAGATCCCTTCCAACTCTGTTAATCTGAATCTATCTAAGATGATCAAAGGCCTGGAGGCTAAAACATGAAGAACAGTTGCAGGAACTGGGCATGGCTAGTCTAGTGAAGAGAAGAACTAGGGGACACATGATAGCAGTCTTCCAATATTTGAGGGGCTGCCACAGAGAGGAGGAAGTCAAGCTATTTTCCAAAGCACCTGAAGGCCAGACAAGGAATAACGGATGGAAACTGAGAAGGAGAGATTCAAGCTGGAAATAAGGAGGAATTTTCTGACAGTGAGAACAATCAACCAATGGAACAGAAGTTGCCTTCAGAAGTTGTGGGAGCTTCATCACTGGAAGTTTTCAAGAACAGACTGGACTTCCATCTGTCAGAAATGTTGTAGGGGCTCCTGCTTGGATGGGGGGTTGGGCTAGATGACCTACAAGGGCCCTTCCAACTCTGTTAATCTGTTAAAACACCAGAAGGCAAGACAAGAACCAATGGATGGAAACTAACCCAGGACAGAACCAACTCAGAACTAAGGAGAAACCTAGAACTAAAGAGATTTGGGTGAAAATACTAAGATACTAAGCTGGCAGGAATAGCTAAAACCCTAGAACTGTGATGGCGAACCTATGGCATG
Source organism: Thermophis baileyi (assembly GCA_003457575.1). Lineage (NCBI taxonomy): Eukaryota > Metazoa > Chordata > Lepidosauria > Squamata > Dipsadidae > Thermophis > Thermophis baileyi. The sequence goes on from QLTV01002128.1 coordinate 50,214, forward strand.
CGTGCCACAAGTGGCACGCAGAGCCCTCTCTGCGGGCTCGCGAGTCGTCGCCCAGCTCAGCTCCACTGCGCATGCGCCCCCCGCCGGCCAGCTGATTTTTGGGTATCTGCCGCACATGCCGGGGGGAGGGTGTCATGTGTGCATGCGTGGGGGGGGTCCCGCATGGAATTATGGGTGTGGGCACGTGCGCACACGACCCCCACCCCGTGCTCCCCCCCTTTTGGCATGCAAACCAAAAAAGGTTCGCCATCACTGCCCTAGAAGATAGGCTCAAGATCCAGATGGATCTTGACAGACTTGAACCCTGGGCCCTATCTAACAAAATGAAATTCAATGTAGAGAAAAGTAAAGTCCTACACTTAGGCAAGAAAAACCAAAAGTACACATATAGACTGGGTGAAACCAGATTCAATAGCAGTGACTGTGAGAGAGATCTTGGAGTCTTAGTAGACGACCAGCTAAACATGAGCCAGCAGTGTGCAGCGGCAGCCAAAAAAGCCAATGCAATTCTAAGCTGCATTAATAGAGGGATACATTCTAGGTCTAGGGAGGTATTAATACAACTCTATAAAGCCTTAGTTAGACCACACCTAGAGTACTGCATCCAGTTTTGGTCACCACACTATAAAAAAGATATTGAGACTCTAGAAAGAGTGCAGAGAAGAGCAACCAAGATGATGAGTGGACTGGAGTCTAAAACACAGGAAGAATGGTTGCAGGAACTGGGCATGGCTAGTCTAGTGAAGAGAAGGACAAGGGGAGACATGATAGCAGTCTTCCAATATTTGAGGGGCTGCCACAGAGAGGAGGGGGTCAAGCTATTTTCCAAGGCACCTGAAGGCAAGACAAGGAATAATGGATGGAAACTGAACAAGGAGAGGTTCAACCTGGAAATAAGGAGAAATTTTCCAACAGTGAGAACAATCAACCAATGGAACAGAAGTTGCCTTCAGAAGTTGTGGGAGCTTCATCACTTGAGACTTTCAAGAAGAGATTGGACTGCCATTTGTCAGAAATGGTGTAGGTTCTCCTGCTTGGGTGGGCGGTTGGACTAGATGACCTACAAGGTCCGTTCCAACTCTGTTAATCTGTAATCTGTAAATGTTCCCATCTCTCTGTGTAGTTGCTAAAACAGGTGTCCCCAAACCTGGCAACTTTAAGACTTGTGGACTTCAACTCCCAGAATTCTCCAGCCAGCTGGCTGGAGAATTCTGGGAGTTGAAGTCCACAAGTCTTAAAGTTGCCAAGTTTGAAGACTTCTGTGCTAAAAGTTGACACTGACTTGATGGTACATCACCAATCGGTATAAATAATGCAGGTGTTCTGCATCATTCCTTGTGTTTGTTTTTAGCAATTAATCTATTGGCTGCAAGAGAGGAAGTTCATTGATCTAACTCCCTTTATTGCCAGGGGAAAGTTTAAAGACGAAACTGTGGGCTTTCCAATCTAGAGAAATATGTGAGAAAGCAAGGGAACTCATCGGCTGTGCATTTCAAAACCCAGTCAAGCCGGTGGAAAGGAACGTATGGGCACCCAGCAGGGAGTTAAAGAAGCAAACATTGTACATTAGGGACACTTTTGTGTGTTTCAGGGCACCCCAGAGATTCATTGTGTGATCAGGAGTTGCAAGATGGTAAGGAGGAATGCTGTTCTGAGAGGAGAAGCAAAGAGGGAAGGTGTGAGGAGGCATAGCAGAAGGAATTATAATATAGCAAAATAAGCATTTGGGGTGGGGTGTAGGGTAGGAAAAACCTTGAAGCAGGAAAGCAAATCAGGGGGTCTCCGAGTGGCTCAAAGAAGTCAAGATGGCGGCCACAATCATGCAATCCAAGCCCCTTCTCTCCCTTTGTGCCACAACACATTGTTTAAAAAGGTGTGTGCTTGATGGCATTGTTATGGACATCACAACTTCTTTAATCCCTTCTCTGTGGATCTCCCTGGACTCTTAGTGGTTCCAGGGCCCTTCTTTTCAAGACCTCATTGGCCAGAAGGCTGAAGCAGTGACTGAACCAGTGTCTCTGTATTAGGAACTGAGCCCCCTTCAGAAAGTGGACCAGGTTATCACAGATTCATAGGTGCAGGAAAGGGCCAGGAATGCTCATCTGATATCTTTGGGGGCACTACCCAACCAGAGGTGGGATTCAGCCGGTTTGCACCGGTTCAGGTGAACCGGTTGTTAACTTTTTGCGCAGTTCAGAGAACCGGCTGATCCCACCACTGGCTGGTCCCGCCCCTCCCCTCCCAGTCACTCCTTATCTCACCTCGCCTGTCTTGGCCAGTACCTAGAGCCATGCCTGGCTCATTATAATAATATTTATTATAATAAATAATAATAGCTGCTGCTGCTCTCTGGTTCCCTACCAAACCCTTAATCCCCTTTCTCCTCCCTTTCCTTTCTCTCTCCCCCCTCTCCTTCCTCTTCCTTATCCCCTCTTTCCTTCCTTTTCCTTCCCTCGTTCTCTTCTGGACAGAGGCCATCTGGTCCCCCTTGCTTCTATCCGGCCCTTCCCTGGTGAAATGGGACAACTTGGTGCAGCCAACTGGCCACTGCCAATTTGCCACGGCCAACTCGCTGCGGGACATTTCAACAATTCAATTTAATTATTTAAAATAGTTCAAAAATATTTTAATTTTAGTGATTCACCTTTCATTTTATCCCTCCTTTGGCATTCTTTTTTAATGATTGTACCATATTCCCAGTATTTCTTCAATATTAGTGTAACTCTTGTTCTGGGGCGAATTGACTGCGGTGAGCTGGCTCCTATTCCCAAGGCCTCTTTTCCTCGGCATTCCCTTCTGGCCTTGTTCCCATAATTGGTGAAGCAACCATGACCAACGCTGCACCCAAACTTATTTTATTTCTCTGTCTTCCCATATCAAAATACTTTTATCAAGAAAGCAACCTCTCTCTTTTTCTCTCTTGTAAAGATGCCCCGGAGCCCGCTTCTCTCTCTCTCTCTCTCTCTCTCTCTCTTGTAAAGATGCCCCGGAGCCCGCTTCTCTCTCTCTCTCTCTCTCTCTCTGTGTGTGTGTGTGTGTGTTAGATTATGATGTTAGATCTTTTAAATCCGTCCCTTCCTTGGCAGTAACAAGACACCCTAATGAACTGGCTTTTCTGTATTTGTCTTTCTTAGCCAAACCCCACTGCAGGCTTCATCACTGCTTGGCTACCTCCTGAGCCGAAGGTCCATTTCTCAGTGTGAGACCCTTTTTCTCTGGGCTTCTTGCATTAGTTGCTGTGCTGTTATTAACTATGCTAATTAAATTAACATCCCTATGTTAGCCTTTAGGCTGCTAACTATTTTAAGAACGTTGCCAGCTCTAACTGCTAACTATGTCAGATGTCGGTATTAGCGGGCTGATTTGTAATAATTGCTTATTAATCATAATTTTTGGACTCTCTACATTGGCCTCACCTCACATTAGAGGAGAAGCCAAACCAGGTCCTGTGAGCAAATCCCAGGAAGCAGATCCTCGGCCGTGCCAGCTGGCCCGCAGAACCAAACGGTTATTCTGAATAAAGGAGATTTGCACTGTTGTGAGTGTGGCCATTTTCTGAGAGAAAAAGAAAGTTCTTTAACAGTAATGTCAGCCGCCTCTCTTCGCTTTCTTTGAAGCTTGCTAGCAACTGCCCTAACCGGGGCGAGGGGGCATTCTGGAGGGTGTTGGAAGAAAAATCCAGGTCCAGTTCCAAGCTGGGAATAAAATGGAGGCTGCTTAAGAAAGAAAGTTTACTGATGAGCAGAAACTTAGCAGCTGGTTGTCCTGTCTTCTTGATTTTGGTCTCCTTTCTCTGGTTCTGAGAATTATGTGGGTTTGGGCAAGCCTAGAGCTCCCCCAAGTTGCCCCCTGGTCAAGCAGAGTCTCCTGCTTGAGCAGGGAGTTGGACTAGAAGACCTCTAAGTTCCCTTCCAACGGTGTTATTCTGTATTCTGCATTATATTCTTTTTGGCCAGGCCCCGTATGTATTGGGGAGGTCTTTGGAAGAGCCGGCCATTTGCACATCTGGTTCTGCTCTTCTGGGCTGCACACAAAGAAACTCCCAGTTGTTGTTTTAACTTGGGGCAATTGGTGTTCCTGTTGTTGGAAGAAAAATCCAGTCCGGTTCCAATCTGGGAGAAAAGCGCTGGAAATAAAATGGAGGCTGATTGGAAAGAAGGACTCTGTTTATTGATGAGCCGAACCAGCCACAGCATGCAGTTCTGGGGCAGCTGACAAATTGGTTGGATGAGTGGATGGATCTTTATAGGTTCCTGTGACTTTGAAGTTTGAACTGTTCTTGGGATTGTGCAATGAAGGGGCTTTTGTGTCTTTTGCTATTTCAGTGGTGGTGGGTTAATCCTATTATGTCCTAAAAGGTCACGTCCTGTCCTTAGAATTTGGGTATGGGGGTGCAAATGCTTAATCCCATCATCTGGAGCTGAAGATGTTTTGTTTGTGAATAGATTGATCCAGTCTTCCTTAATGGGCACAAAATATCCATCTCTAAAGACTTCAGGCATCTGCTGGAGGCTGTTTTACTATGCAGGAAACTGGGGCTACTTTCTGCCTTTAAGAGCACATTTCTCCATTTCTCCTTTGGGGAAATATTATATTCTGCCTCTTAAAATTCCCCAAAATATTTCATTCTCGGGCAGGGGGGGGCCTTCCCACATGGGGAAGAGTGCTGGAGGTATGAAGGAATGCTGTGGGAATTTGGGGAGTATGGACTCTGACAGGAACCAGAAGTGCCAAACCGAGCCATCTTCCTGCCTTCAAGGATGCCAGCCCTGGGAAAGGAATTTACCGCAGTGCCGGAGGCACCGGGTTCCCAAAAATATTTGGAACAGGACCTGATTGGGCTACTCTCCCAGGGGAAGGGGGAGGGTTTTGGACATTGGCGATTGCTTTCAATAGATTGATTTTCATGCGGTTTTCCTCCAGAGCTTGCCTCGCTCATGCTGCACTCCGCATCTCCAGTAAAACAGAGGTGGTATTCAGCTGGTTCAGACAGGTTCAGGAGAACCGGTAGTAGCGACCTCCGCCCACCCGACCTGGCGCTATGCCATCCTATTTAGCCATGTTTTCAAGCCGTGCGCATGTGTGCAAGCTGCACGTGCAAGCAAAGGCGCGCACACTCACATTGCCGGTGCTGGGTAAAATGAGGACCCAGATTGTTGGGAGCAAAAGGCTGACTCTGTAAACTGCTGGCCTTCAGGTGCTTTGGAGAATAGCTTGACCCCCTCCTCTCTGGGCAGCCCCTCAAATACTGGAAGACTGCTCTCATGTCTCCCCTGGTCCTTCTCTTCAGTAGACTTAGCCATGCCCAGTTCCTGCAACCGTTCATCGTATGTTTTAGCCTCCAGTCCCCTCATCATCCTGGTTGCTCTTCTCTGCACTCTTTCTAGAGCCTCAACATTTTTTTTATGGTGTGGTGACCAAAACTGGATGCAGTACTCTAGGGGTGGTCTTATCTACTAAGCTAGATCACTGGTGGAGAAAGGAGCCAGTTGGCACAACCCACCAGTCTAGGCTAAGAAGGGGCTGGATGGCTTTTGATTCAGTGTCTTGTGGCAACCCAACCACTCTCCTAGCACGTGGGGTGAAGCAGGACATCACTTGGATCCCCAAACTGACTGACAAGCAATCCCAAAATATCTCTTCCTGGACTGGCCCTGCAGTTGCAGAGTAAAGATAAAAATTTCTCCTCTCCAATTGTGTCGAACTCTAAGAGGCGGTGCTGATCTCTTTTTCTTACCCAAGGGAGCCAGTGTGGTCATGTGGCTAGCATGACTATATGCCAAGGCGCACGGAATGCTGTTACTTTCCCACCAAAGTGGTACCCCTTAATCTATTCGCATTGGCATGCTTTCAAATTACTAGGTGGGCAGAAGCTGGGGCAGGAACAGGAGCTCACCCTGTCTTGCAGTGCTCGGGTCTCGAACCCAGGCTGTCAGCTTTGCAGCTGACAAGCTCAGCATCTTTAACTGCTGAGCCATCGCACCCCCAGTGCAGAGTAGAATGTTAGCACCCACCCCTCTCCTAGAAGAATGAAATATTTTAGGAAATATTAAAAAGGCAAATTATATTTCCCCTAGAAGAGAAATTAATTTTTTTTAAGGGAGACAGAAACTCAGCGCCCCAGCTCCTTGCCCCAGCAGATATTTTGTGCCCATTAAGAAAGACCGGGCAGTCTTATCTACAAAACAAAAGATCTTCAGCTCCAGGGTGATGGGATTAAGACATGACCCTCCAGCAGGGGTGGGTTCTGAAAATTTCTACTACCACTCTGTGGGCATGGCTTAGGGTTACGCGCGCGCGTGCTCCCCCGGTGCAATTCTGTTTCCGTGCATGCTCAGTCACTATAATCTGCCCAAAACGCAGCTGAGGAGCTGATCAGCTGTGCTTCAGCCAAAGAATAAAGGACAGCATTAACCCGAGGGCGGGTGGGAGGGCCCTTTCCGAAGCAGCAGCAGAGCACAAACAGCCCAAAACGTAAAAAAGCCACCAAAAATTCACGGGAAAAAATGGCGGCACCCACGGACCGGCACCGACCAAGGCGGGTCCACGATGCCATCATGACGTCACCAGCGCCTCGCTACCGGTTCGGGCGACCCAGTACGAACTGGAAGAAACCCACCCCTGCCCTCCAGGACATAATAGGATTAACCCACTAAGACACAGAGCTCACTACATTGCACAATCTCCGCGCCCGGCGTGACCCTGAGCAAACCTGCAGCAAAAGGATCCAGAACCCACCCCTGCCCTCCAGGACATAATAGGATTAACCCACTAAGACACAGAGCTCACTACATTGCACAATCTCCTAAGGACATTGCATCAACCTCCAAACTTCAACCAAACTTAGCTCCGACAACAGAGCCAGCTATGACCCCTACATAACCCCTACAACAGCCAATAGAATACATGTTCTTGCACAGGAACAGGAAGCTCAAGTGGAAAGCCCAAGGGAAGGTATAAAAGCCACCCACTCTGAACTCCATGTGGTCAGCTGCACCAGAACCATGTGCTTGTGGTTCTGCTCATCATTAAACCATTTTCCAATCAGCCTCCATGTTTCCAGTGTCTTTCTCCCGGCTTGGAACTGAACCTGATGGATATTTCTTCCAACAATGCAATCAGTGGAGTTGCAGCGTGCGCTCCAGGTGCACCCACTGAGCTCAGAAGAGCTTTTGGCCTTCAGACCCAAATCTGAATCCAAGTGAGCTGCATGGCTGATTGGGCATCACCGCCAGCCGCAGCACAAGCAGACGGATTGTGCCAAGTTACACACTTCTGCAAAGCTGCTGAATGCCACGGGATGCATCTGTATATACAGCCTACTACATTATATTTGAAAAACCACAAAGCAGAACTCCTCCCCTTTATTTTTAGAAATGTGGTTTTAGAAAAAACGAAGTCATTGCTTATATTCAAGGTAAAAGGGTAATGGCTCCCAGAAGCCCAGCCTCAATTCGAGGGACATCATGGCTAAATAAGCTGGCTTTTGCCAACTATAAAGAAATGGCTTGCCAATTATAGATATAGGATTTCCTGCTTGAACAGGGGGTTGGACTAGAAGACATCCAAGGTCCCTTCCAACTCTGTTATTCCGTATTCCTTCTTCCAGAAAGCTTTCCCCACGTTGCCTTTAGCTCCCAAATTCCTTGGCAGCTTCCCATCCAGGTTTTAACCAGACCTGCCACTGCTTAGCTTCAGCCCCAAAGCTGTTCCTCCAGGTGCAGCCACCTGCCTAATTCCCACACTTTGCAAGGCCCTTATGATGACAATAATAGCAGTTAGACTTATATACCACTTCATAGTGCTTTACAGTGCTCTCTAAGCGGTTTACAGAGTTAGCATATTGCCCCCAACAATCTGGGTCCTCATTTTACCCACCTCAGAAGGATGGAAGGCTGAGTCAACCTTGAGCCGGTGAGATTTGAACCGCCGAACTGCAGCTAGCCGTCAGCTGAAGTAGCCTGCAGTGCTGCGCTCTAACCACTGCGCCACCTCGGCTCAGTAAATGTAGCCAGAAAGGAATAAAAACCAGGCCTTTTCCATTCGTAGGGAAAGGGAATATGGGGAGGGGGTGGTGCTGTTCCATAGTCTGATGTCTGTTGCCCCTGAGTAGAACTCAACCCCCACGGAGAGCCACAGTGATAACCATAATAAAACACTTCGTTGCTCCATGGGGCAGATTAGCAGAATAATGAGGCTAATAAGAAGGGCCCTGCTGTGCCTGGCAAATATCTCTGAATAAATTTCTGAATGTTTTTGGCACTCCTAAATCTATGTTTATCTGAAACTGGCTCCCCCTGACGAATATGGTGAGCAGGTGAGGGGGAGGGAAGCCAGCCGTGTAAAAGCCTGAAGCCAAGTCCGTTTCCACTGATCTTGAACAAACGAGGAAGAAACTGCTTGATAGTCCAGCTCCAGTAAAGCAGAGGGATGTGCTGTCGATATTCACCTCGTCTTTCAATACATCTGGAGGGGGATTGCAAGAAGTGTCAATAAATATTTCTTCTTCTTGTTGGCAAACAAGTTCAAGGGCCAGAACGGAGCTCCTGGGAGAACATGAGGGCAGAGTAATTGGTCCCTAGCCTTAGGAAGCCTTCTCCAGATGATGGCTGGGGTGAGTAACTTGACTCCATCTTGGCCAGAGGGTTGGACTACAAAAACCTCCAAGGTGTAGATTGGTACAGATTAACAGACTTGGAAGGGACCTTGTAGGTCATCTAGTCCAACCCCCCCACCCAAGCAGGTGACCCTACACCGTTTCTGACAAATGGCAGTCCAGTCTCTTCTTGAAAGCCTCCAGCGATGAAGCTCCCACAACTTCTGAAGGCAACTTCTGTTCCATTGGTTGATAGCTCTCACTGTCAGGAAATTCCTTCCAGGTTGAACCTCTCCTTGGTCAGTTTCCATCCATTATTCCTTGTCTGGCCTTCAGGTGCTTTGGAGAATAGCTTGACCTCCTCCTCTCTGTGGCAGCCCCTCAAATATTGGAAGACTGCTATCATGTCTCCCCTGGTCCTTCTCTTCACTAGACTAGCCATGCCCAGTTCCTGCAATCGTTCTTTGTATGTTTTAGCCTCCAGTCCTTTGATCATCTTAGATAGATTCAAATTAACAGAGTTGGAAGGGACCTTGTAGGTCATCTAGTCCAACCCCCTGCCCAAGCAGGAGACCCTACACCATTTCTGACAAATGGCAGTCCAGTCTCTTCTTGAAAGCCTCCAGCGATGAAGCTCCCACAACTTCTGAAGGCAACTTCTGTTCCATGGGTTGGTTGTTCTCACTGTCAGAAAGTTCCTCCTTATTTCCAGGTTGAATCTCTCCTTGATCACTTTCCATCCATTTCTCCTTGTCTGGCCTTCGGGTGCTTTGGAAAATAGTTTGACCCCCTCCTCTCTGTGGCAGCCCCCATATTTAGCAAGTATTTGTCTTGGAGCTGCAGCCTTAAGAAATGCTCTTACTGAAAGAGTTGCTTCTCTGCAAGACCTTGGCAATGCCTCAGGTCAATAGATAGCAAAAAACAACAACAACACAACACATTTCCTTTCCTGATTTATGTGCATCAAGACCTATTTTGGATCTTGTTGGGACACAAATTGAGTTTGAGTCTCATGAATGTTAACATTGTAGAAAACTACTTTAAAAACAGAAGGTAGGACATTCTACTGCAAAGTATGGACAGAATCTGGAACAGTTACTTTAAATCAGGGGTCCCCAAATTTTGGCAACTTTAAAACTTGTGGACTTCAACTCCCAGAATTCTCCAGCCAGCATAGTTGGCGGGAGAATTCTGGGAGTTGAAGTCCACAAGTCTTAAAGTTGCCAAGTTTGAAGACCTCTGCTTTAAATCAATTACTTTGTAATGATTATTTTAAGGATTTTTCAACCACTGCAGGTGGATTCCTCTTTGACTAATACATATCGGAGCAATAAAATCAATTTAAGCATGTTTTGATTCCTCAGATCCAACCAGCTGCCTCAAAGAAGCCTGAGATACTATCATTTTTAATGGATTCTATTTTTGAAATGAAAACACTTGGAAAATATCTTTCATGTTTATATGTCAGTACTTTTCAGATGTTTTATGATTTATGGAATAGTTCCTGATAACGGGACTTCATGGATCCAAGTTCTAAAAGTGTTATGTTTGGTTATTTGGGGGGCTTGAATTTAATCTTATCCTCGAACAATGCATTAGAAAGGACGTGGATTTTCTGTGTTGGTGATCTAAAAAAATCTAATTAAATCATATGATCTGGTTATGTCTGCTTTTGATATGTTTTTGGAAGAATATTGTAATCTACAGTGTATAACTAAATACATGGATAAACGTTTTCAATTTAAAAATATCAGTGTTAACTTTGACTTATATTCTAACATTATATTCTAAAATCTGATAATTTTTGAGGAATATTGTTTACATCCAGAATGGGGAATAACTAAGAGAATTACATTGAGATATTGGAAAATTACTATTGCCCTGGATATCAAAGACTGGATTTAGGAAATGTGTAATGTATCCATTTTTGAAAAGACCTTTTTTTGCTACTAATTAAAAATGATACATTTCCTTTGTCACAGATTTCACAATGTTTTGCAAGAATAGACCATTTTATGCATAATTTGATTCATTGTTAAAACAATTAAATGAATACATGTGAGATATTTCAATGATTTGTATCAATTTAGTATGTTAATTCTTAGGGAATTTTTTTTTCTCTTTGCCTATTTTACTTTCTTTTAAAAAACAGGGTTTTTTTTTTGGTTTTGTTAATGCAATTTCATGAAATATTATTTTCCATTCAACCAGACCCAGAATTGCATTCGTCCTTCAAGCAGCTGCCCTCCATGGCTGATTCATGCCCAGCTTATCAATGGAGACAGCCAAGTCCTTTTGGTCACCACACTATAAAAAAGATGTTGAGACTCTAGAAAGAGTGCAGAGAAGAGCAACCAGGATGATTAAAGGCCTGGAGGCTAAAACATACGATGAACGGTTGCAGGAACTGGGCATGGCTAGTCTAGTGAAGAGAAGGACCAGGGGAGACATGATAGCAGTCTTCCAATATTTTAGGGGCTGCCACAGAGAGGAAGGGGTCAAGCTATTTTCCAAAGCACCTGAAGGCCAGACAAGGAATAATGGGTGGAAACTGAACAAGGAGAAATTTAACCTGGAAATAAGGAGGAATTTTCTGACAGTGAGAACAATCAACCAATGGAACAGAAGTTGCCTTCGGAAGTGGTGGGAGCTTCATCACTGGAGGCTTTCAAGAAGAGACTGGACTGCCATCTGTCAGAAATCTCCTGCTTGGGCAGGGGGGTTGGACTAGATGACCTACTAGGTCCCTTCCAACTCTGGCTTTTTGGGTTTTTAATTTGACAAAGGGGGGGGGGAACTGATCAAGGAGAGATTCAACCTGGAAATAAGGAGGAATTTTCTGACAGTGAGAGCAATCAACCAGTGGAACAGAAGTTGCCTTCGGAAGTTGTGGGAGCTTCATCACAGGAAGCTTTCAAGAAGAGACTGGACTGCCATCTGTCAGAAATGGTGTAGGGTCTCCTGCTTGGGGGGGGGGGGTGGGGGGGGGTTGGACACTGTAAGTTGTAATTTTCCATTAATACTATGTTGTACAGTTTATATCAGGTTTATCCTTTGTTCCTAGAGTTATATCTTAACATATAGCCACACTACAGCCATGTTTAAATTTGCTTTTCAATTGTATTGCTGACAATTTCCCATAAGCCTTAACTTTCAAGAAAAGGCCTCTCTTGGAGACCAGGAGTGGTAGGAGAGCATTTAATGCATTGTAGCATTTTAGCTGTTCTCAAACCTCTATGAACAAAGAAAATAGTCAAGCCAACCTTGGCCAGGCTGAGAATGCCTCTGCTTTGATGTCTCTCTCTCTCTCTCTCTCTCTCTCTCTCTCTCTCTCTCTCTCTCTCTCTCTCTCTCTCATGTTTCTTTTACTTGAGTGATGTTCCTTTTTATGGCTATGCTATAATGCTTGTGAAGCAAGGTAACCGATAAGGGAATAATGAAGTGAGGGGTGTGTGTGTGAATGCTTAGCAAGCTTGGGTGACAATAAGGGCTTAACTAACTTTAAACATTTAGGTGGGATAGTAGATTATAGGTGGGTTGGAAAGCATGTGACCAGATTATGAGCCACGGTGGCGCAGTGGTTAGAGTGTAGTACTGCAGCTAAGGCTGGCTGCCTGCAATTTGGCAGTTCAAATCTCACTAGGCTCAAGGTTGACTCAGCCTTCCATCCTTCCAAGGTGGGTAAAATGAGGACCCAACTTTTTGGGGGCAATATGCTGACTCTGTAAAACTTCTTAGAGAGGGCTGTAAAGCACTGTAAAACAGTATATAAGTCTAAGCGCTAAGCGCTAGGCCTATCAACTGGGCCTGGGAAGGATGGATAAGCGGGCCGGTGATAGAACTGTATAAAATATGCTGAGATCTGTAACCAGGTCTGGTTTCTCTTGCTTGTATGCTTGGAAATCCACCAGCAAACGCTTCAATAAAATTGTTTTGTATTCCAACAACTTTGAGTTTGAGTTTTACTCCTCACACTGGGTTCATACCCACCCAAAACATCCTCCTTCTCCCCCAAAGCCATAGAGAGAATGCTGAGAATTATGACTTGCTTCTACTGGTATCTACTGCTTTCTCTCTGCATTGCGAGTATTATTCAAAATGTACTTTTGTGCCATGTGACAGGAGTTTTCAGAGGGTTCCTGTGAAGAAGGGGCTTGACAAGCAAGTTCTAAGTTGTTTTAACAAACTGCATCCCTGTTTGGTTTGGTGGCTGCAGTGCCTCAGATAGAAAGTCCCTACAGAGAGTGGTGAGGACAGTGGAGAAGATTATAGGAAGCTCACTTCCCTTTATTCAGGATACTGCTTATAAGTGCTATGGGCTTAGAGCTCAAAGCCTTGTTTGAGACCCCACACACCCACTTCACAGTCTGTTTCTGTTGTTCCCCTCTGGGTTTCGAAGTATTTCTAGCAGGACTACCAGATTCTGTAACCACTTTGTTCCCTATGCCATCCACCTGGTAAACTCACAAGATTCATTTTTCTCGCCATGTACTGTACATGTATACATCCGAACTAGACTGCATTGTTTCTGTGTCATATATGTGGGTATATGCATAATTTTGTATGTATGTATGTATTTATTTATTTATCTTGTCATGTTAATGTAGTGTATATTGGAGGTGGTGACCCTGTGAGAGCTGTATGCAACGGAATTTTATTTTAATGTATGCCAATTAGTGTACATTTAAAGTAACAATAAAGTTATTCTAAGTCTAATTATGTGTTTCTGGTTTTGATTCTTCAGATTCTTTCAGCTCTGGAAATATCAGAGAGGGAAGCTGATTGGATAAAAAGCATGTGCCCTGTGCTGTATATGGTTTGACTAACTGAAGATAAAGTGTTAGTTTCACACAACACGGGATGTCCACTTATAGCTGGGCAACCCAATTTTGGTCTTTGGGAATGGGGACCCCCTGTTGGAAAATCCTCCATGTCGAACATTGAAGGAATGCTGAGAACCATCAGGAGAACTTGTAGCAGATAAATGCAGCTTCATGGGAGGTTGAGTTGCAGAAGATTTAAAGATCTTTTTTCTTTTAAAAATCCTGATCAGCCCAGGAATACTTTGCCAAAAGATTGTCTGTGCTTTTATGCATGTTGTGTTTCTTCAGATGAAATAAACGAAACAGTCCAGAAGTCAGAAATTGCCCACTGCTTCCTATTACAGGCAAGTCTTTCATTTGCAGCCATTTGTTTAGTGACTACTTGGAGTTACAATGGCACACAAAAAAGTGATGCAGAAAGTTAGCACCCACCCCTCTCCTAAAAAAATGAAATATTTTAGGAAATATTAAAAAGGGCAGAATATTATATTTCCCTGGATGAGAATTGAGAAACATGCTCTTGGAGACAGAAAACAGCTCTCACCTTTCTTAATAGCCCTCAGCAGATGTCAGCACTTAAGAGAGAAAGAGCTTATTGAGGTCTAGGTAGCTCAATTCATAGGCAAAAATTCCCTGCAGCAAGGTCTGAACAAAGGTAGGATTAGCCCTCAACCACAATAGGAATTGCCCAACAAGCCCCTTCACTGCATCAGCAGACCAAACTTCAACCAAACTTAGCTCAGACAAACTCCTAAGATTTGTAGATGGCCCCATGGGAGTCTGACAACAGCCAATAGAATACATGTTCTTGCACAGGAACAGGAAGCTCAAGTGCAAAGCCCAAGAAAAGGTATAAAAGCCACCCACTCTCAACTCCATGTGGTCAGCTGCCCAGAACAACCCATGTGCTTCCACTTCATCAATAAATGGGCCCTCTTTCCAATCAGCCTCCAGCCTCCATTTTGTCTCCAGTGCCTTTCTCCCGGCTTGGAACTGAACCAGATGGATATTTCTTCCAACAGTGACTTACAACTGTTCCTTGATCTTACGGTGGTCATAACATTCCCACAGTCACATGATCAAATCCAGGTGTTTGGAACCAACATGTATTTACAACAATTGCAGTATCCTGGGGTCATGTGATCATCATTTGCAACATTCCCATCTGGCTTCTGACAAGCAAAGACATTGATATGTGGGGAAGGCAGATTCTCTTAACAACCACATGGTTCACTTAACAACTGCAGTGATTCACTTAAAGACCATGGCAAAAAGGTCATAACATTGGGCATGATTCACTTAACAACTGCCTTGCTTAACAATGGAAATTCTGGTCTCAACTGTGGCCGTAGGTCAAGGACTATCTGTACTAGTGAGGTACAGTGAGGACAATTAACCAGTGGAACAACTTGCCTCCAGAAATCATGGGTGCTCCATCACTGGAGGTTTTTAAGAAGAAACTAAGCAGCCACTTATCTGAAATAGTATAGGTTCTCCTGCTTGAGCAGGGGGCTGGACTAGAAGACCTCCAAGGTCCTTCCAGTTCTATTCTATTCTATTCTATTCTATTCTATTCTATTCTATTCTATTCTATTCTATTCTATTCTATTCTATTCTATTCTAAAGTTTTCCAGGAATGAAATTGTTGTTGTTAGTTGCGAAGTCGTGTCCGACCCATCGCGACCCCATGGACAATGTTCCTCCAGGCTTTCCTGTCCTCTCCCATCCTCTGGAGTGCATTTAAGCTGACGCCTACTGCTTCAGTGACTCCATCCAGCCACCTCATTCTTTGTCGTCTCCTTCTTCTTTTGCCCTCAATCTTTCCCAGCATTAGGCTCTTCTCCAGTGAGTCCTTCTCATTAGGTGGCCAAAGTATTTGGAATGAAAGTATTTGGAATGAAATACATTCACATGTATTTTCCTAATTGGTGTCAACTTGGTGTCTGTCCCACTCACACACACACACACACATAACCATGGTTTAGAGCAGGGGTGTCAAACTCACAGCCCGCAGGCCGAATGTGTCATGTGCTGGCTCCGCCCCCACCCAGTTTAGCGAAGAGGGAAAAGGTCCTGATACGTCACGTGATGCCGCCATGACGCCGTGAGTTTGACACCCCTGGTTTAGAGGGTTTATTAATATTCCCCAGCAATTCCCTTCACCAAAACCCCAGAACTGTCCCAATTAAGTCCAGCCACAAGCAGACCAATGCTAGTCCACAAAGCAATGGCCAATGAGTCCACAAGGCACTTGAAAGTTTCCCAAACAAAATAAATCCACCAGGCAAAATTAAATCCACAATACAAGAGGGTGCATGGGGCAAGAGAAGTCCAGAGTTCACCAGGCACGATCCAGGTCAAGGCACAGTGTCAATCCAAAGCAAGGCAGGGATCGCAACAACCAGGAAAAACACAACTAGGAAATGAACACATTGTTCCCAGCATTGTCTCCATCTGTTTGCTGTGCTAAATAGACAGCTTCTGGCGCATTCCATCAAGAAGGACGAGGCTGCCCCCTCACCAGTAACCTGGCTGACCTTCGCTGCTCCTGCCTTTTCTCTGCCCTACATGTTCTTGGATGAGGCGCAGAAGGCAGTTCCTCTTCCTCATCGCTGATCAGCTGCAGCTGCGTGCTTTACCTACCTGAAGCCTCAGGGCTGTCCTGCTGCAGCTGTGCTTCAGCTAAATTGTTAAGGTATTGAGATTTAATAGCTGACCATCTGTAAAGCTGATGCAACTATAAAGCTGATGCAACTGTAAATCTGATGCAATGTAAGGCTGATGCAATGAAGATGAATCAGCAGTGGTATTGCCGGTTGTAGAATACGAATGGGGTCCACAAAGGTTTTTACCACTTTAAGAGGTGTTTATATAAAGACAGCCAGGAGAGGGCGTATTCTTTCTCCTTGTGTCCAATATCCATTGCTGTGTTCTCCTAGAGTTAGGAAGCATATTGATTGCTTGTCAGGTATTTGCCTACCATGTATAGTTTTGTATATATCTTGTATATAAACCACTGTTATATGTCTAAGGCTCTGTGTGCTGTGTTTTGCTGCTGGGTTGTCTCCTAATAGTAGTCACGCTGCAAACGCTCTGACATAAATCCCTCTCAGACGGCTGCTCATAGCCATTGACCAACTCCCCTCCAGATGTGCCTGGAACTGGTTCATCCTCCTCCGAGCTGACATCTGGAGAGGTATCTGGGGAAGCATCTGGGGGGGAGTCATCACACTTGGATTTCTTTAGATCTAGTATTCTTCAGGACAACTTGCTGGGGCCAACTTACTACAGCCATCTCGCTGCAGGACAACTTGCTGCAGGACAACTCGCCATGGCCAACTCACTGCGGGACAAGAGTTACACTAATATCAAAGAAATGGTGGAATAGAATCATTAAAGGATGCAAAAGGAGGGCGAAAAGAAAATGTAAATAACAAAAATTAAAATATTATTTTAAATAATCAAATTGAATTGTTGAATTGTCCCACAGCAAGTTGGCTGTGGCGAATTGGCCTTGATGAGTTGTTCCATTCTGGATCTGCATGTTCATGTTGGGAAGTAAGGATGTGTATATGAGGAGAGAGAGAGAGAGAGAGAAACACACATTTTTGAGGAATTACATCTGATGAACTTTCAGCTTCTAGTCAAATAAAGTATATCGTTTCCACCCCACCCAGAAATTTCTACCTTGGACAATACTACAGAGTCCATAGAAACTATATGGGAATTCTTTTTTGAGGGGAGAGCTTTGTCATTTCGAAGAAGTATACTCGGTGCTCCAGATAGGGGCTTCCATTTAATCAGGCTAGTCTAGAGGAAAGGTGAAGGGTGTGTGTGTGTACCAGCTGCAGAGTATGAATATTCATAGACTGGATCGTTGCTTCAAAAATGATGGTGTTTTGTGTCTGATTAAGTGGAACATGCTGATACATTTGTTAGTCTCCTTTCAAGGTAACACCAAGCAGGCAAACAGGTCACATTAACTATTCCAGGGATAGTTTAAAGAAAGCAGTAATTAAGTCATAACATGCAACAATGGTTTTAGAGAACAAATAGAATATTCTCCATAAAGGGGTAGGCAGGGTCTGGTTTCAATCTGAGCCATAAACTGCTGTAAACAGGTGACTTTGAAATCTGATTAGGGTTGATAATCCCTGAGGGCGATGAGCTCTCTCTCTCTCTCTCTCTCTCTCTCTCTCTCTCTCTCTCTCTCTCTCTCTCTCTCCCTCCCTCTCTCTTCTCCCTCTCCCTCTCCCTCTTTCCCTCTCTCCCCTCTGTCTCTGTCTCTCTCTGTCTTTCTCTCTCTCTCACACACACACAGGGAGAGAGGGAGAGGGAAAGAGGGAGAGGGAGAAAGAGGGAGAGAGAAAGAGAGAGAGAGAGAAAGGGGGAGAGGGGGAGAAAGGGGGAGAGAGGGAGAGGGAAAGAGGGAGAGGGAGAAAGGGAGAGAGAAAGAGAGAGAGAGAAAGGGGGAGAGGGGGCAATGGAATGGAATGGAATGGAATGGAATAGAATGGAATGGAATGGAATGGAAGAGATGGAGACAGAGACAGAGACAGAGACAGAGACAGAGACAGAGACAGAGACAGAGACAGAGACAGACTAACTAGTTTCAGATAATCCTAATTTCTCAAATATGCCAGTACTTCAATAATATTTATGGGAAACACAGTGCTTGCGGTAATTAATACCCCTATATATTTTTTTTGCAAACAATTTCCCCTTACCAAGCAATTTGGATGTCAGGTTTAGAAATACAGGCATTCTGGCAAATGCTTTTCTCACTGGCTATTTTGAGAATTTGCAGGGCTGAGAATTTCAACTGGTGGCTTCATGTATTGGTGCCAAAATGTAACATCAGCTAAATACACATTAAGCCCTAGTCATCGTGTGTAGTTTGAAATATTGCAGTCACAAGAAATGTGTACAGGTGGTCCTCGACTTACAATTGAGCCCAGAATTTATGTTGCTGAGACATTTGTTACGTGAGTTTTGCCCCCTTTTTCGACTTTTCTTGCCACCGTTGTTAAGAGAATCACTGCAGTTGTTAAGTGAGTAACACGGTTGTTAAGCGAATCTGGCTTCCCCATGGACTTTGCTTGTCCGAAGGTCACAAAAGATGGCCACGTGACCCTGGGACACTGCAACCATCATAAATATGAACCAGTTGCCAAGGATCTGAATGCAAATCCATGTGACCAGGTCTGTAGAGATTCTCAGTCATCCAGGTCATGGTTGTCCCAATGGGGCTTTTTGTCAAGAGGCAACTGGACTTTCTTGTTTTTTCTTTTGAAGACGTTTCGCTTCTCATCCAAGAAGCTTCTTCAGCTCTGACGGGATGGTGGGGAATGGAAGGATTTGTACTCCTTGCAGACGGCTGGTCATTTGCATCCTTTTAGAGGGTCGTTGAAGCACTTGGAGGTTTATCTGTGTCCTCAGGGTCACCTGAGTCGTGCAAATGGTTCCAGTAGTCTGCAATTTTTTCCTCTGGAAATCCATTCCTACTCCCACACCAGTCAAAGGGCGTTCATCCCAAATCACATGGCTAAAAGTCTATCGAGATTCTCAATCCTCCAGGTCATGATTGTCCCAAAGGTGCTTTTTCAGGAGCACTTGGAGGTTTATCTGTGTCCTCAGGGTCACCTGAGTAGCACTCCTGGTTCCTGTAATCTGCAGTTTTTTCTCTGGAAATCCTACTCATTCCTACTCCCATACCATTCGAGTATGTGACTATGTGCAAAAGTCATAAGTGTGAACAATGATCAGAAGTCACTTTTTTCAGTGCTGTTCACGAAATGAACCGTTGTAAGTTGAGGACTACCTGTACAACACACACGCGCGCACACACGTCTGCAATTTACTTGTATAATTTTCTCACTTTATTTTTTGGCTCAGATTAAAGCCAGTAGAGTCAAGCGTGCCAGAGATACGAGCAATTGGCTCCTTCTTGATCTCCAGATGACCCTGGACCTCTTTTTACAAAGGCTCATTCTGGTTTAACATCACTGCAGAATTTAATTTCCAGACTGTTGGGCAAAGCAATCGGTGACTGGAGAGGCAAAAGAGCTCCCAGTTTTTGGAAACTTTCCAAGTCTAATTCTAGGCTCTATATTCTGCGTGGGTGTGTGCGTGGGTGGGCATGTAAGAGGGAGAACTGGAGGGAAGCGGGGAAGCCTCGGCTTCATTAGTGGGTACTACTTACCTTTGCTACCGTTCGGGAACGGGAGCGTGCGCGCATGCGCTTTGCATGCATGCAACACTTCTGCGCATGCACAGAGCATTTTTTGATGACGTCCGGGCGGTTGGGCGGAGCCTCCCGCCGCCGCCGCTACCGGTTCGCCGTACAGGGTCGAACCGGTAGCAACCCATCACTGCTCGGCTTCTGTAATTGCTGCCAGCCTGCTGCTGATCAAGGAGGGCAGGAGATCGGCCTGAGAGGGAGGATCGCTCCCCGTAGTGGTTTCATTCATGCCACTCTTGCCTGGCGCACCTTCGCGGCATCTCCCGCTGCGTCTGGCCGGGTGGATGCCAGCTGGCGCTTGGGAGGGCCGAGCTGCGGGGAACGAGGCCCCGAATTGTGTTCTGGCTCGAAATTCAATGTGATTGATTCTCCCCGGCACGATGAAGTCGGCAAGTTTGCTGCAGCAAAAAGTCTGAGTTTCACCCCTTGTATAAATCAGGGTTTCGTGCTGGGACACATGGCGAGAAGAAACGTGAGGACGGAAGAAAGAGACCGCCCCGCGTTTCTCACTGGGAACCAGCCAGACAAGATAATCAATTTCGAAAAGATGAAGCACCGGTAGGGGAAAAAAAAAAAAAATTCAAGCGCAGAAATAAAAATGAGGCAGCACAACAAATCAGTACACCGAATCTGCCCAGCTCCCTGTACAAATTTGCCAGTAAAAATGCCTTTAAAAAAAACAAACTTGGCTGTTGAAGAGAAGTAACGGTTGTAAACAAAAGGAGGAAAACAGCTCAGGAGGGAATCCGGGGAGACTCTGTTTGTATGGCACCACCGTGGCAACAATCCTGCAAAATAGCTGACTTTTTTCAAGCCTGCACAACAGTGGACCCCTTTTTTGGGGTGGGGGGAGATGCCAGAAAATGTCTGGAGCTCATTAAATTAAGCTTAAAGCAGGGGTGTCAAACTCAAGGCCCGGGGGCCAGATCCGGGCCGTGGGATGCTTACATCTGGCCCACGGGGCCACCCTGGAAACAGCGAAGAACTGGCCTGCGGTGCCTCTGCCAGCGAAAACTGAGCTCGGGAGGGCCGCGTGTGGCCCCCTCAAGTGTCATTTTCACTGGCAGAGGTTTGCAGGAGGCCGTTGCAGCTGAAAACGGAGCTCGGGAGCCTGTTTTTGCTGGCAGAGCGCTCGGGCCACCACAGGCGCCCTTGACACAACTGATGTCGAGCTGGCCATGCCCACCCCGCCCACACCCCACACGTCCCCCCCCCAAGGTCAAACACAACCCTGATGCGGCCCTCAATGAAATCGAGTTTGACACCCCTGTCTTAAAGTAATCCAGTACAGTCGACATGAGCATTCCACATGTAACACTAACAGGAACAAAATAACAGAGTTGGAAGGGGCTTTGGAGGTCATCTGGTCCAACCCCCTGCTCAAGCAGGAGACCCTCTGGACAAATGGCTGTCCTGTCACTTCTTAAACCTCTCTCCCCCCTCCTGCTTCTGGAGATGCTTTTCACTTTTTAAAAATATATATATTATATTCAAATAGAAAGGGAAAAAATGAAAAGAAAGAAAGAAAGAAAGAAAGAAAGAAGAAAGAAAGAAAGAAAGAAAGAAAGAAAGAAAGAAAGAAAGAAAGAAAGAGGGTGCCATCCAGCCCACTTAAATTAATTAGCAAAGAAAGACTCCTGGCTCATTATTTTTTCCAAGAGTAGACTTTACTAAAGAACAAAGTGGTTACAGATTAGAGCAAGGCAGAATCTGTCAACTTGGCAGGAAAAAGATGCAGTTAAGTTCCCCCTTTTCCCCTGGCCACCCCCTGTTATCAATCAATGTCCAATTCGAAGTTCTAGGATTGTTTAGGAAACAGACTCCGTGTCCCACCTTCTCCATCTCCGCATTCTTTTGGCTGACCTTGTGCTGGATTGGTGCCGCTCACTGTTAGGGCGGGGCCGGCTTCATTCCCCCCCACCCCATCCTTAATCACCCACATTCCAAATCCTCCCTTCCCCTGTTGCAAATGTCAGGCTGGCAAGATGCGATGCGAAGTTAAAAGCAGAATGGCAGGCAGGACAGGGGGAAGCCCATGGAAACACCTTTCTTATGCTCCTAATGCAGTCAGCAATTTTCCTTCGGCTGTTTTGAAATGAAGACGCAACTCACATTTGTGGATCCATTCCGGGGACCCACTTAGGAGTGTCTGCCTGTTCCCCTATTTTAAAGGCTAAATCATATCACAAATGGATCCATCCGCATAGAGAATTGTTGTGCAGGGCAGAGCATTTGATTGAAAATTTCATCTATGGGGTGAGGTCAAACAACGAAAATGGTGGCTAAGCTGAAAGATGAAAGGCCCACCCCTGTTAGCCTGTAACAAGAGACAGGATTTTCCCTGCGTGGTGCAAAAGACACCATTTTGACTTTTTTGATCTCTTTGCAGATGCCCCTGTCCTTGAACTGGGTCTTGGAAGGCAAGAGTGGGTCCCACCTTCCAATGTGTTTTGCAGCCTTCTTGGCTTCCCACATATTAGTAATGTTCACAGAGGAAGGTGTCACAACAGGCAAGTAGCATTGGGTATGTGGGTCAAGTGTCAGGCCTGCCCCACTTAGGTCCCTAGGCAAGAAAGACCCTCGACTCCATGTGGTTGAAGTGAAAGACTTTTTTTACTAAGGTTAAATGGTTGCAATGAAAGAAAGGCAAGATCTGAGAATTCCCACATAAAAACATTGCACTTTTCCCCAGCTCCACATCCAGGGGTGTGTTCCTCCCGGTTCGGACCGGTTCTCCCAAACCGGTAGCAGCCCACTGGTGATGTCACGATGACATCACCGAACCGGATCGGTCGGTGCTGGTCCGTGGGGGCAGCCATCTTTTTTTTTTAATTTTTTTTAATTTTTTTTAATTTTTTTTGAATTTTTTTTGAATTTTTTTTGAATTTTTTTTTTTTTTTATTTCCTTCTGAGCATGCACAGAAGCTGACTTCCGGCACTGTGCATGTGGTCGCCATATTTTTTTCGGCTTTGTTTTTTTTTCCGGATTTTTTGTTACTGTGCATGCGCGCGCACGCGAAGCGCCCACGCGCCCACGCGGTGCACCCACGCAGTGCGGGAGGGAGAGAACCAGCAGCGAGGTAAGTTGGAACCCACCCCTGTCCACATCCCTCCCCACTTGATTAGCCCAGCAGTGTCCAATGATGCTCCAAGGAGATGTTTTGGGAACACTTGGAAGTTAGGCTTTCTTAATGGGCACCAAATATCTGCTGGTGGCTGGGAGCTGCTTTTTGTCTTTAAAACATGTTTCTCCTTTAGGGAAATATAATATTCTGCCTTTTTAAATATTTCTCAAAATATTTCATTCTTCTAGGAGGGGTGACTTCCCTCACCACCATCAATCGTATTGAATTCTTGTCAGTCGCTCCCGACTTTGTGGTTGAACTTCATCCTTTCAAATGAAGTTTCATCTCCAAATGGACCCCCCCTCTCTTGTGCTTACGACCCACTGGAAAGATCCAAGCGTTGCTTTTGCGAGGGAAAACATTTTGAAAAGGCAGGTGCAAAAGTGTGTAGGAGAACAGAGTGGGGAGGCAGTGGGCTCCATTTCATGTTGAATTTTGCCCCTTAATTTGAAACGACTCCATGGCTGCATTTGAGGGCTGCTCCAGTTTTGGAAATGACGTCTCCTTACCATGAAAAAAATAAAATAGCATGGGAAGTAATGAATCAACCCTTGATGAAAAATGACCAAATCACGGGCCCTGAATGAAGGAGCATTCAGAATAAATTGCCAGCGCTGGTTGGTAGCAGCCAAATCAGCAGAGTTTTATGGTAACATGAAGACAAAAGAAGCCTTCAGTAATATTATTTATGCATTATGTAACACATAAAACAAGCATATTACAGCCCAAAGTTCCACAATGCATTCTACTTCATCTGCTTTTGGCAGATACAAATACAGATGGGTGTAGAAGGGAGAAAGAGGTAAACATTGGAACAAAAATGCAATGAAATGGAAAATGTACAACCTGTGACAATCCAATTATTACTTAAATGTATACAAAATAAACACTTGACACCATCCACAATAGTGGTAATTGGTGATAACAGAGTAATTTTAGCAGTGCTAAAGCAATTAACACCTGCGGGAGGGACCAGAAGCGATTGCTTCTATCCTAGTCCAAATTAATAGAATCAAACCTTCTTATTAGTTCTTTAGCTGGAATTTAAGCTGAAGAAATGGGGCCGTTAGTAGGTTAATCGTGTGCTTTCATCCTTCTGCAGATAATGGTTCCTTCTGAAGAGGAACAGTGCTGGGGCGCTGGGGGGTGGGTGGGCTCCCCATGGATCCAATTCCAAGGGAAACATTTTGAGCTGGAGGCGACATCCCCCATTCTGAAAGCGGGCTTGGAGATTTCGTTCAGCTGTTCGGGACTTGCTGAGGAAGAAGCTTTGACCGTTGAGCTGATGGCTGCTTCGTTTTGTGGGAGAGCAGGAGAAAATGGCAGGGGGTCTTTAGGGGACACAACTCCTGAATGCTTGCACTGACCCAGCTTCAGATCAGGGGTGAAATCCAGCAGGTTCTGACAGGTTCTGGAGAACCGGTAGCGGAAATTTTGAGTAGTTCAGAGAACCGGCAAATACCACCTCTGGCTGGCCCCAGAGTGGGGTGGGAATGGAGATTTTGCAATATCCTTCCCCCAGGAGTGGGGTGGGAATGGAGATTTTGCAGTATCCTTCCCCTGGAGTGGGGAGGGAATGGAGATTTTGCAGTATCCTTCCCCTGCCACATGCACCAAACCACGCCCACCAAGCCACACCACGCCCACCAAGCCACACACACAGAACCGGTAATAAAAAAAAATTGGATTTCACCACTGCTTCAGATGTCCCTGTGCTGCAACCAATGTTGCTGTCCCAAATGTGCTTTTTTCAGGGGACAACTGGACTTTCTTGTTTTTTCTTTTGAAGACGTTTCACTTCTCATCCAAGAAGCTTCTTCAGCTCTGACTGGATGGTGGGGAATGGAAGGATTGATATTCCTTGCAGACAGCTGGTCATTTGCATTCCTTTTAGAGGGTCGTTGAGGCCACTTGGAGGTTTATCTGTGTCCTCAGGGTCACCTGAGTGGTGCAAATGGTTCCTGTAGTCGGCAATTTTTTTCTCTGGAAATCCATTCCTACTCCCACACCATTCAAAGGGTGCTCATCCCAAATTGTGTAGCTAAAAGTCAGTAGAGATTCTCAGTCATCCAGCTCATGGTTTTCCCAAAGGTGCTTTTTTCAGGAGGAAACTGGACTTTCTTGATTTTTTTTTGAAGATGTTTTGCTTCTCATCCAAGAAGCTTCTTCAGCTCCATCCCCATTTGCACTATTCAGGTGACCCTGAGGACACAGATAAACCTCCAGGTTTGGAAAAAGTTCAGAGAAGAGCAACTAAGATGATGAAAGAGACTAAAACCAGGGGTGAAATTCAAAAATTTTCCCTACCGGTTCTGTGGGCATGGCTTGGTGGGCGTGGCAGGGGAAGGATACTGCAAAATCCCCATTCCCTTCCTACTCCTGGGGGAAGGATATTGCAAAATCTCCATTCCCACCCCACTCTGGGGCCAGCCAGAGGTGGTATAAAGATCCTATTTTGGTCACCATACTACAAGTGAGATGTTGAGACCTTGGAGGGAGTTCAGAGAAGAGCAACTAAGATGATCAAAGGCTTGGAGACTAAAACATATGAAGAATGGGTACAGGATTTGGGTTTGGCTAGTCTAAAGAAAAGAAGAATTAGGGGTGACATGATATCAGTATTCCAGTACTTGAGGGGCTGCCACAGAGACGAGGGGGTCAAATTATTCTCCAAAGCACCTGAAGGCAAGACAAGAAACAATGGATGGAAACTAACCAAAGAGAGAAGCAACCTGGAATTAAGGAGAAACTTCCTAACAGTGAGGACAATTAACCAGTGGAACAGCTTGCCTCCAGAAATCATGGGCTCTCCATCACTGGATGTTTTAAAGAAGTCTAGACAGTCACTTGTGTCTCATATAGAGGAAAGTGGTGCAGGAGTGTCCCCTTGATTCTCAAATTGATTTCCCTTTGCCAAAGAGGCCAGCCTTCCATGCAGAAAAAGCGGGAAGAGGGAGCCCAAGGCTGACTTGCTCCCAAGGCCTCTTGGAAGCCTTTGTCCTGCATCTGCACTCTTCTTAGGAATTGGGGTGCTGGGCGTCTCCTTCCTTGGGTTCCCCATTTCCAGTCAGGGTTGCGAGGAGCTGACGAGGTGCTTCCTGATCTGATCTGGCACTACAAAAAACATTAAATCAGATCGGTTGAGTCCCCATTATGACTTACAACTGACTTACAACTGTAACGGGCAGGATCTATAACAGGCATAACTCGAGAATTAGCTGTATGTTAACGGCCTGTCCAAGTTTCTGTCTCCCCTTAGAGTAAAGAAGAGCAAGGCCAGGGACTGATTGTTTAAAAGCTTCTTCTTCCTGCCTTCTTCTGTCTCAGAGCTGGCTAATTAAGTCTCCTCAAGGCCTTTCTTATGCCTTCCCCAAAGTCCTTCCTTTACATCTTTATGCAACTCTATTAAGTTTGCGTTCAGTGGATATGCCAAGTTTTTCCCCAGAAAAAGTGCCATTGTTTTTAAAATTATGACTTAGTACTTCCCTTTCTCCTAATGGCTAGTCTTGTGAAGAGAAGGACCAGGGGAGACATGATAGCAGTCTTCCAATATTTGAGGGGCTGCCACCGAGAGGAGGGGGACAACCTATTTTCCAAAGCACCTGAAGGCAGGACAAGAAGCAATGGATGGAAACTGAAGGAGGAGAGATTCAGCCTCGAAATAAGGAGAAATTTTCTGACAGTGAGAACAATCAACCAGTGGAACAGAAGTTGCCTTCAGAAGTTGTGGGAGCTTCATCACTGGAAGCTTTCAAGAAGAGACTTGGACTGCCATCTGTCGGAAATGGTGTAGGGTCTGCTTGGGCGGGGGGTTGGACTAGATGACCTACAAGGTACCTTCCAACTCTGTTAATCTGTAAACTCCTTCTCTCCCCATAGTTTGTCTATATGAGAGTGGTCCAAAAAGGTGGCGGAGTGATGGAAGCCCCACCTTATTTTGGCCTCAGATGTAGGCACACATCAAATAAAATGCCAGTCTTTCAATTGGGCAGTTGTGGTGCCATCTTGATGTTTTTGACCACTTCCCATTCATGATGCCATGCCCTTAAAAAAAGTGGTTGCCAGGTGTATTTGTGCCACAGGAGGTGCAGGTGGGCCCTTCAGTGGTTGGAGAAGATTCCAAGATTGGGTCCCACAACAGAGTTAATTGTATGAGTTACATAATTGGCATCTAGTTTTGTCTAGCTTGCTAAGCCTAGACCTTGTTTTTTTTTTTAAATGACCATATACTATGTAAATTCTAGATACCTGATTGATTTCTTGTTTATTTTGTGAATCCAAAAAAACATGGTTTAAGGGGAAACACAACTTGTCTGACTGGCTCCTTCTGTGGCAGATACAGATACAGATTAACAGAGTTGGAAGGGACCTTGTAGGTCATCTAGTCCAACCCCCCCCCCACCCAAGCAGGAGACCCTACACCATTTCTGACAGATGGCAGTCCAATCTCTTCTTGAAAGCTTCCAGTGATGAAGCTCCCACAACTTCTGAAGGCAACTTCTGTTCCATTGGTTGGTTGTTCTCACTGTCAGAAAATTCCTCCTTATTTCCAGGTTGAATCTCTCCTTGTTCAGTTTCCATCCATTATTCCTTGTCTGGCCTTCGGGTGCTTTGGAAAATAGCTTGACCCCCTCCTCTCTATTGCAGCCCCTCAAATATTGGAAGACTGCTATTATGTCTCCCTTGGTCCTTCTCTTCACTAGACTAGCCATGCCCAGTTCCTGCAACCGTTCATCATATGTTTTAGCCTCCAGTCCCCTCATCATCTTGGTTGCTCTTCTCTGCACTTTTTCTGCAGGTCTGGCTGGATCTGGAAATGTCCCTTATCTGACACTTTACTCCCGACAGTGCCAAGAGGGAGCTTTGGCTGCTTGGCTACAGACCTATTCTCCAAACCTTGGAAGGACATCTGGGCAGCCTCTTCTGGGCATAGAGCCCTGGCCTGAGGAAGCATCTGGACCTGCATTGTAAATTTGGGAGTCTGCTTGGGCCTAACCCACCGCCAGTCGGAGCTCCCCAGGGAAGGAACCCTGAATCTCTTCTCCTCTCCTGAACATCCCACACAAAGAATGATCACTAGATCTCAACCAGGTCAGGTGCCCGGTTCCATGTTCCTGCCAGTTTTAGCTACCTTAGTTGGAGACAGACGGGTCATATTTAACAAGAGACACATTTCTGATTGGCTCCCTGCTAGCAAAGTATGTTTGCAGGAGGCGTTCACATTAGTTTATTTGAGGGGCTGCCCCAAAGAAGAGGGGGTCAAATTATTCTCCAAAGCACCGGAGAGAGAAGCAACCTGGAATTAAGGAGAAACATCCTAACAGTGAGGACAATTAACCAGTGGAACAGCTTGCCACCAGAAATCATGGGCACTCCATCACTGGAGGTGTTTAAAGAAGAGACTGGACAGTCACTTGTCTGAGATGGTATAGGTTCTCCTGTTTGAGCAGGGGGCTGGACTAGAAGACCTCCAAGGTCCCCTCCAGCTCATTCATTCTATTCTAGTGCTATATTTCTGTAGGTGCAAGTTGCGGGTTCTAGGTGAGAAACACTCCTGCCCAGTCCAAATTCCAGGGAGGTCCCCCCAAAGAGGCAGGGAATAAGAGGCGGCTCAGGCAGACTATGGCCAATGAAGAATCCGCAGCAGACATGACGTCATGCCCTGAGATGCTTCAAACGGAGCCAGCCGCGAGGAACAGGGGCTGCTCTTTTAACTAATTGGATCCAAAGGCCACTCAGGAAAGGGGCACATCGCCCCCAAACCCACCATCTCCCTGGCAAGGAGGGATCCCTGGGAAGATGCCGTTAGGGCCAAGCAGCCTTTCATCCAATTCCTCCCTTTTATGCTGACTTCAACCTGCTGCTATATTTTTAAATAGAACAAACCCAGCAAAATTTCAGGCCACATTGGCTGCCTCACATTGTCTGCTATCAACAACACTTTCTCCACTAATTGGCAGGCTCTTTCCCTCTCTTGCCAAGGCCCCCTTCCCTGTGGAGGGAGGTGATGGACTCTGTGGGTCTGTGTGCTTGTGTGTGTGTGTGTGTGTGTGAGAGAGAGAGAGAGAGCGAGAGAGCGAGAGAGCGAGAGAGAGAGAGAGAGAGAGAGAGAGAGAGCGAGCTGTGTTGTGCTATTTGTGCGCAGGATAGAAATCCGAGTCTTAAACGCACCATCAATTCTCTTGTTGTCTAAATAAGGGCTTTGAATGCCAAAGAAAAAAGATCCACCCCGCTGCAGATGTTCTCTGACTATGTTATTTTGAGCCCTCTTCCACCAGAGGGGGAAAATAACAATAGTCCTTAGACTTATATACCGCTTCACAGTGCTTTTACAGCCCTCTCTTAGTGGTTTACAGAGTCAGCCTATTGCCCCCAACAATCTGGGTCCTCATTTTACCCACCTCGTCGGAAGGAATGAAGGCTGAGTCAACCTTGAGCCAGTCAGGATCGAACTGTTGGCAGCGGGTAGAGTTAGCCTGCAATACTGCATTCTAACCATTGGGCAAAGGAAGGAAGGAAGGAAGGAAGGAAGGAAGGAAGGAAGGAGAGCCAATCAGGATTGAACTCCTGGCCGTCGGCAGAGGTATGGAAGGAAGGAAGGAAGGAGTAAAGGAAGAACAATAGCAATAGCAATAGCCCTAGACTTATATGCCGCTTCACTGTGCTTTACAGCCCTCTCTAAGTGGTTTACAGGGTCAGCGTGTTGCCCCCAACAATCTGGGCAGGGGTGAAATGCTCCCGGTTCGCTTGTACCTATCGGTCACCGTAGAGCTGGTCACCAAGGTAGCGTGAGGCGCCGCCCACCTGCCCGGACGCCACCCGGACGCCGCCATTTGGATTCTTTTACCCTCTGCGCATGCGCAACGCGTTCTGTGCATTTGCAGAGGGTAAAAGAACTCAAATGGCAGCGTCCGGGTGGGTGGGCGGCGCCTCGCGCTACCTTGGCGACCGGCTCTACGGCGACCGACAGGTAAGAGCGGACCGGTAGCAGTAATAGCAATAGCAATAGCACTAGACTTATATACCGCTTCACAGTGCTTTACAGCCCCTTCTAAGCGGTTTTACAGAGTCAGCCTCTTGCCCCCAACAATCTGGGTCCTCATTTTACTGATCTCGGAAGGATGGAATCAAACTGCTGGCAGTGGGCAGAATTAGCCTGCAATACTGCATTTTAGCCACTGTGTCACCACGGCTCTCTCTTTAATGGATCATCCAGGGCAAACCCTTCTTACAAGTTATAGTGGTTTTGATATTGAGATTTTTTGAAGTCCACACCTCTTAAAGATGCACAGTCTGCCCCCCCACCCAGGCAGTCCTGGGTGTGCATCAGCGGTGGGTTGCTCCCGGTTCGGCCCGGTTCTTAGAACTGGTAGTGGCGGCGGTGGGAGGCTCTGCCCACCACCTGGGACGCTCCGCCCACCCACCCGGGATGCTCCGCCCACCCACCCGGGACGCTTCTGCGCATGCGCAGAAGCATCACGCATGCACACTCACACACACACAAACCAGTAGCAACGGGTTTTAGGACCCGTATGCATCCCTCATTACTCTGGTCTTTATGGTTGCTTTTGGTGGCATCACCAGGCAGAGATTCCCTAGAAGTGAAACCCACCCTTCATGCCCTCAATGAGGCAAATTGTGGGCCCTCCAAAGGACAAGGACTTCACAGAGACTCAAGGCACCTGTGGAGTTTTACAGGTGGCTACTGTCTCTCTTTTTGACCTGTTCTCTTGACAAGAAAGAATGCAGAGAAGAGCAACCAGGATGATGACTGGAGACTAAAACATGAAGAACGGTTGCAGGAACTGGGCATGGCTAGT